>JAUIMM010000434.1:0-570000 GCA_031769625.1 Taudactylus pleione
ACAGTGGGATACATTTTGTACCATATAGTGAGTTACATTTTGCAATACAGGTGGATACATTTTCATCATACAGGTGGGATTATATTTTGCACCATACAAGGTGGATATATTTTGCATTATACAGTGGGAGATATTGTTACACCATATAGTGAGGATTATATTTTGCACACAATACAGTGGGATATATTTTGCACCTATACAGATGGATACATTTGCACCATATAGTGGATATATTTTGCACCATACAGTGGGATACATTTTGCACCATATAGTCAGATATATTTTGCACCATACAATGGGATACATTTTTGCACCATACAGTGGGATACATTTTGCACCATTCAGTGGGATACATTTGCACCATACAGTGATATACAATTTGCACCATACAATGGGATACATTTTGCACTATATAGTGTGATATATTTTGCACCATACAATGGGATACATTTGCACCATACAGTGGGAGATATTTTGCACCATACAGTGGGATATATTTTGCACCAAACAGTTGGATATATTTTGCACTATATTTTGCACCATACAGTAGGATATATTTTGCACCATATAGTGGGATATATTTTGCACCATACAATGGGATATATTTTGCACCATACAGTGTTATACATTTTGCACCATACAGTGGAAGATATTTTGCACAATACATTGGGATATATTTTGTACCCTACAGTGGGATACATTTTGCACCCTACAGAGGGATACATTTTGCACCATACAGTGGGATACATTTTGCACCATACAATGGGATTCATTTTGCACCATACAATGGGATACATTTTGCACCATACAGTAGGAAACATTTTGCACCATACAGTGGGATACATTTTGCACCATACAGTGGGATACATTTTGCACCATACAGAGGGATACATTTTGCAACATACAGTGCTATACATTATGCACCATACAGTGGGATACATTTTGTACCATACAAAGGGATACATTTTGCACCATACAGTGGGATATATTTTGCACCACACAGTGGGAGATATTTTGCACCATACAGTGGGATATATTTTGCACCATACATTTGGATATATTTAGCACCATATAGTGGGATACATTTTGCACCATACAATGGGATATAATTTGCGCCATACAATGGGATACATTTTGCACCATACAGTGGGATATATTTTGCACCATTAAGTTGGATATATTTTGCACCATATAGTGGGATATATTTTGCACCATACAATGTGATACATTTTGCACCAAACAATGGGATACATTTTGCACCATATAGTGGGATATATTTTGCACCATACAATGGGATGCATTTTGCAAAATACAGTGGGATACATTTCGCAACATACAGTGGGATATATTTCACACCAAACAGTGAGATACATTTTGCACCATACAGTGGGAAACATTTTGCGCCATACAGTGGGATACATTTTGCACCATGCAGTGGGATATATTTTTCACCATACAGTGGGATACATTTTGCACCATACAGTGGGATTCATTTTGCAACATACAGTGGGATACATTTTGTACCATACAGTGAGTTACATTTTGCACCATACAGTGGGATACATTTTCCATCATACAGTGGGATATATTTTGCACCATACAGTGGGATATATTTTGCATTATACAGTGGGAGATATTTTACACCATATAGTGGGATATATTTTGCACCATACAGTGGGATATATTTTGCATTATACAGTGGGAGATATTTTACACTATATAGTGGGATATATTTTGCACCATACAGTGGGATATATTTTTGCACCATACAGATGGATACATTTTGCACCATATAGTGGGATATATTTTGCACCATACAGTGGGATACATTTTGCACCATATAGTCAGATATATTTTGCACCATACAATGGGATACATTTTGCACCATACAGTGGGATACATTTTGCACCATTCAGTGGGATACATTTTGCACCATACAGTGGGATACAATTTGCACCATACAATGGGATACATTTTGCACTATATAGTGTGAAATTTTTTGCACCATACAATGGGATACATTTTGCACCATATAGTCGGCTATATTTTGCAACATACAATGGGATACATTTTGCACCATATAGTGGGATACATTTTGCACCATACAGAGGAATACATTTTGCACCATACAGTGGGATACATTATGCACCATACAGTGGGATACATTTTGTACCATACAGTGGGATACATTTTATACCATACAAAGGGATACATTTTCCACCATACAGTGGGATATATTTTGCACCACACAGTGGGAGATATTTTGCACCATACAGTGGGATATATTTTGCACCATACATTGGGATATATTTTGCACCATACATTTGGATATATTTAGCACCATATAGTGGGATATATTTTGCACCATACAATGGGATATATTTTGCACCATACAATGGGATACATTTTGCACCATACAGTGGGATATATTTTGCACCATACAGTTGGATATATTTTGCACCATATAGTGGGATATATTTTGCACCATATAATGGGATATATTTTGCACCATACAATGGGATATATTTTGCACCATAGAATGGGATACAGTTTGAACCATACAGTGGGATTCATTTTGCACCATACAGTAGGAAACATTTTGCACCATACAGTGGGATACATTTTTCACCATACATTGGGATCTATTTTGCACCATACAGTGTGATAAATTTTGCACCATACAGTGGTATATATTTTGCACCATACAGTGGGATGCATTATGCAGCATACAGGGGGATGCAATTTGCACCATACAGTAGGATACATTTTGCACCATACAGTTAGATGCATTTTGCAGTTTACAGTGGGATACATTTTGCACCATACAGTGGGATATAATTTGCACCATACAGTGGGAAACATTTTGCACCATACAGTGGGATACATTTTGCACCATAGATTGGGATACATTTTGCACCATACAGTGAGATAAAAATTGCACCTTACAGTGGGATACATTTGGCACCATACAGTGGGATATAATTTGCACCATACAGTGGGATATATTTTGCAACATACAGTGGGATATATTTTGCACCATACAGTGAGATATATTTTGCAACAAACAGTGAGATGCATTTTGCACGATACAGTGGGAAATATTTTTCACCATACAGTGGGATACAATTTGCTCCATACAGTGGGATATATTTTGCAAACTTACAATGGGATATATTTTGCACCATACAGTGGGATACATTTTGCACCATACAGTGGGATACATTTTGCACCATACAATGGGATGTATTTTGAACCATACAGTGGGGTACATTTTGCACTTTACAGTAGGAAACATTTTGCACCATACAGTGGGATAGATTTTTCACCATACATTGGGATGCATTATGCACCATACAGAGGGATGCAATATGCACCATACAGTAGGAGACATTTTGCACCATACAGTGAGATGCATTTTGCACTTTACAGTGGGATACATTTTGCACCATACAGTGGGATATATTTTGCACCATACAGTGGGATACATTTTGCACCATACAGTAGGAAACATTTTGAACCGTACAGTGGGATACATTTTTCACCATACATTGGGATCTATTTTGCACCATACAGTGTGATAAATTTTGCACCATACAGTGTGATATATTTTGCACCATACAGTGGGATGCATTATGCACCATACAGGGGGATGCAATTTGCACCATACAGTAGGATACATTTTGCACCATACAGTGAGATGCATTTTGCACTTTACAGTGGGATACATTTTGCACCATACAGTGGGATATATTTTGCACCATACAGTGGGAAACATTTTGCACCATACAGAGGGATATATTTTGCACCATACAGTGGGATACATTTTGCACCATACAGTGGGATACATTTTGCACCATGCAGTGAGATAAAAATTGCACCATACAGTGGGATACATTTGGCACCATACAGTGGGATATAATTTGCACCATACAGTGGGATATATTTTGCAACATACAGTGGGATATATTTTGCACCATACAGTGAGATATATTTTGCAACAAACAGTGAGATGCATTTTGCACCATACAGTGTGATACAATTTGCTCCATACAGTGGGATATATTTTGCAAACTTGCAATGGGATATATTTTGCACCATACAGTGGGATACATTTTGCACCATACAGTGGGATACATTTTGCACCATACAGTGCGATACATTTTTCACCATACATTGGGATCTATTTTGCACCATACAGTGTGATAAATGTTGCACCATACAGTGGGATATATTTTGCACCATACAGTGGGATGCATTATGCACCATACAGGGGGATGCAATATGCACCATACAGTAGGATACATTTTGCACCATACAGTGAGATGCATTTTGCACCTTACTGTGGGATACATTTTGCACCATACAGTGGGATATATTTTGCACCATACAGTGGGATACATTTTGCACCATACAGTGGGAAACATTTTGCACCATACAGTGGGATATATTTTGCACCATACAGTGGGATACATTTTGCACCATACAGTGGGATACATTTAGCACCATACAGTGGGATATATTTTGCACCATACAGTAGTATACATTTCACACCATATAGTGGGATATATTTTGCACCATACAGTAGGATACATTTTACACCATACAGGGGGATATATTTTGCACCATACAGTTGGATACAATTTGCACCATATAGTGGGATACATTTTGCACCATACAATGAGATTCATTTTGCACCATACAATCGGATACATTTTGCACCATATAGTGGGATAAAATTTTCCATCATACAGTGGGATATATTTTGCACCATACAGTTTGACATATTTTGCATTATACAGTGGGAGATATTTTGCACCATACAGTGGGATATATTTTGCACCATACAGATGGATACATTTTGCACCATATAGTGGGATACATTTTGCACCAAACAGTGGGATACATTTTGCACCTTTCAGTGGGATACATTTTGCACCATACAGTGATATACAATTTGCACCATACAATGGGATACATTTTGCACCATATAGTGTGATATATTTTGCACCATACAATGGGATACTTTTTGCACCATATAGTGGGATATATTTTGCACCATACAATGGGATACATTTTGCACCATATAGTGGGATATATTTTGCACCATGCAATGGGATAAATTTTGCACCATACAATGGGATACATTTTGCACCATATAGTGGGATACATTTTGCACCATACAGAGGAATACATTTTGCACCATACAGTGGGATACATTTTTCACCATACAGTGGGATACATTTTGCACCATACAGAGTGATACATGTTGCACCATACAATGGTATACATTATGCACCATACAGTGGGATACATTTGGCACCATACAGTGGGATACATTTTGCACCATACAGTGGGATATATTTTGCACCATACAGTGGGAGATATTTTGCACTATACAGTGGGATATATTTTGCACCATACAGTAGGATATATTTTGCACTATATTTTGCACCATACAGTGGGATATATTTTGCA
The DNA here is from genome assembly GCA_031769625.1 of Taudactylus pleione. Taxonomy (NCBI): domain Eukaryota; kingdom Metazoa; phylum Chordata; class Amphibia; order Anura; family Myobatrachidae; genus Taudactylus; species Taudactylus pleione. Next base: position 5,476 of record JAUIMM010000434.1, read on the forward strand.
CCATATAGAGGGATATATTTTGCACCATACAATGGGATATATTTTGCACCATACAGTGGGATACATTTTGCACCATATAGTGGGAGATATTTTGCACAATACATTTGGATATATTTTGCACCCTACAGTGGGATACATTTTGCACCCTACAGAGGGATACATTTTGCACCATACAGTGGGATACATTTTGCACCATACAATGGGATACATTTTGCACCATACAATGGGATATATTTTGCACCATACAGTAGGAAACATTTTGCACCATACAGTGGGATACATTTTGCACCTTAAAGTGGGATACATTTTGCACCATACAGACGGATACATTTTGCACCATACAGTGGTATGCATTATGCACCATACAGTGGGATACATTTTGTACCATACAAAGGGATACATTTTGCACCATACAGTGGGATATATTTTGCACCACACAGTGGGAGATATTTTGCAACATACAGTGGGATATATTTTGCACCATACATTTGGATATATTTAGCACCATATAGTGGGATACATTTTGCACCATACAATGGGATATATTTTGCACCATACAATGGGATACATTTTGCACCATACAGTGGGATATATTTTGCACCATACAGTTGGATATATTTTGCACCATATAGTGGGATATATTTTGACCCATACAATGGGATATATTTTGCACCATACAATGGGATATATTTTGCACCATAGAATGGGATACATTTTGAACCATAAAGTGGGATACATTTTGCACCATACAGTAGGAAACATTTTGCACCATACAGTGGGATACATTTTTCACCATACATTGGGATTTATTTTGCACCATACAGTGTGATAAATTTTGCACCATACAGTGGGATATATTTTGCACCATACAGTGGGATGCATTATGCACCATACAGTGAGATGCATTTTGCACTTTACAGTGGGATACATTTTGCACCATACAGTGGGATATATTTTGCACCATACAGTGGGATACATTTTGCACCATACAGTGGGAAACATTTTGCACCATACAGTGGGATATATTTTGCACCATACAGTGGGATACATTTTGTACCATACAGTGGGATACATTTTGCACCAAACAGTGAGATAAAAATTGCACCATACAGTGGTATACATTTGGCACCATACAGTGGGTTATAATTTGCACCATACAGTGGGATATATTTTGCAACATACAGTGGGATATATTTTGCACCATACAGTGAGATATATTTTGCAACAAACAGTGAGATGCATTTTGCACCATACAGTGGGATATATTTTTCACCATACAGTTGGATACAATTTGCTCCATACAGTGGGATATACTTTGCAAACTTACAATGGGATATATTTTGCACCATACAGTGGGATACATTTTGCACCATACAGTGGGATACATTTTGCACCATACAAAGGGATGTATTTTGAACCATACAGTGGGATACATTTTGCACCATACAGTAGGAAACAATTTGCACCATACAGTGGGATACATTTTTCACCATACATTGGGATCTATTTTTCAGCATACAGTGTGATAAATATTGCACAATACAGTGGGATATATTTTGCACCATACAGTGGGATGCATTATGCACCATACAGGGGGATGCAATATGCACCATACAGTAGGATACATTTTGCACCATACAGTGAGATGCATTTTGCACTTTACAGTGGGATACATTTTGCACCATACAGTGGGATATATTTTGCACCATACAGTGGGATACATTTTGCACCATACAGTGGGAAACATTTTGCACCATACAGTGGGATATATTTTGCACCATACAGTGGGATACATTTTGCACCATACAGTGGGATACATTTAGCACCATACAGTGGGATATATTTTGCACCATACAGTAGGATACATTTTACACCATACAGTGGGATATATTTTGCACCATACAGTTGGATACAATTTGCACCATATAGTGGGATACATTTTGCACCATACAATGAGATTCATTTTGCACCATACAATGGGATACATTTTGCAGCATATAGAGGGATATATTTTGCACCTTACAATGGGATGCATTTTGCAAAATACAGTGGGATACATTTTGCACCATACAGTGGGATATATTTTGCACCATACAGTGAGATACATTTTGCACCATACAGTGGGATACATTTTGCGCCATACAGTGGAATATATTTTTCACCATACAGTGGGATACATTTTGCACCATACAGTGGGATACATTTTGCACCATACAGTGGGATACATTTTCCATCATACAGTGGGATATATTTTGCACCATACAGTTTGATATATTTTGCATTATACAGTGGGAGATATTTTGCACCATACAGTGGGATATATGTTGCACCACATAGTGGGATACATTTTGCACCACACAGTGGGATACATTTTGCACCATACAGTGGGATAAATTTTGCACCATTCAGTGGGATACATTTTGCACCATATAGTGTGATATATTTTGCACCATACAATGGGATACATTTTGCACCATATAGTGGGATATATTTTGCACCATACAATGGGATACATTTTGCACCATATAGTGGGATATATTTTGCACCATACAATGTGATACATTTTGCACCATACAATGGGATACATTTTGCACCATATAGTGGGATACATTTTTCTCCATACAGAGGAATACATTTTGCACCATACAGTGGGATACATTTTTCACCATACAGTGGGATACATTTTGCACCTTACAGAGGGATACATTTTGCACCATACAGTGGTATACATTATGCACCATACAGTGGGATACATTTGGCACCATACAGTGGGATACATTTTGCACCATACAGTGGGATATATTTTGCACCATACAGTGGGAGATATTTTGCACCATACAGTTGGATATATTTTGCACCATACACTGGGATATATTTTGCACCATATAGTGGGATATATTTTGCACCATACAATGGGATATATTTTGCACCATACAGTGGGATACATTTTGCACCTTACAGTGGGAGATATTTTGCACAATACATTGGGATATATTTTGCACCCTACAGTGGGATACATTTTGAACCCTACAGAGGGATACATTTTGCACCATACAATGGGATACATTTTGCACCATACAATGGGATACATTTTGCACCATACAGTAGGAAACATTTTGCACCATACAGTGGGATACATTTTGCACCATATAGTGGGATACATTTTGCACCATACAGTGGGATACATTTTGCACCATACAGTAGGAAACATTTTGCACCATACAGTGGGATACATTTTGCACCATACAGTGAGATACATTTTGCACCATAGAGTGGGATGCTTTATGCACCATACAGTAGGATGCATTATGCACCATACAGTGGGATACATTATGCACCATACAGTAGGATACATTTTGCACCATACAGTGAGATGCATTTTGCACCATACAGTGGGATACATTTTGCACCATACAATTGGATACATTTTTCACCATACAGAGAGATGCATTTTGCACCATACAGTGGGATACATTTTGCACCATACAGTGATATACAATTTGCACCATACAATGGGATACATTTTGCACCATATAGTGGGATATATTTTGCAACATACAATGGGATACATTTTGCACCATATAGTGGGATATATTTCGCACCATACAATGGGATACATTTTGCACCATACAATGGGATACATTTTGCACCATACAGTTGGATACATTTTGCACCATACAGTGGGATACATTTTGCACCATACAGTGGTATGCATTATGCACCATACAGTGGGATACATTTTGTACCATACAAAGGGATACATTTTGCACCATACAGTGGGATATATTTTGCACCACACAGTGGGAGATATTTTGCAACATACAGTGGGATATATTTTGCACCATACATTTGGATATATTTAGCACCATACAGTGGGATACATTTTGCACCATACAATGGGATATATTTTGCACCATACAATGGGATACATTTTGCACCATACAGTGGGATATATTTTGCACCATACAGTTGGATATATTTTGCACCATATAGTGGGATATATTTTGACCCATACAATGGGATATATATTTTGCACCATACAATGGGATATATTTTGCACCATAGAATGGGATACATTTTGAACCATACAGTGGGATACATTTTGCACCATACAGTAGGAAACATTTTGCACCATACAGTGGGATACATTTTTCACCATACATTGGGATTTATTTTGCACCATACAGTGTGATAAAGTTTGCACCATACAGTGGGATATATTTTGCACCATACAGTGGGATGCATTATGCACCATACAGTGAGATGCATTTTGCACTTTACAGTGGGATACATTTTGCACCATACAGTGGGATATATTTTGCACCATACAGTGGGATACATTTTGCACCATACAGTGGGAAACATTTTGCACCATACAGTGGGATATGTTTTGCACCATACAGTGGGATACATTTTGCACCATACAGTGGGATACATTTTGCACCAAACAATTGAGATAAAAATTGCACCATACAGTGGGATACATTTGGCACCATACAGTGGGTTATAATTTGCACCATACAGTGGGATATATTTTGCAACATACAGTGGGATATATTTTGCACCATACAGTGAGATATATTTTGCAACAAACAGTGAGATGCATTTTGCACCATACAGTGGGATATATTTTTCACCATACAGTTGGATACAATTTGCTCCATACAGTGGGATATACTTTGCAAACTTACAATGGGATATATTTTGCACCATACAGTGGGATACATTTTGCACCATACAGTGGGATACATTTTGCACCATACAAAGGGATGTATTTTGAACCATACAGTGGGATACATTTTGCACCATACAGTAGGAAACAATTTGCACCATACAGTGGGATACATTTTTCACCATACATTGGGATCTATTTTTCACCATACAGTGTGATAAATATTGCACCATACAGTGGGATATATTTTGCACCATACAGTGGGATGCATTATGCACCATACAGGGGGATGCAATATGCACCATACAGTAGGATACATTTTGCACCATACAGTGAGATGCATTTTGCACTTTACAGTGGGATACATTTTGCACCATACAGTGGGATATATTTTGCACCATACAGTGGGATACATTTTGCACCATACAGTGGGAAACATTTTGCACCATACAGTGGGATATATTTTGCACCATACAGTGGGATACATTTTGCACCATACAGTGGGATACATTTTGCACCATACAGTGGGATATATTTTGCACCATACAGTTGGATATATTTTGCACCATATAGTGGGATATATTTTGACCCATACAATGGGATATATATTTTGCACCATACAATGGGATATATTTTGCACCATAGAATGGGATACATTTTGAACCATACAGTGGGATACATTTTGCACCATACAGTAGGAAACATTTTGCACCATACAGTGGGATACATTTTTCACCATACATTGGGATTTATTTTGCACCATACAGTGTGATAAAGTTTGCACCATACAATGGGATATATTTTGCACCATACAGTGGGATGCATTATGCACCATACAGTGAGATGCATTTTGCACTTTACAGTGGGATACATTTTGCACCATACAGTGGGATATATTTTGCACCATACAGTGGGATACATTTTGCACCATACAGTGGGAAACATTTTGCACCATACAGTGGGATATATTTTGCACCATACAGTGGGATACATTTTGCACCATACAGTGGGATACATTTTGCACCAAACAGTGAGATAAAAATTGCACCATACAGTGGGATACATTTGGCACCATACAGTGGGTTATAATTTGCACCATACAGTGGGATATATTTTGCACCATACAGTGGGATATATTTTGCACCATACAGTGAGATATATTTTGCAACAAACAGTGAGATGCATTTTGCACCATACAGTGGGATATATTTTTCACCATACAGTTGGATACAATTTGCTCCATACAGTGGGATATACTTTGCAAACTTACAATGGGATATATTTTGCACCATACAGTGGGATACATTTTGCACCATACAGTGGGATACATTTTGCACCATACAAAGGGATGTATTTTGAACCATACAGTGGGATACATTTTGCACCATACAGTAGGAAACAATTTGCACCATACAGTGGGATACATTTTTCACCATACATTGGGATCTATTTTTCACCATACAGTGTGATAAATATTGCACCATACAGTGGGATATATTTTGCACCATACAGTGGAATGCATTATGCACCATACAGGGGGATGCAATATGCACCATACAGTAGGATACATTTTGCACCATACAGTGAGATGCATTTTGCACTTTACAGTGGGATACATTTTGCACCATACAGTGGGATATATTTTGCACCATACAGTGGGATACATTTTGCACCATACAGTGGGAAACATTTTGCACCATACAGTGGGATATATTTTGCACCATACAGTGGGATACATTTTGCACCATACAGTGGGATACATTTAGCACCATACAGTGGGATATATTTTGCACCATACAGTAGGATACATTTTACACCATACAGTGGGATATATTTTGCACCATACAGTTGGATACAATTTGCACCATATAGTGGGATACATTTTGCACCATACAATGAGATTCATTTTGCACCATACAATGGGATACATTTTGCAAAATACAGTGGGATACATTTTGCACCATACAGTGGGATATATTTTGCACCATACAGTGAGATACATTTTGCACCATACAGTGGGATACATTTTGCACCATACAGTGGGATAAATTTTGCACCATTCAGTGGGATACATTTTGCACCATATAGTGTGATATATTTTGCACCATACAATGGGATACATTTTGCACCATATAGTGGGATATATTTTGCACCATACAATGGGATACATTTTGCACCATATAGTGGGATATATTTTGCACCATACAATGTGATACATTTTGCACCATACAATGGGATACATTTTGCACCATATAGTGGGATACATTTTTCACCATACAGAGGAATACATTTTGCACCATACAGTGGGATACATTTTTCACCATACAGTGGGATACATTTTGCACCTTACAGAGGGATACATTTTGCACCATACAGTGGTATACATTATGCACCATACAGTGGGATACATTTGGCACCATACAGTGGGATACATTTTGCACCATACAGTGGGATATATTTTGCACCATACAGTGGGAGATATTTTGCACCATACAGTTGGATATATTTTGCACCATACAGTGGGATATATTTTGCACCATATAGTGGGATATATTTTGCACCATACAATGGGATATATTTTGCACCATACAGTGGGATACATTTTGCACCATACAGTGGGAGATATTTTGCACAATACATTGGGATATATTTTGCACCCTACAGTGGGATACATTTTGAACCCTATAGAGGGATACATTTTGCACCATACAATGGGATACATTTTGCACCATACAATGGGATACATTTTGCACCATACAGTAGGAAACATTTTGCACCATACAGTGGGATACATTTTGCACCATATAGTGGGATACATTTTGCACCATACAGTGGGATACATTTTGCACCATACAGTGGGAAACATTTTGCACCATACAGTGGGATACATTTTGCACCATACAGTGCGATACATTTTGCACCATACAGTGGGATGCTTTATGCACCATACAGTAGGATGCATTATGCACCATACAGTGGGATACATTATGCACCATACAGTAGGATACATTTTGCACCATACAGTGAGATGCATTTTGCACCATACAGTGGGATACATTTTGCACCATACAATTGGATACATTTTTCACCATACAGAGAGATGCATTTTGCACCATACAGTGGGATACATTTTGCACCATACAGTGATATACAATTTGCACCATACAATGGGATACATTTTGCACCATATAGTGGGATATATTTTGCAACATACAATGGGATACATTTTGCACCATATAGTGGGATATATTTCGCACCATACAATGGGATACATTTTGCACCATACAATGGGATACATTTTGCACCATACAGTTGGATACATTTTGCACCATACAGTGGGATACATTTTGCACCATACAGTGGGATGCATTTTACACCATATAGTGGGATATATTTTGCACCATACAGTGCGATGTATTTTGCACCATACAGTGGGAGATATTTTGCACCATGCAGTTGGATACATTTTGCACCATATAGTGGGAAATATTTTGCACCATACAATGGGATATATTTTGCACCATACCATATGATACATTTTGCACCATATAGTGGGATATATTTTGCACCATACAATGGGATACATTTTGCACCATACAGTGATATACATTTTGCACCATATAGTGAGATATATTTTGCACCATACAATGGGATACTTTTTTCACCAATGAAGGGATACATTTGCACCATATAGTGAGATATATTTTGCACCCTACAGTGGGATGCATTTTGCACCCTACAGAGGGATAAATTTTTCACCATAGAGTGGGATACATTTTGCACCATACAATGGGATACATTTTGCACCCTACAGAGGGATACATTTTGCTCCATACAGTGGGATACATTTTGCACCATACAATGGGATACATTTTGCACCCTACAGTGGGATATATTTTGCACCATACAGTGGGAGATATTTTGCACCATACAGTGGGATTTTTTTTGCACCATACAGTAGGATCCATTTTGCACCATACAGTGGGATACATTATGCACTGTACAGTGGGATATATTTTGCACCGTACAGTGGGAGATATTTTGCACCATACAGTGGGATACATTTTGCACCATACAGTGGGATATATTTTGCACCATACAGTGGGAGATATTTTGCACCATACAGTGGGATATATTTTGCACCATACAGTAGGATACATTTTTCACCATACAATGGGATACATTTTGCACCATACAATGGGATACATTTTGCACCATACAATGGGATTCATTTGCACCATAGAGTGGAACATTGTGCACTTTTAATGGGTTGGGTATGGGATCCCGACAGTCAGAATCTGTCTTAACCCTAACCTCCCCCTTAGTGCCTAAACCTACCCTTCCCTACCCCACACCCTAAACCTAACTCTCTCCCCTTTGTGCCTAACCCTCTCCCTATTGTCTAACAATAATCCCTAACCCTAATCCTCCCCCTAACCCCCGATACTTACCTTCGGGCTGTCTGTGGTCGGGATTCCGGCGCCAGTATTTTGACTGTAAGCATCCCGTATGTCGGGATGCTGTCTACATCCCCTTTGAACAGTGTATGAAAAATATAACACATCATTATACTGTATGGTAAACTTACTGGAGAGATGTAGATCTTACAGTCATTGTGCATAAGGGTATATTTAAAAATAAAAGGATTACAGCATGCAGAGTCAATGTCCTGTCTTTATTTTATTACATTTATTTACAAGCTGAATAACGGCACCAGTGGGACTTTATGTCCAGGCATGCTGGCACTTGTTGTTCCACCAGATGGACTACAGGTGTAGCAATTGTTCCCTACACTCAGGTATTGTACCAAGAGATGTTCCATATGAAAGTCACTGTGTATAACAATACAGATAGCGCTCGATGAGTATCCAGGAGTAACAATGATTAACAAATGAATTACAACGCATGAAAAACAGTGTATGACAATGTAGCCAACACATTCCACTGGATCAAAGGTGGGCTGACTATGGAATGTCTCCGCAAATCAGTCCATGCGCCAATAAGCAGAAAAACTGAGCAATTAATATGCAAAACCAACAAAAAGTGTCTTATGAGTGATTCCTTATGGAACGGAAAGGGTATGATATACCGCCGGGCGCATGGCCGGCGGTTCGATTCCCGTCAGCGGCAGCCCGACAGGAGCAGAGTTCGAAGCAACGGAAGGCAGACAGTGCTGGAAATCCCGATCGTGGATAGGTAAGTATAGACTAACCTAACCCCCCTAACCCTAACCCTCCTTAGGGGTGCCTAACCCTAACTACCCCCCCAAGTGCCTAACCCTAATCCCCCCTCTAAGTGCCTAACCCTAACCACCCCCTTCCCCGCTGCCTAAACCTAAGTCCCCCGGGGGGGTGCCTAACCCTAAGTCCCCCCCGGGGGTGCCTATCCCTAACCCTCCCTTCCCGTAGCCTAACCCTAACCCTCCCGGGGGGGTGCCTAACCCTAAGTCCCCCCCGGGAGCCCTAAACCTAACCCTCTCCCCCGCGGCTGCCCGCTCGCGGCGCTCGGCATCACTACGATCGTGATGCCGGGTGCCGGTCTCCTGGCGTTGGGGAAATGCGGGCGTCTACATCTAGACGCCCGGCATTTCACCCATGCCAGGATAAGACAGTTGGGAAGCCGGCTGCCGGTATTTAGGCAGTCGGCTTCCCGACTGCTTCCCTTATGGAACGGATGTAATAGTCTTAGTTGGAGGAAGTATTTGATGTATGTGCATTTGGAGAAAATCCCTGTAATATGGCAGCCTTTGTGTCTCACTTTCTCCTCTCCCCTTAACTTCTGACACCTTAGAGTGATGCAAACTTTAGGACTACGTGTATAGGACACCAGATTGCTGCATAGTGATCATTGGTCCCATAGTGCCTGGTGCTTTAATACTCCCTGAATGTACAGTACATACAAGTGAGTAGGGTATGAGGAGTGATTGAGATGATTTAGGGCCTGATTCAGCTTAGGACGGACTGAAGGCAGCTTTGCAAAATATGGTAACGTCTCCTTCTACATCACTTATCCGAGCTGCGATGTCCAACGCGACATCGGATAATTTGTGATGACATTTGCTGACTAAGTGACCCATGGAGAAAATACCGATTCCCCAACAATTTAAAAGAAGATATCCTCTCATGATGTCGGGTAAGACGCAGGATTGGAAAAGAAGAAATGAACAGGATAGAGGACACGTTGAATGGGGTGCTGCAGATACCAAGAAAACATGCACGCAGGACAGTCACACACCCGCACAAGTACAGATCGTCAAGCTTCAAACAGTGAAGCAACAAATATGACTTGAAACTGCTGTGATGTGAAGAAGGATCAAAATGTCTTTCTTCAGTCATCATGGAAAAAGGTAGTATTGTACTGTGGTGGGTAACACTGTATAATGTGCTTATTGTGTAAACATTTATATTGTACTGTGGTGGGTAACACTGTATAATGTGCTTATTGTGTAAACATTTATATTGTACTGTGGTGGGTAACACTGTATAATGTGCTTATTGTGTAAACATTTATATTGTACTGTGGTGGGTAACACTGTATAATGTGCTTATTGTGTAAACATTTATATTGTACTGTAAGTGTTACACAATGAATACCAATGTTGTTAAAATGCAGAGCAAAGTGTTTCTCAAAATCATCAGAGTACTGTAATGTTTACTGTTACAGTATTTCATCTGTAACAACTATCATAATTTAAAGTTTCCTTTACTGTTATTAAATATGTATTGTACAGTAATATGTTTACATTACTGTTATTCAATCTGTTACTTTACAATATAAGTCAGCTACTGTATTATGTGTACACTGTACTGTACAGTACTGTATGTCAATAGTTTATACAGTATTCTGTCCTTAGGACACCTAACATTATTTTCAAGCTAGGGGTCCTGAGGGCCGAGTACAATATGAAAGACTGACATGCTGTTCGTATTGTACAGTACAGTATGTTGTCAGCAGAGGAAATTTTGTGAACAGTAATGTACTGTAGTTTTAACAATATAATGTACAGTATATATTTTCCTTTTTTTCCCACCATGAAAGCAACCTTTGAACCACCATCATGTATATGCCGATAAAGTTGTGGTATTGTTACAGATTTTGGCACTCTGTGACATTACTGTACAGTAGGTCATACTGTAAGCTCTCAAACTCGGTGCTCAGGACCCGAAACACAGTGCATGTTTTCCAGGTCTCTCTAGTAGATCCACCACCTGTGGTCCTTTTAGAATGTGTCAGTGACTAATGAATACACCTGTGCTCCTGCTACATTAGTTGACCTGGAAAATGTGAACTGTTTGGGGTCCAAAGGACTGAGGACCTGATTCAGACCTGGAAGCTAAGCCGCAATCGTTCGCATCCAAAAGGGGTAAATTCCACGATCGCACGGCAAGGTTAAAGGATGCCCTCTATGTCTTAGCGTGCGGCGACTAATTGATCACAAGCTAGTGTAATGCCGCCCCCTTTACTTTCGCACCTATATGCCCATGGGCCTATTGCCCAACAGTCCCCCCACGGGCCTAGTGCCCGACAATCTTGGTGGTCTAGGGAGGGGGTATATGGTAGGTGTCATGGAGGGCCTACCTGCTCCGTTGGAAGAGGCTGTGGGGTGGAGCTTTGTTGGCTCTTTTACTTTCCACCCCGGCAGTCCTCTCCGGTCCTCAGCCGCATTCTTCAGCCAATGGCCCATCCTGGCCAGCAGTGACGCCTCTTCTTTGCTTCTTCCAGCCGGTGCCGCCTGTCTTCCTTCTTGATCATGGCGTCTTCTGGCCTCTTCCGTGGCCGCTGGAACTTTTGCCGTGACGCTCTCTTTGGGAGGTCTTCACTCCTCCCTCTCCGCCGCCGTACTGCCTTTTCCGGCTCAGTTGCATCTGATACAAGACGCCATGAGTGGGTGAGGCTATGACGCGGTGAGCCGCGATTGGCTCGTTGCGTCTGCCTCCTATTGGCTGCTGTCCCGTGAGCTGGGTTTGGCTCACAGCCAGAGCCAAACACCCGCCACGGCCAGAGCCAAGTCTTGCCCACCGCACCAGACGATTGAACGGCGCTAGGAACACATACTCCGTCCAGTGCTGGATACCCGCCGTTGGGAGCAGAAATAGCATCCCAGCGCCAGACACCGATGTGTCCCACAGGCATTCCAGTTGCGCCTAGGCATTTACTTATTATGCCTATGCTTAGGGCTGGCTCTGCACAGATGCATGCACGGATCAGTGCGTTCCATGCTGCAAGCAGATGTGATAAAAAAAGTAAATAGGACACAGATCAGTGAGATCCGTCCATGCATCTATGTTAAAAAAATGTATAGTGTACAGTGCAAGTGTAAAGGAAAAGGAAATGCAAATCCTGCCCCTCCCTCCCACTGTATTTAGCACAACCAGAACTGGGCACAGCGGGGCAGGTCCTGGTTTTGGATATACAGGGGACAAAAAGCATAGTGGTCCCCTGTATTATCCATAATCAGCACCAAGCTCTTTCTAGTGGGGGAGTAATGCCACAATCAGGGGAACCATTTGACCGTGTCCAGGGCACCCTAGGCGGCCTGGGCTGATAGCCTGGGGCTATTCCCTAAAGACTTTACCTGGATATGGTGGTTAGGCCCATAACCTTGGCCATGATTATGCTAAAAACCTCTATTGATTGCAAAATGTTATTGCAATTATATATTAACAATAATTTGGAGTTGTGCACCTGAGATTTGTCTGTTTCTGTTCCTGCAATTAGTCTCAGGTAGCACCTCCCATTATATATATTCAAGTTGTGCAGTCCAGAAATCTTTCCCATACACTCCATTTAATGTGCTTTATTGCATGCTTGAGGGAAAGGAGACGCCCTCAGTCTGGATTAGCACCCTTCCTTATTGGTTTAAAAGCATGGAGTCTGATATAGTATATGCACACTGGTATTAGGCACAATTCTAGGTAAGTCCTACAAGTTATATACTGTAGTGCAACTTTGGTTCATTTTTAGGGAGTGGGTCCCCCTGGATTGCTTTGGTTGATCTGTTTTCAGGGCACATTTTAACCCTTCACTGTGTGTTTATTATACATGCACTTCACTTTTTTGTTTTCATTCTTTATATGCAGCTGTGGCAGCTCTTAACTATCTCTTTACACTGCACTTTTCTTACTAGGGCGGTGCCCTGGGGCAGCTTAGCTGGGCCAGTTTGGGGGGGTCCTGTGCTCTGGATTTGAACCCTAGTATGTTAGTGACCTACCCTAAAGAGGTTACCTGGATATGGTGGGTAGGCCCATAACCTTGGCCATGATTATGCTAAAAACCTCTATTGATTGCAAAATGTTATTGCATTTATATATTATCAATAATTTGGAGTTGTGCACCTGGGATTTTGTACCCTGGACTATGGCAATGTAAAACCACAGCTCTACCACTAGGCCAAGAAGGCTATCACATCCAACTACGGAATCCTTGTGCACTCCACCCACCCAATGCCGTTAGGTAGGGTGCAGTGAGGGAAGCATAATAATAATGATAATAATAATTAAAATGTGTCTTCCTTTCTAAATATTATACTAGTAAATGTAAACACAGTACTCGAGCAATAGTGAATATTAATTAATCCTGTCTCAGTGAAAGCTGTGCATGCATGTGGCCCTTGTCTGAGCCCCTGAGACAAACATATTAAATATATTTTTTTTTAAAAAGTACAGGACTCACACATATACTATACTGTAATGATTTGAAACTTTATTACACATTCTTCCACAGCCCCGATTCCGTGATGAAAATGCTGTATTATAGTGTACCGAATCATAGGTTATGTCAGCCAATCGTCTGGTGGTGATACAGAAAATGCATTGGATATCGGAAACACATGCGCAGTGTAGTTTAGGAAAAGGGACACCAGGTGGACAAAAAGTTGTATCACATGCTCTGACTTTTTCCAGCACCACGGTATGTTCCGTTACGATTAATACTGAAAGGTACGACTCAAGGCTTACCATGTGGCGCAAGATGTAGGGCATGCTATATCGCGTGGATTTACCAACAGTTCACGTTTTCCAGGTCTCACAGAATCACAAGTGAAATAATTAGCTCCACCTGTGGATCTTTCAAAATGTGTCAGTGAGTAATGAATACACCTGTGCACCTGCTGGGCGACCTGGAAAAACGTGAACTGTTGGTAGATCTCGAGGACTGACTTTGGCCACCCCTACTATAAAGGGTATATTTATTTACTAAAGTGAGAGTTATTAGAAGTGGAGATGTTGCCCATAGAAACCAATCAGATTCTAGCTATTATCAACTAGAAGGTGATAGTTAAATGTTAAGTAGAATCTGATCAAAAAATGGTTGACACCGGATGATTATATTTCCATAGGATTTGTTTAAGGATTAGGGATAAATCATCTAATTGATAGCTGTGCGTGCGTCTTACCCCTGTCTGAGCCCCTGAATCCCAATACGCTGTAGGTGCATCTAATATCCTCTTTGACCCAGGAAACATAACACTCAAGAGTCTGCACCCCATAACTGTGTGTCATTGCAGGGTGTGGGGGAGTTGTGGAGCTATGTAGTGCCGTTATTACAGTACTGCAACATTATTGAGCAGGAAATCATGTGGTCTTATTGAAAACTGAGGTTGCGTTTGATTCCCTGAACCCCAACACCTGTTGGTGCGTCTGAACTGTCTGAACCCCTGATGCTGGGGGTGCATCTGAAACCCCACACTCGAGCCCCTGCACCCCATAACTGTATGGGTGTGTCATTGCAGGGTGCGGGGGAGTTGTGGAGCAATGTAGTGATTTCAATACACTACTACAAAATTATTGAACAGGAAATCATGTGGTCTTATTTAAAACTGAGGTTGCATCTAAGTCCCTGAACCCCAACACCAATGGGTGCATCTGAAACTCGATTAGTGAGGATGGACCCATCACTGTACTTATAAAAAAAAATATATAAAGGGACTACTGGTTCCGGGTTTCATGGAGTAAGGAGCTCTGTGTGAGAGCTCCGCTTAATTCCCGCTTCAATGCTATTACAGCCTCTCGTCTGGCACCCACCTATACCCCCCCTCGACTCCCGACTTCAGACAAGAACCGGCTGGGACGTTTGGCCCGCTACATTAGACGGAGTCACCGTCGCCTTCAGTTGCGCTCCTGCAGGCCACGCAGGAGACACGGTACAACGCCGGGTTCGGCCCGCTACTACAGGCTCTCCCCTAACACTCACCTAGTCCTCCTGACTCCGAATTCTGGCAGAGACCGAGCCGGACTGCTCAGTGGTAGACGGAGCTGCTGTCATTACCAGCCGCGTTGTTGTGGACCACGTGGAAGCCGCGGGACACAGCCAGGACCAGTGAGAGACACAACACTCCCAGGATTTAGCCTGAAATCATCCTCGGTCCCTGGTGTAAAGACAAACGTGTTTAGTCATGAGTCTGGGTCCCTGTAAGTGCCTCTGCATTTTCCCTATCAATTCATATAGCTGACGCACCTTCCACACTATTAAGGGTGGCTTATATAAACCAGCTCTCCCTTCTCTGTGGCCTTTGCTTTAGCTGTCCTAGAACTGTGACATTCTTAGCAGGACTTTTGTGCTGTTACACTCCATAGGAAAACGCAGGGGGGGTTTCCATCTGCCTGGAAACCCCCCTCCCCAGCCCACACCATAACCACAGTAGAAATAGTAATGTAATAGAATGTTACTAGTGCTGCATGTTCTTCTCAGTATCACAAATGAAATAATTAGCAACACCTGTGGATATTTTAACATGTATCAGTCAGTAATAAATAACCTGTGCACCAACTAGGAGAGCTGGAAATCATTCACTGTTAAGGCCCTCATTCATCAGCATTGATTGCAGCAATCGTGCAATTTGCAATCGATTGTGTATAAAAATCTTTCCCTTTTTCAATCGATTGTGGCAATTCTGCAATCGATTGAAAAAGGGAAAGATTTTTATACACAATCAGTTGCAAATTGCATGATTGCTGCAATCAATTGCTGATGTATGGGGGCCTTTAGGGATGTGCTGCTATAGAGCCCAATATGTACATGTATGTCCAGGGCAGTGCTAGGTTCTGCTGCTGCTCCCAGACTCCCGGACTTGCTCCCATGCTCTGGATGGTGCCCTCATTTAAAATAAATATATTCAGCTCAGGCAGGATGGCCCTACTGTTGCATTTAGTGGCATACTGTGATCGCTGGTCCTGTATATGCTGGAATTATGATACACAATACACTTTGTATGACGCTTATTAAAGCTGATTAAGTGCTAATTCTACCCTCTTCATGGACTGGCCACACTCACTCTAAAATCAAGCATTTGGAAACCCCCCTCTAGAAATCCTGCGTTTGCCACTGCACCCCTACCTAAGTTAAAGCAGGTGACCCCTACTCTATATCAGGATAACAGCTTGATCCTGGGTATTAGGTTCTTACAGTCAATACCCTGTTTATCCTTTTATTCCTACATCAGCAGTGTATTGTGCAAGTTATTTCTCAGAATTTATACTACTATAATACAACTGTGCTTGTATGAAGAAATATTTGCAGACCCAGACCTCAGCCATACCCAAACCTCCACGTCAAGAAAAATGCCGTGGCGCCTGATGAAGAAATGGAGGCTACCCCACCACCGGCTCACAAAAAGGTTGCAGCTCATATTGGGGACCAGGCTCGTGGTTCTGCTGTTTCTATTACCTATGGAGATGTCGTGCAGGCAATCAAGAGCACAATGACACCTCTTTTGTCTCAAGCTGTATCGGATATTAAGGATCAAATTCAACAATTGTCAATAAGGGTCTCTGACAAAGAGAAAAAAATTGGGGGCCACATTTCAGGATGTATTCGATCTTAAAGGTCAGATGCAAAGTCTACAGAAAGATAATTACTACTTGCGCAATAAGATGGATGACATCGAGAATCGCTCTCGACATAATAATATAAGACTGGTTGGTCTACCCGAATCTGTAAAGGGCACGGCGTTTACTCATTTCGTTAGGAACACCCTTTCTTCTCTGCTTGAAATAACTGCGGCTTGTGCAGATTTAGTTATTGAACGAGTCCATAGGATTGGTCCTCATCCTAAACTGGCAGATACTCGTCCCAGAGTGGTTTTGTTCAGATGTCTTAATTATCTACACAAGGTCGCCTTCTGGACGGCCTCACGAGCAAATAGATCCATCATTTGGGAAGGCAA
This sequence comes from Taudactylus pleione, assembly GCA_031769625.1. NCBI lineage: Eukaryota > Metazoa > Chordata > Amphibia > Anura > Myobatrachidae > Taudactylus > Taudactylus pleione. Next base: position 23,310 of record JAUIMM010000434.1, read on the forward strand.
ATTTCTCTATATATTCCAAGACTTCTCAGTCGAACTGTCCAGAGCACGTAAGGCGTTTTCACCACTTTGTTCACAATTGGTTAAAAATAAGCGCAAATTTGCTCTTATCTATCCTGCAAGGCAACGGCTCTTCGAAGGAGAATCCTACAAAGATTTTACAAATCCAGATGATGCAGCGGGATAGCTAAATGAAGAAATACCAAGCCTCGGCTGAAGATATTTCGGATTCTAATCCGCCGTGATACCATTTTTCTCTCTTATGATAGTTGTTGCAAATAAGTTTATGAAATTCTGATTGTCCTTTTGCAAGTCTATTCTGTTCTGGAAATATCTTTATATGCATAATCTCTTGCCCCACAATTAATTGAGCGATATCTTAGTTCTTTTTATACTGGAAGTACCTTTAATATATCTTGGTTTTACGTGCCTTTCACGATTAATAATTAGGTGCTAGTTATTATTATTATTATATTAATGTTATACATGTTGTCCGGGATGTGGGGGTGTTCTCCTACCCGGAATTTTCTTTTCTGTGTGATAATGTTGCTATGTATAGTAATATTTACTGTTTCAATTATGATTATACTCATAATATCCGGAAGTTTTAGAGAGTGGAGAGATTCCCTGACCTTGTCTGAGGGTGTAGTGCGGGACTCTCTCCTGTCTCATTGTTACCTATTAGCTTGCTATTTAAGGTTATCTCTATTTTTGTGTTTGATGTGTTCCCCTATCCCTTGTGTTTTGGCCCTCCCCCGTTCTCTCTCCTTTATGCCGATTATTAGATCTCCAGCTGGAAAAGTCTGGGAACGAGATTTCATCCATAATACTAGGATAAATGACAGAGCTTAGAATTGGTTCCTGGAACATTGGAGGTATTAACTCTCCCACAAAACGTCGTAAGATACTTCTATATCTTTCTAAATTACACATTGACATCGCTTTTTTACAAGAAACTCATCTTATACCACAAGAAATGACCAAATTGCGAATGCGGGGTTGGACAATACTCGCAGCTACTCCTTTCACTTCCAAAGCTAGAGGGGTTGTGATTCTACACAAAAAAACTCTGCAAATAACTGTTTCCTCCGCTCACTCAGACCCAGATGGTCACTATGTAATTGCTTCTATCTCCCTCTCCAATATTGATTTTAAATTATGTAATGTATATGCTCCAAATCAGTATTCTAAACCTTTCTTTCAAAAATTATTAGCTGCATTAACTCCATATTTCCATTCATCCTTAATTCTTTGCGGTGACTTTAATTTAGTTTCTTCCACATTTCTGGATAAATCCAACCCTAACCCGAGATCCACCTCTCTTTCTAAATTAGGAATTCCTTTCCTCTCCAAACAGCTCCTGTTGGTAGATGCGTGGAGGGTGGTACATCCCCTTAGAACATCGAATGGTTTATTAACATCATCTAATGATCAGATAGCGGATATAATGCATTCCTTTTATGAAACATTATACTCTTCCCCAATGCCTGAACATGTCCCTTTGGAGTTAGACCTGATCCCGCCCTCAGATTTTGTTGACTGGAGTTCGCTCCCCTACCCCCAAATTCCTCCCGACTCAATCTCTCTATTATCAAATCCTATTTCTATAGCAGAGGTGACTGCTGCGCTTAAACATCTTAAAACGGCAAAAGCGCCTGGGCCAGATGGACTCAGCGGGGAGTTTTATAAAATACTAGGCCCCAAAATAAATGATTCCTTGACTTCCGTCTTTAATCATATCTTATCACAAAATACTGTGCCTGTACATTTTAATTCAGCCACGATCAAGCTCTTACCAAAATTGGGACGAGATTTTGCTCTGCCAGGCTCTTAGAGACCAATATCCTTGTTAAATCAAGATTATAAAATTCTTTCAAAAATTTTAGCTGATCGCGTTAAATTAATTCTTCCACATATAATACACCCGGACCAAACTGTGTTCATCCAGGGTCATCACTCGGTTGTTAACATTAGGAGGGTGGTTTCAGCCCTTCACTCATTATCTCACTCTGAATCACGAACGCCAGTTGCTATCATTTCTCTAGACACCGAAAAGGCTTTCAACCTCATTTTGTGGTCTCATTTATTTCACTCTCTTGCTAAATTTGGTTTCCCTGATTGCTTTATCCGCTGTCTTACTCTTCTATACACAAATTCCCAGTCTCGAATCTCATGCAATGGGTTTTTATCTCCCCCATTCAACATATATAGAGGAACTAGACAGGGGTGTCCACTATCACCTTTATTATTCGCTGTTGCCATTGAACCCTTGGAAATTGCTCTGAGATTGTCTCCCTTATTTCACGGAGTTAGGGTTGGTTCTGTGACCCTGAAGATGTCCCTTTTTGCAGATGACATGATCCTTTTCATGTCAAAACCAGATATATCAATTTCCGGTTGTTTTAAGTATTATGTCGCCTTTTGGCTCCTTTTCGGGATAAAGAATCAACTTGGACAAATCAGAAGTCATCTATTTTCCAAATTCTTCTTCCCCAAATTTAGGTGAATCTATTTTATCCACATTTAAACCTCCCACTAATAAACTAAAATATTTAGGAATCCATATCCCTTACGATATTACGCAACTTTATAAAGTTAATTTTCCTGCCTCTGATTAATAAGATAAACACATTATTAGACTCCTGGAAGCTCCTGCCTCTGTCTTTACTGGGTTGTGGAGCAGCTTTCAAGAGTGTGGTGTTTCCTAAAATATTTTATGTCATGCAAATGGTGCCAGTTGCACTCTCTTCGTCAGATATTAAGCACCTTCACTCTCTCATGTCTCGTTTTCTCTGGCAAAATAAAAGTCCCTGGGTTGCAACCAAAAAATGAATGATACAACGCGTTAGCGGAGGCATAGGTATCCCGGATTTCAACTCTTATTCCTTATCCATTCTCTTTCGATACACTGTAGATTGGCAAATGGATTCTTCTCATTACTCGGAATCTCAATTAGACTCTGCTATGTTTGCCCCTTACTCCCCGGGTGCTCTTTTACACACTAAAACATTGGATATTCCACCGCATTTATTATCAAATATATGTTTCCGAGATACCTACTTATCTTGGCTTAAGATAAACAAAAAAAAGGGGCAAAACCATCTTGTATCTCTTTTTATTCCTCTTTGGAGAAACCCGGCATTCCCTACATCATTATCTAATGCACAATTTTCATCTTGGAGTGAAAAAGGAACAAAGATCACCGCAAAAGTTTTTGAATCTGGGGGCTCTATTATGCAGTTCTCGACCTTACAACATACTGTACTTACCAATTTTACATGTTTCTACAACTACGTCATTACATTACTTAATTACCCTTAGCGATGTCCTCGGCATCCCAATCTGACCCATTAATTTTGCTTTTTAATTTCCTTGCACATAACCCATTTCATCTAAAACACATATACTCTGATTTGGTTAACGGCCCTTGCGAACTATATAAACAACAGCTATTCAATTCTTGGAAAGAGGATATACCTACTCTTGAGTCGGCTGAATCGCTCTTCATGCGATACAGTTCTACTCTTAAAGTATTACAATCTTCTTACTTACAAGCGGTACATATACGCACTACTTATCGAATATATATTTCACCAGCACAACATACGCATATGATTACATCAGAGTCAGGCTCTTGTCCAAAGTGTCGCGTCTCAACAGCCAAATTTTTACACTGCTTTTGGGAGTGCGGTAAAATTTTAAATTTTTGGAACAAGTTAATAACCTATTTAAACACTACATTTTCTCTTTCTCTGTATCTGGACAAGTTGGCTTGTCTTTTGGCTAACTTTTCAGGATGGGACCTTGGTGGGTGGGGGAAACAGCTAATACCTTTGCTTACACTCTTTGTGACTGTGGCCAAGAAGATTATTTTGATTCAGTTGGTGTCATGCTCATCACCCTCTTTAGCTGAGGTTCATCAAAAAATACTCCAGTTGTTATATTTTGATAGAAGATCTACTATCCGGAATTGAACGATTTAATAGGAAATGGGGTATCTATATAGATAGCTTAGATGAGCCGTCTCAGACTAAAATATATAAACTCTACGAAACGACAAACTGGTACTTGTTGCAAAAATTGCAATGAGACGGTTGGCTATCTATCCTATTATATGCCCTTTCCTTCTTATTGCTCTAATTTTTTAGTGAGACACTTTTTATACTAACTTGGTTTCTAATGTATTTAGATCGTTAAAATACTCCAGTGTTCCAGCCAAAATTTATTTATTCTTCTCTTATCCTTGTTATGTAAATGCAGTTGGATCTAATCCTTTCATTTATTACCTCCTTTCTTCAATTCCTTTATTTTTTTCTTTATTTTCTCTTTCTCACCCGGCTTATATACTGTATCCGCCCTTCTCTAAACTTTCGGCTGTCCTCATGTGTTTTCCTAATGTATCTTATCTTGTCTTGTCTTGTCTTATTCATGTCTTACAGTATATGTATTCTTTTGATTTTGTGCTTCTGTTACCCCTAATGACTTGTTTTTTCTTAGTTTCATTAGAGCTTTCTATATAGTGGGCTAGAAAAAGCAATTTGTATTATTGGCTTCTAAATTTTGTCAGTTTTTATCTGTTACAATTGAATGATAACTATTATTATTACTATCTTCCTATTTGTTCAGTAAGCTGCCCATGGATACTTATTTTATCTCATGGAAGCTATTATTTTTTATTGTTATCGAGTTCTTCGCCTCTTAATTGTACATGATATATATGTATCTCATTTCTTGTTTTATGACTCTCCTCTATGGATACCACTAAGTTATTGTTTGGTTACTGAACGGGGTTTTTTTCTGTCTATTGTACAATCTGAAAAAATAATAAAATTTATTTGAAAATATATATATATAAAGGAATTAATCTAAAGTAATCATAGTTACAATATAATATTGTGCTGTGGTGAGATTTGAACCCTGGCAATGTAAAACCAACACTCTACCACTAGGCCAAGAAGACTATCACATCCATCTACTGAATCTTTGTGCACTGCGACCACCCAATGCCATGAGGGAGGGCGCAGTGAGCGAAGCATAATAATAATAATAATAATAATAATAATATTAATAAAAATAATAATAATAATAATAATAATAATAAAAATGTGTCTTCCTTTCAAAATATTATACTAATACATGTAGACACATAACTCCACCATTAGTGAATAATATTCATCCCATCTCATTGAAAGCTGTGCGTGCGTCTCGTTAATGTATCGGTTATTCCATCATAACAACACGGCAATTACACTACTGTACAGTTATGGATGTGTACTGATTTGCAAGCTTCTGCGATATTATTAAAAAGATGGTTGCACGAACATGCAAAATACAATTACACTGCGTGAACATGTTTGGCCCGCTTGTCAGGGATATCCTTCCACTTCAACAGTATGGTTTTCAGTAGTACAAATTCCATCAGTGGAGCACTCGCCACCCAGCTGGTAAACGGTGTATTACATGCCGTGGATTCTCTTACATTGTAGAATGCCATGGTGCGCCACAGTACAGCCATCAAGCAACTCTCAAAGCGCAACTCAGAAGCCTGAATGTCATGCTATGAGCAATAAACGAGCTGGGCCCATCTGTATAAACCACAGGTTCTCAAACTCGGTCCTCAGGACCCCAAACAGTTCATGTTTTCCAGATATCCTCAGAATCACAAGTGAAATAATTAGCTCCACCTGTGAATCATTTAAAATGTGTCAGTGAGGTATGATGAACCTGTGCTCCTGCTGGGTGACCTGGAAAACGAGACCTGTGTGGGGTCCTAAGGACTGAGGGCCTGATTCAGGCCCGGTCGCAAGCACTGAGCGCTCGCAACCAGGTTGATGGTGGCCCAGAGCGCATGCGCACGATGGAGCCGGCTCCGTTGTGCGCATGCACGAGACCCGGATAGTGATGGGCAAACCGTCGCTCCGGGTCTCGTACCAAAGGGGGCGTGCTGTCGATGTTGAGCGACAGCACGCCCCCTTTGGTGGGTGGGCCAGGGGAGTGGCTGCCCAAATGGAGGCATTCCCATGTGAACGCCTCCGTTTGGGGCCGGCCCCACTGACATCACAAGTGATGTCAGTGGGAGAGATTTCGGCTCTGTTAGAGCTGAAATCTCTCTGGGGCTTGCGGCAACGAGACCCTACCAGAAGGGTCTCATCGCAAGCCCGATGGTCACCCACAGCTATGCGAGCGGCCAGGAGGCCGTTCAAAAAAAAAAAAGACCGGCCCTGATTCAGAGCGAGCGCTCTGTCAGAGCGTCCGGCTCTGAATTAGGCCCAGTGTTTGAGAAACACTGATATAAACCATTATAAAACATTGTATCATTTGCACTTTGGACAATGTACAATGTACACATGTAATAAACATAATCCTGTTTTCATATCACGCTCATCTTCAATTGAAGCAATTGATGTAAAAAAAAGGGTTAAACTGAGCAGCATTATAAGCAATAAATAGAACATTTTTAAAATAACGATTGGATCAATTAGACAGTTTTATTGTTTTGATCCACCAAAATTTCAACGGAATTTTAAGCTCCCAAATATACCGTAAGAGGGCATCCAGCTTGCAATGTGCCAGGTGGGTAAGTATTGTAGGTACATAATTACTAGCGATTTTAAAATGTGTTTAGTAATAAGATAATGTTTGTTTGCACTTACTGTTGAATCTATTTATTGTATGGTATAATTAGATTAAGGAACAAAGGAAATATTTTATAATATTTTATCTATCCTAAAGGTTCAGTTTGGATTTCTACCATCAGATGCAGACTGTGATACTCACTATTGAAGAGATCAACAGGGATCCTAGTATTCTCCCAAATGTAACACTAGGGTTCCAGATGTATGACACCTGTAATATACCACATCATGAATTACAATGTGCTTTACAATTCCTAACTGAGTTCATTACTCTCCCCGCTAACAGTGAGTGTAATTCTAGACCAGCTTTTCCTGCCCTTATTGGATCAACAATTTCCTCAAACTCAATCATCCTGGCTCATGTATTGGGGGTCTTCAGATATCCTCAGGTAAGGAGTGTTAAATAAAACCTGTATTTAATAACCACAATATGTTCCTTGCTATTGTAAATAAATCACTATAAATACAACATGATAATGAAAGTACAGTCAGGGCCGGCGCTAGGCTGTGCTGCGCCCAGCGCCGTCCAGTGTTGCCACCCCTTCCCTCCTCCGCTCCCTCCCCCTGAGCTTACATATGTGCTTCAGCGCTGGGCAGGGGGGTGGGCGTTTCCTGCACCCGCCGGGAAACAGTAGCGCTCCGGGTGACGGACCGGCTTGACCGTGCCTGGAGCCGCTACTGTGTACAGTACAAGCCATTCTGGATTGGGTTCAGCCTATCAATTTGAAAGTCAGACAAAGGGGTAAATTTAATAAAGTAAGAGTTTTTAGAAGTAAGTTTTAGAAGAGATGTTGCCCATAGCAACCAATCAGATTCTAGCTGTTATTTTCTAGAAGGTGCTAGCTAAATGTTAAGTAGAATCTGATTGGTTGCTATGGGCAACATCTCTTCTAAAACTCACTTCTAAAAACTCTCACTTTAGTAAATTTACCCCAAAGATTCTTATGTATCACAAATGATTATAGGCACTTCATTCATTCCTTCTATGTCTCCGTCGTGCCTATGTTAGAGGACAGGTATTATCTTGGTTGATATAGTCCCACAACAGCCTTGAGGGCTGGAATGCTTGGCTAGCTGCAGCCGTGGAGTAGCTTTGAGAGCTGGTAGACCATGGCTAGTTGTGACCTGTGGACCATGGAACAAGATGCGGTCTTTGGGCCGTAGAGCAAGATGCGACCTTTGGGCTGTGCAGCAGCCTTGAGGGCTGTTAAGCCTTGGCTAGTTGTGGCCTGTGGGCCATGGAACAAGATGCATCCTTTGGGCTGTGCAGCAGCCTTGGGGTCTGGTAAGCCTTGGCTAGTTGTGGCCTGTGGGCCATAGAACAAGATGCGGCCTTTGGGCCATGCAGCAACCTTGAGGGCTGGTAAGCCTTGGCTAGTTGTGGCCTGTGGGCTGTGGAACAAGATGTGGCCTTTGGGCCATGCAGCAGCCTTGAGGGCTGGTAAGCCTTGGCTAGTTGTCATTGATGTGAGAATTGTGCCACCAGGTTGACACAATCGGTGGTACGCTGGGTTGCGTACTCTGGATGATGGATTGCGGCCTGGGCCGCCTGGTTGACACAAGTGGTGGTACGCTGGGTTGCGTACTCTGGATGCTGGATTGCAGCCTGTGCTGCTGGGTTGACACAAGCAGCTGGATGCAGGACTGTGGCCTGTGCTGCCAGGTTAAAAGAAGCAGCTGGATGCTGGAGAGCGGCCTGTGACGCCGGGTTGACAGAAGCAGCTGGACACTTGGTTGCGTACTCTGGACACTGAGTGCTATCTGTGATGCCTGGATGATACAAATGGCAGGGAGCAGGAATGCAGACCGTGGCGCCTAGATGACACAAACGGCAGGTAGATATTTTGCAGACCATGCCACCTAGATGAAACAAACGGCAGGTATAACAAAGCTGACAGGAGAACTGGGTACTCGAATGGAAAACAGGAGACTAAGCCAGAACTGGAAACACGTGAAACGCTATCACTGGCATCGGAGGAGCATTCACACCAGAAGGAAATAGCCGCAGGAACCAATCCAGAATGGAGCAGGGATGATGGACAGTTGATAGGAAGAGTTTCAACAAACCATCACCCGGCGTTCGCATGAGCGGCTTGTTACAGCCTATCACTGCCTTGACTAAAAAAGTAGCTAATCCTGCAAATTGGTCTCCACATGCCATTCAAACATTCCAAGCTTCAAAGCAAGTCTTGGTTTCTGTTCTAGTCCTTTGTAAACTAAACCCTGAGCTGCCTTTAATCATTGAGGTGGATGCCTCTGAAGTGAGGGTTGGAGCAATTCTCACAACAAATGGCACCCATGTATCTTCTTGTCTAAGGATTTTTCTACTATAGTCTTATTATGATGTAGGGAATAATGAACTACTGGCAATCAAATGGACCTTTGAGTATTGGAGGCATTGGTTGAAAGGAGCTAAGCATACTTTTAACTTCATTACAGAACATAACAATTTGCTCTTCATAGAATCTGCTAAATGACTGATTTCTAGATAGGCTTGTTCTTCACCTGTTTCAATGTCATCATTACTTACAGACCTGGTTCCAAAAATGTTTGTTATGATGCTCCTGAATAATTTATATAAGACCCCTAGAGTCACGCTAGGAAGAGCTTCTGCCTATAACAACCACCCATTGTTATTTTAGAGTTAAATTCACTCACCGGTACTTAGGAAGCCACCAGACAGACATTATAAAGCCCGGGCAGGTGAGGCTTTTGGGGGGAACTGCATTTCATTTTTTTTTACTTTTGAAACATTTTGTATAAGTACACACAGAAACAAGCACATACAGTATCTCATGGTTATGTGCAAGTTTCTTTGTTAATCTGACCTGCTCAGGAAATAATCGCTATCCTGAAGCAGGTCTATTATTTGGGGAGTTTTGATTAACTAATTTTTGGGAGTCTAAAACAGACACCCTATTACATTGGGCGAGTTGATTGTTTTTCAATGTGAAGACATCTGGATGCGAGTTTAAGAATGTTTAAGAATGGGGATTTTTAATATCACTGAAAAAATGCAAGTTTTATTAAACTGACACCCTATTACATTGGATAATTGTGAAAAATTGCGAGTTTAGCACAAAACTCGCAATTTACCAAAACAGACACCCTATTACATTTGACCCATAGAGTGCAGGAAATGGACTGCTGGATACACAAAAGTATAAACTATCACTGGCAGGACACAGTGGGGCTGACTGCCTTTTAACTGACCAGGGGCCAATCAGAAGTCTCAGAGACTGGCCCTCTAAATTAATAGACCTAATGCAGCTGAGTGCTACACAGTAGCATCCAGGCTGCTGAGCAACAGGCGGGACTAAGAATCATTACAACCACTGTAATCCCAGTTGCCTAATGACCATCAGGACCACTGGCCTGTGCGGGTAGCCAGTTGCCACATCCCATTTGCCGATTGATGACAGGGACCCACTGGAAGTATGAGCCATGACAACAGTACCCTCCATTAAGGAGGGGTTAAGGACCCTAGTTACAGGCTTATCCAGATATTCCTTGAAAACGGCCTTATTAAGATTGTCTGCATAATGTTATGGTCACCTAGGAGTCACCGTGTAAGACCCCAAGAACCACACTGGTGAGGTATTCTGCCAATAGCAGCTTCAGTACCCACGGTTCCCTTAGAGCTAGAAGTGTTCACCAGTACTTAGGTGGCCACCTGGTCTTACACTCAGGGAAGTAGGGACTTACACATCTATCTGAGGACCACTTGATATTGTGTGGGTGGTGATGGTTTTGACTGTGGATTCGGCCTGGATGGTCTTGATATTGATCAATTGGACTAGGTCTGGTTCTAAGAGCCGAGGTGCAGCTTTGAGAGCCAATGTGCAGCCTTGAGGATAAAGTGCAGCTTTGAGAGCTGAGGTGTGGGTTTGAGAACTGAGGTGCGACCTTGAGGGCTGATGTGCGGTCTTCAGGGCCCTAGTGTGGCCTTGAGGAGCAAGGTGCGGGTTTGAAAGCTGAGGCCTTCAGGGTTAAGGGTCAGCTTTGAGGGCTAAGGAGCGGTTTTGAGGGCTAAGGAGCAGTTTTGAGGGCTGAGGTGCAGCTTTGAAAGCTGAAGTGTGGCTTGTGGGCTGAGGTGCAGTCTTGAGGGCCGAAGTGTGACTCTGCAGCAAGGTGTGGCCATGAGGGCCAAGATGAAGCCTACATGGCTGAGGTGACTCAAACTGCACAGAAGTCACTTGATGGAGTAGCTGCATCAGTGGTGAGGCCACAGAGACAGCTCAGACCAAAGATGACCACTGCTCATTGCACTGCTTCCGGACACAGGTACAGAACTCTGGATGATACAGCAAGAGTAGCATGAGGAATAACAATGGAACAGAGGTAGTACACTGAGAATGGGCACAAACAGACAGAAGCTCAACTGGCTGGAACCAGGTGGATGCGTAAAGATACGCTATAGTCAGCAAGATGGCACTGAACCACCAGGCTCATAAACGGTAAGGCACCAATTACGTGCAAGCAAAAAGATTGGGAATTAGCCAACAGGTGGGAGAGAATATGTCAGCCAGTGTTCTTAGGATTGCATTGCGTTCCGCAGCCCGGCATCCTGATCTCCTAGCAACCACAGGTGCCATCCCAGTATGGCATCTACGCTGCTCTTCAACCAAGGTGACTGTCTGGAGATGTGGCTGCTGAACAGTATGTCCCAGAAGAGGAGTGACAACTGGGGCACAAGTGTAACAATGCCTTTTGGGTACCATCTTTCTTTAGGCCCATAGCCCTTCCAATTAACCAAAAAATGGACTTGACCTTGAACATGTTTGGAATTCAGGATCTTCTCCATGAAAACTCCCGGTGACATTGAATCATAACTGTAGATTATTTTTTAGGTCGTAAAGTCTTACATTTTTTGGAAGTGATCACAGGTTTTAACAGAATAAAGGAAGGTGTTAGAAAATCTCAAGGACTTTGGCAGTTTAAGGTGAAATGCAACTTATTTCACCTGTTTGACAATCTGAAAAGGCCTAATGTATTGAGGCCCAAACTTCTGTGATGGTTGGAAAAGTTTAATGTTATGGGTGGACAGCCATACCTTTTTGCCCACTTTAAACATACAAGGTTGATGATGTTTGTCTGCAAAAACTTTTGAGCGAAGTAAGCCTTCCTGAGGGTGAAGTGCAATTTCTTCCAAATAGCATTGAGGCAAGAAGCTGTGTTCATATTTGAAGGCACTTAAGCAGGTACCAATGAAGAAAATTAATTTGCTCTTTTGTGATATCTGAACACATTGATAAAAGGAGATACTTTAGTGGAAGAGTGGCAATCATTCTTATAAATGAATTCCGCCAGCTTCAAGTATTCTGCCCAGTTGTTGTGAAGTTTAGAGATATAACAACAAAGATACTGTTCCAGTGATTGGTTTACTCTTTCTGTCTGACCAGTAGACTGTGGATGATATCCAGAAAACAAACTAAGGTAAATACCCAATGAGGAGAACAATGATTTCCAGAACTGAGCAATGAACTAAGTACCTCTGTCAGACATCATATCTGAAGGTAAACCATGAAACCTGAACACATGCTGGATGAATAACACAGCAAGGTCTTTAGCACTGGAAGGCTTAGTCAGAGGAATAAAATGAGACATCTTGTTGAAATGATCCACCACTACCCAGATCATGTCACAAATAGAGGAAATAGGCAAATCCACAATTAAATCCATAGAAATGTGTCACCATGGCCCGGTGGGAATGGCCAAAGGCAGGAGTTGTCTAGCTGGATATATTTGAGGAGTTATATTCTTGGCACAGACTTCACAGGCCTGAATAAATTTTCGGACATCTTGAGTAATAGTAGGCCACCATACAGAATGGGACAGTAACTTTAGAAGCTTAGAAATTCCAGGATGACCATACATTTTATTAGAATGAACATCTGATATTATGGTCCCCTTAAATGTTTTGGAATGTACAAAAGTTCATGAAGAGTCATAGAAGGAGCCATAGTTTGCATAGATTGAAGCTGAGTGGAGATGTCTTGTGATAGGGTGGAATAAATGGAAGCTGCAGAGATTATAGGCATTTTTGTAGTAGTGGTCTCATGCTCCCGATGGAAACTACATGACAAGGCATCGAGTTTGACATTTTTAGAACCTGGTCTGTAGGCAATGAAACAATGAAATTGGGTAAACAACAGTGACCAGTGTGCCTGTTTAGAGTTAAGTATTTTGGCTGAGTTATGGTACAATAGATTTGTATGGCCTGTGATGACCGTAATGGTGTGCTTAGCCCCTTCAAGCCATTACTTCAGTCTTCAAATGCCCATTTAATAGCAAGTAGTTTTAATTTTCCCACATCATATTAACATCTGCAGCAGAGAATTTCAAAGACAGGAAAGCACAAAGATGTTACTTGTAATCACCCGGGTTCTTCTGGGAAAGAATAGTTCCGACAGCCAACCTCAGAGGCATCCATGTCAATGCTAAAAGGCAACTTGGGATTTAGATGCCAAAGAACTGGAGCCAAAATGAAAGCTTGTTTCAACACTTCAAAGGCTTGTATAGCTTGTGGGGACCAGTCATAGGTGTTTGCTTCTTTTTTGGTTAAGTTGGTGTTTGGAGTAACCAGCACAGAAAATTAATGAATAAACCACCTATAATAGTTAGTGAAGCCCAAAAACCTTTGGATGGCTTTCAGGTTTCCTGGTTGTTTACAGTTAAGAAAGGACTGAAGTTTGCTAAGATCCATGGAGAACCCTTTAGGGGTGCTGATGTACCCAGGATTGAACTTTTTTCACTTCAAACTCACATTTCTCAAGCTTGGAATACAAATGGTGTTCACTGAGTTTTCCCAGTACCTGCTTGACATGGTTTCAATGTTGTTACATGACTGGGAATAGATCAAAATATTGTCCAAATAGACTACAAAAAATGTCACCAGAAATTTATGAAAGACATCATTAATCAAGTCATGGGAGATGGCGAGTGTATTGGAGAGGCCTAAGAGCATAACAAGATATTCATATGTCCAGACTGGGTATTAAATGCCACCTTCTATTCATCACTCTCTTTGATACGAATAAGCTTATATGCTCCCGCAGGTCAATCTCGGAAAAGATGCTGGCCAATCTGAAATGGTCAAATAGTACTGAGATCAGGGATAATGGGCATGTGTTTTTGACCATTATTTTATTTAGGCCCCTAAAATCTTTGCAGGGTAGGAGACTCCCATCTTTTTTATCTAAAAAGAAAAATCCTGCACCCACTGGGGATTTTGAAAGGCTCATAAACCCCTTGCTTAAATTCCCCTAGATATAATTGTCCATGGCTTTAGTTTTAGGAATGTATAACACATATAAACATAATTTAGGAAACCTGGTGCCAGACATTAGTTCAATGGCACAATCATAGCTTCGATGAGGGGAAAGGTATCAGCTATAACCTTGGAAAATACATCAGTAAATTCATGATAATGTGGAGCTAATTTGCTGCAGGATTTGGATTGGCAAAGGCAAACAACCAGTTGCATAATTAGAACCGCATTGAGTATTCTCTCTAGTATCCCACTTAATTACTAGATTGTGTTGTTTTAGCCAAGGATGGCTCAATATTAGAATGACCATAGGATATATGTAGAGCACCAATAGCTACATGGAATGGTGGAAAGTGTGACATAATCTTGCAATTCTAGAGAGGATTACTATCAAGGACATAGATGGCAATTGCAGGAGTTACTCAACAAAAGGAATGCATAGAGTCTGGGTGAAACTCATATCTAAAATGTTCCCTGCATATCCACTGTCCAAGAAGGCAGAGATATTAGCCGTATGCTTGTTAAAGTAGATCCGAAGAGGTATTAATACAGAATTCATGGAAGAGACTAAATGTACACCTAAATGAACCTCTTCCACATCATTTAAACCTTGTCTTTTCCCAACTTAATGGGACAGTCACAAGCAAGATGACCTTTGCCGCCAGAGTAATGATATAGTTCCAGAGTGTCTTCTGGTCTTCTATTCAGTGCGGAGTCTGAATGCCCCAAGCTGCATAGGCTCCACTGAGTCTTCCATAGTTGATGGAACAGTGGCACAATGGGAATAGAGAGGCAGTTCCTTCTCCATCTTCCATTCCTTGATATGCCTATTGAGTTATTGGTAAGCTGCATGAGCTTATCTAGGGATTCCAGAACAAGGTATTAGACTAAAGAATCCTTTATTTGCTCAGTTAAGCCAAGACGGAATTGGCTATGGAGAGGTGGATCATTACATCTGCTGTCAGTGGACCTCGCACCAGAGGGTCTATTTAAGCACGATCTGAAAAAAGGGATCAGAAATTTGGAGAAAATAAAATTCCAGTTCTCACTTTGTTGTGAAGGATTAGTATACCTTTGGATCTCACCTTAAGAGAGGACTGTCTCTACTATCCATCCAGGACTGATCTTTTTTGAAATTTCAAATTTTTAACTGAATATTTTGGTTTTACCATATAGTTGAAGGTATATACATTAACAGGTGATTCACTGAATAAGGTGTCAGAATCTAAGGTTAGCGCCCTCTCTTTTTTACATTCACAATCTTTCCGCTAAATCCTTTCTAACAGGGGGTTAATAGAGAGGAGCGGCTGATTTGTAAAATATCTCATTAATTGGGTCTATTCAAACAAATTCCGTGTATATATATATATATATATATATATACAAACAACAAAGGATTGGCACTCCAGAGATAGACAAAATATAATCGCCAGTGCCCTCACAAGGGGCCAAATACAGAAAGCAGGGGTGCAGCACTCAAGGCATAACATAAGAGACGTAGGCAGGCTGTGGCTTTTCAACATTTCAGTTATTTAAACTGTCATCAGGAAAAATGTGCAGAAACAGACACACACATACCTATATATAGCTGCACCATGTGAAAACGGAGCTCCGGGGACTGGGACTGCACACCCACCCGGTCTCCGCTACAAATGACGTCATCGCGCTAATCGCATACTCCAACGCCCTGGAATTGTGTCACCGTCACCATGACTACAATAAACAAACAATGTCAGTGCTGATAAACATCAAAAGAGCATCAAGAAAAGGGGGATTAAGCACATATATAAAGTGTATAACAATAAGCAATAAAGTTACAGATAATCACATGTTAGAATGTCTAATGTCTGTTTCTTCTCATTAGGCACTCTAACATGTGATTATCTGTAACTTTATTGCTTATTTTTATACACTTTATATATGTGCTTAATCCCCCTTTTCTTGATGCTCTTTTGATGTTTATCAGCACTGATATTGTTTTTTTATTGTAGTCATGGTGACGATGACACAATATATATATATATATATATATACACATATATGTTTCAAATGTTGCTGTCATATTGTCGTAGATTTAATATCATATTATGACTTTTTTTACTTTCAGATCAGTCCATATTCAAGTGCTTCACTGCTGAGTAACCAGAGAATGTTTCCATCTTTCTTCAGGACTGCTGCAAGTGATAAAATCCAGTCTATGGGACTGGCTCAGCTTGCTTTGAGCTTTGGTTGGACCTGGATCGGTCTCGTGGCTACAGACAATGATTATGGTCTTCTGGGAATTCAGCCAATTAAAGAAGAGATAATCAAGTCTGGAGCGTGTGTAGCTTTTACCGAATATATTCGTCTGGGACAACCAGATCGCAACGCTCCACATATAGTGAAGGTTATTAAGGAGTCAATGGCTATGGTGGTTGTTGTATTTTCGGTTGATTTTGAATTTATTCCTGTTATGAATGAAATGCTGAAACAGAACATCACAGGGAGGATGTTTATCGGAAATGCTGGTTGGGTCACGTCCACATTATTGTCAATGAGAAATTATTTTCCCATCCTATCTGGCACTCTTGGTTTAACCGGTTATAATTTTGAGGTCCCAAGACTAAGTCAGTTCCTCAGCAAGATACGTCCTTCTCAGTCTATGGAGGAGACCTGGGAGAACTTATATTGGGAGAAAGTTTTCAGCTGCAAATTTCTTTATGGGAAAAACCTTACTGGTTCTGTGGAGGCCCCAGTAAAAGAATGCACAGGAGAAGAGAGGTTAGATGATGTCAGGAACAGCTCCAACTACATCACCAGCTTAAAATATTCTTATTTAACTTATTTATCTGTGATGGTTGTGGCTAAAGCTTTGGAAGATCTGAAAAACTGCAATGTGGGTGAAGGACCATTTTCTTATGAGACCTGTGCAGACAGTTGGAAATTCAAACCATGGCAGGTAATATACTGTGTATGATTTAGAAGTCAAATATAGTTTTAATTTATATACTGTAAATACCATATGTATTATTTATGTTAGGAGATTTTTTTGTACAAAATGTAGCATCTTCACATACTAACTAATAACTTTAATAACTAACATTATTTCACTCTACTGTACAGACAGTAATGCTCATATAAATATTATCCTGGTGCCTACATTTTAATAATAAATAAATTAGGACACAACTTTTGACTTTGTTGCCAGCATTTTGAGATGGGGCAATTGTGAGCCTTCTGACAACTGGGGTGGATGTTTAGCCTTGCTAGGTAATAATAATAATAATAATAATAATAATAATAATGTCACAAAGACAATGAGATAATCTGATTGGTGTTACTAAAATAAAAACATGGAGTCTAACTCTTTGGTATATTTGTCGGCTCTCCTGCAATGGCCTGGAGTCTCCAAAAAATTGGGTGGAACTTCCAGCCCCCCACAGTAGTGAGAAGTCTCCCAGACTGGCCAACACCGGTCACCCCACTGCACCCCCATGCACCCCTCCCCCTACTTAGCCCTACACCCCCCCCTCATATGTCACCAGTCCAGAGGGGTCCGATGCTGGAAATTTCGCGCCACCATGCCCCCACACTGCCCACCATTGCCACCACCACCAGTCCCTCTGCAGCACCGATCTAGCTGCTTCTTCCTCTTTGGTGGACTTTGGTGGACTTTGCCAGTGACTCCCATATGGAAGTTTCATCCTCACTTCAACCGGTTTGTTAAACCTTGCCCTGATTTTTAGCACGGTAAGCTGGTTTCACAAGGAAATGACAGCAGTAAGCAAGCAATGCCCTGGTAAATGGAGAATTAACATAGGTATTATACCAGAAAAAAGTCAAACTACAGATCTGACTGAGAACTAGGAGCACTACCAAATCTGTAGGATGAAATATGGGTCATAGCACAAACCAGATCAATACACAGGGACAGCTAACAGGAGTGCTGGAGACTAGGTAGTGAGCCTAATGCTTTGGTATTTACCTGAATTCAGAAGGATACTTTCATAGGCTGCTCAGTATAAATCTCAGTTGTCACGTGACCTCTACAAAAAAGCCCCCCCATGTGATTTACATTTGCCTTTATGAATAGCACCAATTTATACTATATAGGTTGTGTTGTTGTGGACTAGAGACCAGGAAATTGACAAACAATTATCCTAATAATAGAAATAATAGTAGCCATTGTTTTATTAATATGACTTCATATTTTGATCAATTTAATTTGAATCAACATTTGTGGAACATTAAATCAATGTCATTTATTATCTTGCTTGTGTCAACAAATTATACCCTTCTTCTGCCTCTCCTCACAGCTCACACACTACATCAGGAAAGTCAGGCTCCCACTAAGTGGTGGTAAATACATTTACTTTGATAAGAATGGAGACCCACCTGCAGTCTATAGTGTTGTGAACTGGCAGCTGAGTCCAGAAGGCACTGTAATGCAAATTCAGATTGGTAAATATAATTCTTCAGCACTTCCTGATGAAGCACTGACCATCAACTCAAGCCTATTGCTGTGGCCTATGGGGGATCAGCAGGTGAGGCTACAGATGAAACTCCGGTTCCTGTACTGCAGCATACTGTACTTCTTCATGTGTTTATCTTCTAATTTTCTATGTAAATGGTACTGAATTCATGTGAGTTAAGCAGCCAATCAGTAAATTAATGCATCTATCTTCTATATAAATAGTCCGACAACAAAAAGTCCTTATTGGTCAACTTTTTGTTAGACAGAAACACTGACTATATTATTTTCCTCCTTTCTTTGAAAGTAAACATAAAATAGAATGATGTTGAGGTCACCTCCTTAGTTTTGAGCATTCAGTTTTTTGTGAAATGGAGATCAAATACAGTATTTCCCAATATAGCAGCAATTGTGGTTTATACTAGAGATGAACGGGTTCGGTTTTCCGAGAACCAAACCCACCTGAACATAGGGGATTCGAGTAGGATCCGAGTCCGGCTCGCGGTTTCCCGCCTAACTCGGAATCTGAAACGAGGCAAACCGTCATCATCCTGCTGTAAGATTCTCATGGGTTTTGGATTGTAAAAAGGTCCCGGTGATTGGCATCATTTTCATTCTGGCTGTACAGAGTGTATAGAGTAGACGTGCTCTGTTCTTCTAGGGTGCAGTCAGTGTTGTGTGTTGTTGTCAGTGACTTGTCACTATTTGTTCAAGGGTGCAGTGTTGTCAGGCTGGGGCTGCAGCATATAAATGGGGGGTGCGCTGCTGTGTCACTCACTGTTGTCCTGTCAATCAAGGGGCAGGGACTGCAGTACATAAGGGTTGCTGCTGTGTTGTCCATAAAGGGGCAGGGGCTGCAGTACATAAAGGGCTGCTGCTGTGTTGTCCATAAAAGGGTTTGGGCTGCAGTGCATAAAGGAGGACTGTGTCATCCAGGGGTGCTCTTCCCCAGTGTAAAAAGAATAAAAGTTGTAATTAAAATCTTTTGTTCTATTTTTTATTGTGTGTGTGCCAGGTAGTTACTAGTTAGTAACTAGTTACGCTTTTATTGTTCGGTGACACTGCCAGCCAGACCACAGTTTATCATCCACGTACTTGTGATTCTGTAGGTGGTCTGTCTGCACTTTGCTGCTCTGCAGGGGTGCTCTGTTGTCCATAAAGGGATGCTGTGTTGTTCATAAAGGGGCTGCTGACTCGTCCAGGGGTTATTTTCCCCACTCTAAAAAAAAATAACAGTGAAATAAAAAATTAGCATTCCTCAAAAAAAAAATATATAATTTTTTTTTCTTTTCTTGTGTGTGTGTTAGCAACTTAAATGCACTGTTATTGTCTGTGACACTGCTGGCCAGACTGCAGTGTGTGATTCTTATTCAGAAAAAATCTTGTGACACTGTAAATGGTAGCACAGTGTAATATTCAACTATTCACTTCTTTCCTTATTCATGAATAAATTATTAGTCTACACACCGACTAAAAGATCACAACAAAGTGCTAAATAACATGTGTAATATATGAAACATAATGACATCACAGTAAGTGGCTGTACAGTGTGTTATTCTTTTATTATTCATGAAAAATATTATGACACTTTAAGTGTTAGCAGTGTTTTACTCAAAAAAATCTTGTGACACTGTAAGTGGTAGCACAGTGTTATTCTTTCTTATTCATAAAATATCTTGTGACACTGTCAGTGGTAGTGCAGTGTGTTATTCTTTACTTATTCATAAAAAATATTTTGACACTGTAGATCATTGATAACGCAGTGTAATATTTAAAATTAGTACAAATTGGCATGTGTGTATCCCACTTCATTCGTGTATGTTGATATGGAGAATGATCAGTTGTGAGGAGATCAGGAACTACATACAATGGCTGGAGCTGCTGCCAGTGCCAACAGTCATGATGATACTAGACCGTCTATGTCATCTACTAAAGCCAATGCCTAAGGGCATACATGGCTTAAGTCAGGGCATCTAAAATCAAAGAACCAATCTTTTACATTGGCAAAGAAAAAAATCAAAAGAAAAGTTAGCTGCAGAAAGACATAAAATTGACAATATGCCATTCACCACACGAAGTGGCAAGGAAAGGCTAAGGCCTTTTCCTTTATTTATGACTGGTGGTTCTGCCTCTTATGATGATGTAAGCCCTTCTCCCTGTAGACATTTCTAAAAAATGTCACACATCCCCGAGGAGAGTCTAAAGGGGGGTATCCACTAGGCGATTTTGACAGGCGATTGCACGATAATGACGTCATTATCATGCAATCGCCCACAAATCTCCAGCAAATCGGGCATGTAAATGACAAAAACGACCAGCGATGAGCGTGCCCGCTGGTCGTTTTTGCCATCTATCATCGCCCATACATGCTGGTCAACCTGACAATCCCATCAGGTTCAGCATGTACGGGAGCAATAGAGAGCTCCTACTGTTCTCTTGCTCCCGCCGGACCTCTCTGCAATACATGGAAAAGGAAACTAACAGTCACAGCCTGATGATGCTGGACACTCACAACATGTGAGTGTCCAGTGTCATCAGGCTGTCACTGTTTGTTTCCCTTCCCATGTATTGCAGAGAGGTCCGGCGGCAGCAAGAGCAGCAGAGAGGTCCATGTCTTGATCTGCCTAGACTGAATGAGTGAACGTTCAGTCTAGGCACATCACTAGATATACAAATGAGGGCACGATTTCAATGTTATAATCGTGCTCTCGTTTGTATATCTAGTAGTGGATACCTGCCTTAAGTGTGTCGGCAGGTGTCATGTGTGAGCCTAACCATTCCAAAACTGAACTCGAAGAGGAGCCTCCTTCCATAACTTGTGCATCCTCGGCAAATGTGGGGATGAGCAGCACAAGTCAACATGCTGGCATATAAATTAAGGATGCTTCTGTGGAAGTGCACCAGAATGAGGAGGATATTGTGTAGCTGATGCTAATGAGTATGTTGTTGATGAGGATGTTGTTTGTGTAAATTAGGCCCCGGTGGAAACAGTTATTGCCCAGGATAAGGAAAAGCCCATTGTCATGCCAGGGCATAAAATAAAAAAATCCACTTCTTATGTGTGGAATCATTTCTACCCAAATCTGGACAACAATTGTTAAGCCATCTGTAATCATTGTCATGCCAGAGTAAGTAGAGGTATGGACCTTAACCATCTAGGAACCTCCTCCCTGTTATGTCCTCTACAGCAAATTCATCAAAGTGTGTGCAAAATTCAGAAATTTAAAAAAAAATTATGTGGGAAGATCAATCTAGGATCAAGTTCGTCAGCTCCTAAAAGACATCTTTCATCTGGAAAAGGTTTTCTAATTTTTATACATCTAATAGAAATGAGGTGGCCTTGCTTGTGGAGGTGCTGCTAGAACATACTGTAAACAGATGTTTACTTTGTACTCAGAGAGGTTGCTAGGCATAATGGGACCAAGACTTGCTGTTTACATCAGAGGAAAGCAGCCTGTAGTTCTCCGGCTAAACTAGAACTCCCGGCATCTGTGATTTTTGCTGGGCCTTCTGGAAGTTATTTGTCAACAACAGGTGGCGTGCTTCTGGTTACCTCAGCCTACTTTATGCACTGTATGTACCATGTAAAAATGTATGTATGTGACCAATATACATAACTAATTTTTGTATTACATGTATTTGCACTTTACAGTATTGCATACAACCTGGCAAGAAGATGCTCTGTGTTGCTGCACATATTTGACCACCCCATCAACTTGGTGGTTCAGATTTTTTTTTAAATGAAAGGGGAATACAGGAGATGCTGTATGTGGCCATTACAATTTCTGTACATTCATAAACCATAAAATTAAAAATGTCAGGCAGCAATGCCCCAAACAGAACATACTGCAAAGAAAAGAGGTGCAAGATGGAATTGTCCTTGGGCCCTCCCACCCACCCTAATGTTGTATATATGAAACAGGACATTCACAGTTTAACAAACCAACCACTTCAGTGACAGGGACTGCCACTTGTGGCTGAAATGATTGGTTTGTTTGGACCCCCCACAAAACAAGCTGCCAATGTGCAGTGGACATTGGTGGCAATGATCCCATACACAATCTGGCTTTACAACATAGGTAAGATCAGATGTCATCATCGTCATTGTCATCATCATCATCCCCATCAGTGTGTACATCCTCTTTTTCACATAATATTAATTCCTCCCCACTGGAATCCACCATTACAGGCGCGTTTGTATTTCTTTGACTTAATTGCTGGTTAAGTTCTTTATCATGGAATTTGTAATTAATTTTGATGAATATCATCTTTTCCACATTTGGGGAAGTAACCTCCTACGCCGATCACTGACAAGGTTCCCGACTGTGCTGAAACTCTTTCAGAGTATACCCTGGAGGGTGGGCAGCTTAGATAAAGCAAAGCCAGTTTGTGTAAGGGACTCCAAATTGCCTTTTTTCCTGCCAGTAATGAAGTAGACTGTCTGACATGCCTCTGAATAGTGACCGTATCAGACAAAGTCATGGTAGACATGTTACTAATTGTAGGAAGTTCTTTCAGACCCAACTAGATGTCATTAGGTTTTGCTGACTGATCTGTTTCACCAGCAGTGGGTCTCTTAGGAAAATTTAGTTTTTCCCTGGCACAGAAACTGAAGGAGAAGATGCTGCCGTGTCATGTGCCGCTTGAGCTGACAATTTTTTCACCAACAGCTCTTTGCATCTGTTTAGATGTATGTTAGTCAGAAAGAAAGACACAAGGTATGACTTAAACCTAGGATCAAGTATGGTCGCCAAAATATAGTGATCTGATTTCAAGAGATTGATGACCCTTGGATCCTGGCAAAGCAAATGAAGGGTTTGATCTACAAGTCCGACATACTTAGCGGAATCACTCAGTTTCAGCTCCTTCTTTGGTTTCTCCAGCTGCTTTTGCAAAAGTCTGATTAGGGGAATGACCTGACTCAAGCTGTCAGTGTCTGAACTAACTTCACATGTGGCAAGTTCAAAGGGTTTGAGAACCTTGCACAACATGGAAATTATTCTCCACTGCGCTTGACTTAGGTGCATTCCTGCTCCTTTCCCTATGTCATAGGCTATTGTGTTGCATTGGATGGCCTTTTGCTGCTCCTCAATCCGCTAAAGCATATAGATGGTAGAATTCCACCTAGTTACTACCTCTTGCTTCAGCTGATGGCAGGGAAAATGTAACAATACTTGCTGGTGCTGCAATCTTTAACACACAGTTGCTGAATGTTGAAAATGTCCCAAAATCTTTCGGGCCACTGAGAGAATCTACTACACACCCCTGTCATTTTTAAAAAAATGTTGCACCACCAAACTTATTGTGTGAGCAAAACATGGGACGAGTTCGAATTCGCCCACATGTAATGCTTGCACAATATTGGTGGCATTGTCAGAAATCACAAATCCCAAGGAGAGTCCAAGCAGGGTAAGCCATTTTGCAATGATTTCCCTGAGTTTTTCTAAGATGTTCTCAGCGGTATGCCTCTTAGTGAAACCAGTGATACACAGAGTAGCCTGCCATGGAATGAGCTGGCATTTGTTAGTTGCTGCTCCTGTTGCTGTTTGCACTGTTGGTGGCAATAGACCTACCCAGTAAGTAGCCTGTCACAGTCATGTAATCTTTAGTTTACCCTGTCCCGCTTGTCCACATATCTGTGGTTAAGTGGACAGTGGGTACAACAGATTTTTGGATGACACAAATACGTTTTTTTAATGTCCTTGTACAGACTGGGAATTGCTATTCTAGTGAAGTGGAATCTAGCAGGGACATGGTAGTGGGGACACAGGACCTTAATTAACTGTCTAAATACACTGCATTAATGGTGGATACTGGGCGCACATCTAATACCATGGCGTCAGTAATCCACCGTGCAACTGAGTGACTGCTGTCATACTTGTTCCCTCTTGAAAAGGATAGTTTGGCAGTCAATTCTTTTGTTAAATAACTAAAAGTAGTCTTCTTCCTGGTCCCCTTCTGGGATAAAGATTTACTCACAGCAGAAGCAGCAGCAGCAACAGGCGCAGCACTAGAGCATCCTTCTAAGGAATCACGGATTGGAGAGTAGTCAGTCATGCTAATGAAATTGGTTTCAGCAGGATTACTTTTGATCATGAATGAGGATGTTGATGATGCAGGTGTTGGTGGTGGAGATTGTAGGCACTTTGATCTAACAGAGATAAGGGAGCAGCTAGTTGATGCTGGACTTATTGATACGTTTTTAGCCAAAGTTTCTGAATTTTGCAAACTCTATGGAATTTGCTGAATGTGCTGCAAGTGACGTAACAGGGAGGAGGTTCTTAGATGGTTACAGTCCTCTATTCACTCTTGCTTGGCAAACGTTACAAATTGCTTGACAACTGTTGTCCGGATTTGGGTGGAAATAATTCCACACATGAGAAGTGGATTTTTTTTTACTTTTGCCCTGGCATGACAATAGGCTATTTCATACCATGGGCAACAACTGTTGCCTGATTTACACAAAACATCATCTGCATCAAATCCTCATCATCCTTGTTAGGGCCAACTACAGAAATATCCTCCTCATCCTCCTGGTGTAATTCCAAAGAAGCATCCTCAATTTCTACATCAGCATGTTGACTTGTGTTGCTCATCCCCACATTTGTAGAAGGCACACAAATGGTGAAATGAGGATCCTCTTCAAGTACAGTATTAGAAAGGTCAGGCTCACACATGGAACTGCAGAAAAAGTTGGACTCTTCACGGGGATCTGTGACTTTTCTAAGCACACAGTTGGTTCATGTGCCTTAGCTATTTACATTTTTTTGATACTTCTACAAGGAAAAGGGCTTACATCATCATAAAATTCAGAACCACCAGTCATAAATAAAGGTCAAGGCCTTATCTTTTCCTTGCCACTTCGTTTAGTAAATGGCTTATTGCAAATTTTTTGTTTCTCTGCAGCTAACTTAGCTTTTAATTTCTTTTCTTTAACACTGTAAAATATTGCTTGTTTTATATTGACTAAAGCCCTTGGGCATCGGCCTTCATAGATGACGTTGATGGCCTTGCATCATCATCATGACTGCTGGCAGCAGCTGCAAGACTGGTATGTGGTTCCTGCTCTCCTCTCTTTTGATCGTCCTTCATATCAACAAACTTACACTGAGGTCTGACCAGCAATGTCAGTGAACAATATTTTTTTTGACCCTGGGGAAGAGCACCCCTAAATGAGGCAGCAGCCCCTGGATGAACAATACAGACAGCACCCCTTTTTTATGGACAACAAAGCACCCCTGCCGAGTGAGGACAGATCACCTGCAGAGTCACAAATACATAGATGATAAACTGCGGCAGTGTCACTGAAAAAAATGAGTGCAGCTAAGTTACTAATGCACACACACACACACAAAAAAGAAATAAATGAAAAAGTACTTTTATTTTTTTTTACACTGGGGAAGAGCACCCCTAATTGACAGAGCACCCCTCCTGGACAAGACAGCATCCCTTTATGAACTGCAGCCCTAGTCTGATGGTCAGGACAACAACACAGCAGCAGCCACAGTAAATTGACAGGACAAGTGACACAGCAGCTGCAGCACCCACTGAAGGAAGCCCCGCTTTTATACACTGAGTCCTGACTCAGATCACTTTTGGGGTTCCGAGTAGAATTGAGTTCCGGCTCGGGTCTCCCTGCAAGTTGGAACTAGGATCTATAATTCTGTATCTCACGTGTTTTTTATTGCATGTAATTCCCTCCCTCGTGATTTTAGGTGCCAAATTTGGTCAAAAGTGACTGCAAATGAATGTTATTACTGTTACTAATACTACAGCAACACAATCAGGTCCAAGTTACATGATTTTTGCTGTTTTATTAATTTTTTAAAGAAATCCAAATGCAAAATTAAAACTTGGAGGTCCACGCACATTTCTAATGAAAACTCCTCTGCCCAGAATATATGACCACCTCTTTCTTATACTTTATAAAATTGCCCTGTTATTAGGTTGTACAAGAGGAGTGTAGAAGATGCTTCTAATTTACACATCAATTCAAATGAACCCATACAACTCCCAAAGATTGTTTTTAAAAATGTCAATCTTAAAACAGCACAGAATTGTAACTAGTATGGTTAAAGTCCTACTGTTATAAACAATGTTCATGATACCAAGCTGTCCTTTAAAACAATGTAATATGTTTAAAAGGCCATTCACAAAATAAAACTACATATCACTGTACGCCCAGATCCCACAATCAGTCTGCAGTAAGAGTTGTCCTCCAGGATATCGGAAGGCAGCTCGTAGAGGACATCCGGTCTGCTGCTACGATTGTGTCCTGTGTCTACCAGGAGAAATATCTAACCAGACAGGTGAGTCCATCACTTTGTGATTACAGCAGAGTCATAGGGCCTGAAACCCTCTAATCTATGTAATAAAATATTTAAGTATATTCAAAATTGTGTTTGATACCCTATGGACATTAGAATTCCTGTACTACTTTTCAAGTAATTTGAAGCACAATCTTCCTACATTTTCTAGCTTCTCTCATCACTTCCCAGCTACCAACTGATATGAGAACTTTTATGAAGACCTACCCCTTCGACTATTTATAATTTGTCATTTTAAATATCTCTTTTATGTTTATGGCAGAATAAATATGCTTTAATTTTTAATTATTTTAAGGATTTGTCTTGCAAGAGATGCTAGTAAATTATAGATTTTGTTTTATTATTATTATTATTTATTTTTATATATGTAATTTCATTGACTTTACTTTACTTCAGTGAAGGTCTCATAAACAAAGGGTAATAAAAATAACCACAAGTTCATTCTTGAATTTATTAAAACATCCCTTACCTACCACTTTAATATTACCTTCTCCATCACCAATAAGATTTGATTCAAGGGCTTGCTCTTAGCGAGTTCTACCACTCTTCCTCTACTTCACCACATACTGTACTTCCTTATTAGTTAGATCAGATATACTCTAATCCTAACAATAACTGCCTTAAATTGTAGCATTAAACAAATACCAAAAAGTTTACATGTGTGCTAAAGAACACGGACTCAGGATTTATTACATTTTCTGATTATTATGGAAAATATACACAATGCATATAATAAATCATTATGATCATTTTGTCATACAAAGAATATAAATTAGCAAAATATTCTCTAAACAAATAATAAGGGTAAAAAATACAGTGTTTTAGAGCTTAGCACACTTACAAAGTCTTTTTTCTGCTGGCAGGGGTTTCCAAAAAGGATGCAATAAACTGCAATATTCAATTGACCACACAGTATAGGGTAAAGTTCTGTGTGTCTGATATAGGAATTTATCCAGCTTCATTCCCTCATTGATCCACTGTATTGTGTTTTCACTGCTTTCAGTGTAAATGCAATTTAGCCATGACTTGCTTTGTTGGGAACCAAAAGGCTTAGGCCCTGATTCAGAGCCGGACGCTCTGACAGAGCGCTCGCTCTGAATCAGGGCCAGTTTTTCTTTTTTCTAGAATGGCATCCTGGCTGCTCGCATAGCTGTGGGTGACCACCCACAGCTATAGCAAGCGGCCAGGAAGATGGTCTCGATGGTCAAGACCATTGCGACCATTGCGACCATCGGGCTTGCGATGAGACCCTTGTGGTAGGGTCTCGTTGCTGCAAGCCCCAGGGAGCTTTTGCCTCTCACAGAGCCGGAAGCTCTCCACTGACATCACTTGTGATGTCAGTGGGGCCACCCCCAAACGAGAGGCATTCCCATGGGAACGCCTCCGTTTGGGCAGCCACTGTAAGAAGCAGCACACAGGGGATTTACCCTATTCTCCACACATATACTTTCACCTATAAACCCTTCAACTACCTTGCTAAGGTACACTCATTAACGGACACAGGAAGGTGGATCTGCACTGGTATTTACCAGATTCACCTGCCTTAGTGTTTCTGTGTAACAGCAGATGCCTATAACCTATCTTTCTATCTCCATGTATAGGGAGGGATCCGCTCACAGGATGTTCTATGCATGAGTAAGACACCCCGCAGCAGCCATTTCTGCCATACATCAGTGGAGAGACTCTCTCTTATCTTTTAGAATTTGTGGAACTTGAAATAATCACTGCACATTTTTTTACTATTGCCTGAAGAGAATTAATATTGTTGAAATTTAATGTTCTACACTATGTGGATGACCTTATATATCTTTACAAATATATATGTTCAGGAGGATACCTGTGACATCTGATTAGAAGCTATTTACTATCTCTATATAACCATAATCTTGATACTATCATGTTTTCCGCTGCTCAACTACCTGTTACCCTGAGATTTATCTACATATATATGCATGTAGATATATATATATATACAAATAGTATTTAAAAGTTTGATACTTACGTATCTTTATTTTTTGGATCTAACTCTCAGACACATAACAGTGTAAAAACCTGAATTAACAGGACTATGATTTGAATTGGTGGTCACCAACGCTATCAGCACAAGGAAAAATCTTTTTTCCTGACATATAATACCCTTTTCTAATAATTTTCGCCACCTGTCTGACTAATGGTGTTATGACTACCAGGTTTGACTTACCATAATCAGGAACTAAGAGATCGGACACTAATGATCTCCTTGATTTAAGTCAGTCAATTTTTTAGCAACTGGACCTAATTTTGGCCAGATTCAATGTTTGTCTTTTGTTCTATGATGTCTATGTACAGATGTTTCTTTTGTTGATATCATATGTTAAATCATCTTTTAGTGGCATTCCATTAAAAGTTAATTTTTATACTGAATAGGTAGATCGAGTGCCCCACAAAAGAGAGTACTTTTCTTTCTCTTTTCCTTGTATATGCTCAACAAAACTCTCAAGGGTGCACCTTCATAACAGAGAATATTATACATATAATTTTTCTATAACTTAACACATTTTTTTGGAACATACCTACCTCCCAATTATATTTCTGAGTGCTCATCACCAGTGCTTAGGATATCCCCAAACGCCCTTTTTTTCTACGTGTCTCTGAATTAAAGCCTGTTCTATTACAGAAGTTGGTTAGCTCAAAATTAGGAGTGAAAATGTTTTAGAAAACAGGCAAAAAGGTCACAATATTCCTAAGGGAACACCTAGCCTCCATGGGTTTAATAATTAATTTAAACAAACTCTTGGTCAATTTGTTGTAGTACTGGTAGAAAATTAATTTTATAAACTCAGTCTGTTTCCTTTTAACATCACACACCACATTGATGACCTGTATACTGTATGTTTAACTGAACCACATATTTTTATCTTGTAGATTCAGTTAACTGCGTACGGTGTCCTTGGGATCAGTGGCCAAATCCTCAGAAATCCAAATGTCTGCCAAAATGGATGGAGTTTCTATCTTATGAAGATGCATTGGGAGAAACTTTAGCTGCATTCAGTGTAATATCCTCATTTATTCCTGTTCTTATTTTGAGACTTTTCATCCAGAACAAGGAAACTCCTATAGTGAGAGCCAGTAATTACTCTCTAAGCTGTCTTCTACTGATGTCCCTGTGTCTCTGCTTCTTGTGCTCTGTAGTATTTATAGGTTTCCCCAACCACCAGAAATGTCTCCTGCGTCAGGTACTATTTGGCCTGGCCTTCACTTTGTGTGTATCGAGCATTTTGGCTAAGACTATCATGGTGGTGTTTGCTTTTATGGCCACTAGACCAGGCAGCAATCTGAGGAAATGGATGCGCCCCCAAGTGTCCTACATGATTATTATTACCTGCTTCTTCTTACAATTCATCATGTGCATCACTTGGCTGTCCCTTTCTTCTCCATTCTCACAATACAACACTATAACTAACCCTGAGCTCATCATTGTTGAGTGTAATGAGGGATCACCCATTGCATTCTGGGTCATGTTGGGTTATCTGTTTCTTCTGGCCACCATTAGTTTCATTGTAGCCTTCCTGGCTCGAAATCTTCCTGATAGGTTTAACGAGGCCCAGTTTATCACTTTCAGCATGTTGGCCTTCCTCAGTGTCTGGGTCTCCTTTATCCCAGCCTCCCTCAGTGCTCAGGGAAAATACACGGTGGCCATGGAGATATTTGCCATCCTGGCATCCAGCTGGGCTCTGGTGATCTGTATGTTCCTTCCTAAATGCTTTATTTTAGTGTTCAAAGCAGAACAAAACTGTCAACTTCTGATAATGAAAATAAAAGATTAAGATCAACTACTTAAAACAGAATAAAGCTCAGTAAATATGTAACACTGTACATAGCAACATGCATCATAAAAAACTATCATAGTTTATTTGCCATTACAATATAATGTTAGAACAGTACATGTTGGGACCACTAAAACCAGGCAAGACATCTTTCTATTAGAGGGTTTTATGCTCACAGGCACTTGGATGTCCTCAGAAATTCAAACACAGAGTTGTAGGAGCTTATTATCCCTGGAAATTTTATAGTAGTTGAATAAACGGTTCATGATAGGAGATGAAGGATTGTGAGGCAGCTCCAGAAGTACAGTATGCTGGATATAGTCTAAGTACAACTATAACACAAACACAAGGGACAGGGAGTGGTGATTGGAAAAGTCCACTAACACGTGGAAGTCAATGCAAGCAATGGTCAGAAACAGAGGGCCTCATTCAGACCCGCACACGAGTGCTATGAGCTCGCGAGCCGGTCGATGTTTGGCCTCTGCGCATGCGCACGTCGGAGCCAGCTCCGACGTGCACATGTGCGAGACCCGGCTAGCAACGGGTGCTCCGTCATTACGGGTCTCGCACCAAAGCGGGGCAGCTGTCAATTTTGATTGACAGCTTGCCCCATTTTGGAGGCGGGCAGGGGGGGTGGCTGGCCAAACAGAGGCGATCCCGAAGGAACGCCTCAGTGGATGAGCTTCCATCTCTAATAGAGCCGAAAGCTCACTGGGGCTTGTGGGAATGAGACCCTACCACAAGGCTGCTTGCAATAGCTGTGGGTGGTCACCCACAGCTAAGCGAGCTGCCATGAGGCCGCACAAAAAAGAAAACAAAACGCCCTGATTCAGAGCGAGCGCTCTTTCAGAGCATCCGGCTCTGAATTAGGCTCAGAGTCCTGTAAAGTGGTTGAGGTGTTAGAGATGCAGTGGTCAGGACAATGACCAGTTAACTTGCTGTGCTTAAGACCAGACAGATTAGTTCAGTAAACAGGATTTGGTCAAAGGCAAACAAACCAAGGTCAATGGCAGGTAGCAGCCTAAAGTAGCTAATAAAGGTCCAATACAGGGTTCAAGTTACATCAGAATGTTACATTCTAACAAGCAGGTTTAGCACTCCGGTTTACACAAATATATCAACAGCTCATGTATGCAAGAGAGGAAGCCTAATGGAGCCCAGAGAATCCCTAGGATTAGGTCTGGAAATACAGCCATAACTTGGTTCCTTATTATTGAGCAGCGCCGCCTTGAGAAAATGCTACTGTGCATGAAACAGAATAAAGATGTGATCCTCCCTGTAGTCACTTAGCAATCAGCACTGAACGCCATAAGAATACGATCCAATGCTTCCAGAAACCATTGCTACCTTACAGCCATGAGTGCATACAGTGATACCCCTTTTCCACCTAAATTCCGGGTCTGACCCAGAGGTGGAACAAAGGGCCTGATTCAGACCTGATCGCAAGTGATGAGAGCTTGCAACCGGGTCGATGGTGGCCCACTAGGCATGCGCATGATGGAGCCGGCTCCGTCGTGTGCATGCGCGAGACCCGGATAGCGACGGATGATCTGTCGCTTCGGGTCTCGCAACAAAGGGGGCAAGCTGTCGATGGTGAGTGACAGCTCGCCCCCTTTGGTAGGTGGGCCGGGGGCGTGGCCGGCCAAACGGAGGCATTCCCATGAGAACGCCTACCATTTAGGGGCGGCCCTACTGACATCACAAGCATTCGGCTCAATTTGAGCCGAATGCTCTCTGGGGCTTGAGGCCACGAGACCCTACCACAAGAGTCTCATCGCAAGCCCGATGGTCACGATGGTCTTGACTATCGCGACCATCATCATGGCCGCTAGCAATAGCTGTTGGTGGTCACCCACAGCTATGCGAGCTGCCAGGAGGCCGCTCCAGAAAAAAAAATAGCCCGGCCCTGATTCAGAGCGAGCGCTCTGTCAGAGCATCCGTCTCTCAATCAGGCCCAAAGTTCCTATACGGATCAGACCCGGAATTTTGCCGGCGCTGACTTGGGATATTCCCGAGTCGGCGCCGCTCACACCGGAGTTGGGTCTGCATAGACCCGGCTTTTCTGGAGTGAAAGTGGTTGCTTGGAGATGACGTCATCTCCAAGCGCCACTAAAGCCGGACCAATCGGGTCATCGTGACCCGGAGTGCGCTGTTCTCACAGCAGGGTTTCACTGGCTATGCCCATGTTAAACCCTGCAAGTTACCTGGGTTGGATTGCCGGGTCACTCGCCCCGGCGATCCAACCCTCTCCCCTTTTACACCAGGGAGCTGCCCGGGATAACCCTTCAAAAACCCAGGTTTTTAGCTCCGGTGTAAAAGGGGTATAAGTGTCATTGTACAGCTGTGTCCTCCTACTCTGTGGTCTCAGTTATGCCAAACAGTCCTCTTAAAATGCCAGCTCCTGGGTGAATTGTCCACACAGAGCATATTTCTCATTCAATTGTATATCCTATTAAAATAAATAAAACTACTGGGCGTGAATAAACTATAATGGTAGATTACACTGATCAATTTGAAATGCGACATTTGTACATTTGTGTGTGACTGAGTCTGATCGTGTGTAGAAAAGGCGAGCGAGCATTTGCAGCTTTATCTCCCGCAAGTTCTGTTGTTTTTTGCTTCATCTGCAATTTTGTACGCATGTAAAACCAGTTCCTGCGCAGTTATAGTCGCAGCCCAGTATATCTAGCACTATATGACCGAGTTTCTCTGTGCCTGCATCTTGCGCTGTATGGCGTATAGATGCTAGGTGTATGAAGACACATCTGTAGTGGAGACTTAAGACCTAATTCAGAGGTGGACGCTAATCCAATCGCTGCTGCGTCTTTTTACACAGTGGTACCGAGAAGTTATGCTAGTGCCGCAGTCGCTGTCTTGTGCAGAGACTCTCATCGACTGTGTCTTTACTCCGCTGCCTGTGTACAAATGCTCACTATGACAGTAACCCATCGTACCGCATGCGCAGTGCGACTCAGATGCATACACAGTACAAATAGCAGCATTTTCTTTTTGTTTTCTTTTTTTGGTTCTCATTCTTGTTACGTATCCCAAGGCTACTCCATGTAAACCCCCTAGAACCAGGCTAGCAAAGTCTTCCGCCACTAACAGCCACCCGTTGTTCCCTTAGAACTAGGAACGTTCACTGGGACTTAGATGGCCGCCTGGTCTTCTAACTCTGGGTAGTAGCAGTTTACAGGAGTTCCCAAAGGGAACCAGAAGTAATGTGAGGAACAGGTTCAGTAAAAGTTAGTGGTATGGCTAGGGAGCAGATGAAGGGCCTATAGCTGGTATACCAGTTGGAGGATTTGAAGGTTCAGCTTTGAGAGAAAATGGTGCAGCTAGAGAGCCGATGGTGCAGCTTTGGTTTGAGAACTGGTGGTGCAGCTTAGAGCCGGTAGTAGCAGTTGCTGAGCTGATGGTGCGGCATTGAGAGCTGATGGTGCGGCATTGAGAGCTGATGGTGTGGCTTTGGAAGCCGATGATGTGGCTTTGGAAGCAAATGGTGTGGCTTTGAGCCGGTAGTAGAAGTTGGTGAACTGATGGTGCGACTTTTGGAGTCGAAGGTGCGGCTTTGAGAACTGATGGTGCAGCTGAGGTGCCGATGGTGCACTTTAGAGTCAGTAGTAGAAGTTGGTGAACTAATGATGCGGCTTTGGTAGCTGATGGTGTGGCTTTGGGAGCCAATGGTGTGACTTTCATCAGGTAGAAGAAGTTGGTGTACTGACGGTATGGCTTAGGTGGCGATGGTGCAGCTTTGGAAGCTGATGGTGCAGATTTGAGCCGGTAGAAGAAGTTGGTGAACTGATGGTGCCGCTTAGGTGGCGATGGTGCAGCTTTGGGAGTCGATAGTGTGGCTTAGAGCTGGTAGAAGAAGTTGGTGTATTGATAGTGCTGCATTGGAAGCTGATGGAGTGGCTTGGGAGCTGGTAGAAACATGGGAACAGCTGGAGCAGCTGGGAAGCCGATGGAATGGCTTGGGAGCCGGTTGCAGCACAGAAACTGCTTGAGCGGTTGGGAAGCCGATGGAATGGCTTGGGAGCTGGTACCCATGACAAGACAAATAAGCTGGAGAAACAGGAAACAATACAAGAGACTGCAGATAGGCTGACCATGCAGCAGAGCCGAGAGAACAAAAAGGAATGCTGTAATAGGCGAGACGGCAAAGGGCCAGCATGCAGAAATATGGAAGGAAACCAATCAAGCCGTGCTGTGGAAAACACGTGACATCCGGTGGCGTACAGATCGCCTAGCAACCGACAGAACTGGAACAATAATGCCAGAAGGATGTAAATTGCTAGCAGGAGACAAGTCGTGGCCGCGACTTATAACAGTCTTATTACTGTAATATGTTGCTCTTCATAATTTAGTTTTTTTAATCAAATTAACCCAGTCCATAGTTTTTGGTGACCTGAAAAAGCTTTAATTTGTAGTCATATAACTAAATTTGGATGACTTCTGCTATTTTGGATCACTAATACATATAGTTTCTTTCTTGGTAATTTTAGTAGGGATTTACATGCTGAACATGGATGTCCTGATATGGCCTCTGTCTGTCTGTCTATCTATCCATCCAAGAATGCCTGAGATATTAAAAGCTGTCCAACTGTTTGCAGTGACATTGACATCCCGGAAGATGCTTTACTTGCAGATGAAAGTGTCCAAATAGTGGTTTGTCAGCAAATGATTGGATAAGTTACTGTAGTGGGGAAGGGGGATGAGTGTCCTGGCCAAGCTGGCATGAGATTTTATGTGTGATTGTAGCTGTCACTTTCAGGGTCGATTGTTATGTAGGCTGTCAGGTGGCCATAAAGTTTCACAAAGCTTGTGGGTGTGCTCCATCTTAACATTGTCTCTTTGATTATTCCTAGTGAAAGGCATAACCACAAAAAGCTACATACCAGTGACTGACAGTTGGTCTTAATTCTGTCTCCCCTCACCAGTTTCAGTTATGTCATTACCTGAGAGTTCTGACCTACTGATAGGGATACTGTACACAACGCTTTCTGGGTTTTTGTACTGACAACTGTGTTTGTGCAGGAACTGCAGGGTGGAAGGGAAGTTGTGCAGGAATATAGGATGCTCCTGTGCAGTCTCGTGACATGGAGGTGGTTCTCGTCTGCTGGCCACATGTTATGACGTCAGGTGCAGTCAGACGTCTTTTTCTTTCTGCCAGTCATGCCACAGGGACAGTCTGCATTTTGATACTGGTCTAGAAGGATCATTTATTTCCAGACCAGGTTCCAGAGACCCACCCAGACCCAAGGAGAACCAGAGAGCAAAAAGAGACAGAGAAAATAGATAGAGTGGCAGAGAGAATAGATAGAGCGAGAGAGAGTGAATATAGATTGACAGAGAGGGTAGATAGAGATACTAAGAGAATAGTTAGAGAGATAAGGTTTGGGTTCAGCATCCCAGAGGTTGGGATTCTGGTGGTCAGAATACAGACAGTGGCATCCCAACAGTCATAATCCAAACATGTGCAGGTGAGTACTCTTATCCTCCCCCTAACCTTAACCCACTTTTCCTTCAGCCTGACCATAAGGTTCTTCTTGGACAGCCTAACCCTAACTGCCCCCCGCTGCATCCTAACCCTCCCCCTAACCCCTAACCCTAAATCTAACCCTCCCACTAACCCTAATACTTACTGTTGGGATGTCAGCAGCCTGGATTCTGGTGCCAGGATTCTGACCACTGGCATCTTGACCATCAGGATGCTGACTACACCCCTAACATAGATAGAGATAATGAGATAATGCACTGCTAAGACTACTGACTGTGCACCAGCACCAGGCTGTGACAGTGACACACACAGTAACAGACACACACACACACAGTCACTGTACAGTACAATTACAAACAGAGTCAACACAGACTATACAGAATACTGAATAGTATATTATATATAGTATATATAGTCTGTTTTCTGGAGGCTGCCTTGGTGCCTCTAAGCCTGCTGACTGCCAGGCCCAGCTGGACCCATTGATTTGATTTTCTTTTTATTACTTAAAGTAAGTTCTAGGCTTGATCTGCCAAATCTTACCCTGCAATATAAGTAAGAAAATATTTTGTATATACTTTGAACTGGCATTTGTCTTAGGTTGGGATGTACTAAAGGAAAAATGCAGTAAGTTTTCAGGGTTTTTAGCGCATTTCCCTATGTACTAAGGCCCGGCCACACTTTTATCGGTGCAGAGGGTAATGCCAGAAAAACCTGGTATTACCCTATAAAAGCCTATGGGCTTCCTACCGCACCCTGCTCCCGACGGTTCGCTGCCACCTCGCCGTCCCGCCGTCACCCAGCGCTGGACCCCACTCATCTGCTGTCCATGGTCACCAGCACGCGCTCCTCCTGGGTCCTCCACCTCCTTCTCCTCCTAATCTTCTTCTGGGGCTTCATGCACATGTGACCAGTAGGAAGCTCCCGGGGCTCGGAGGGGGTGGGGTCCCATGGAGACCCCGTCACCTGGCATTGGCTGCTTTGCAAAGGGCAGCTCTTATCACAAGAGCTGCCCTTTGTGATACTAATTGCATATGTTAGTACATACATATGCGATTAGTAAGGTTGTGGTGACTGGCGGAATGGTCACCGCAACCTTAGTACATCCCGGCCTTAGACTCTTGGCCCTACCACTGAGTGCTGTGCAAAACACTGAAAAATATATATAAATCAGACTATTCTAGCGCTGCAATAAGGGAAAAATATGTATATATTATGTAATTGACGTTGTATATGGCTTTACGTACTGATACTCTGCGGGCCTGATGCAGAGATGTACGCAAACCTCTGATGGTGAGTGCACGTGTACAGAATGGGTCCTGTGATCTTGCCTGCAGGCCATCCCAACCCACAGCATGATTCACATACTGTGGCATTTGGGGGGGGCGGAGTGGGGGCCTTCATGGTCAGCATTCTCAGTTTCTGAGTGGGATAAGGCCAGATCTGCATCGGTGGATGCAGATTTCCTGGCTTCACAGTTGCTAGGCGCTGGTCAGGCTGTTGTAAGCTTCAGCTACTGCAACCTGGCCAAAGGGGCAGGCTTGTAATGGTGTTCCCAGTCTGGGATCGCATATGCAGCAAGAAGATGTCTGTTTCCTACAGACACCTCCTTCTGCATTAGCATTTTAGGAATTGCACAGCTTGTGACCGGCTCTGCAGTTCTGTCCATTTCTGAACCAGGCCCTGTCAGAGCAGTGACGGCAGTGCGCATGCGCGACCTACACGTCATGCATGCACACAAGAGCCCCGACGTCCGGCGGAAGGAGCCGGACAGGGGCGTAGGGATCCGAAAAGATCCCTTCTCGCAACCCGGACCTACTTCCCATAGGGAAGAGCAGGTTGTGAACCCCAAGCGGTGGTATTCGCCATCTGGAGATGCTATGGGGTCAAGCAGCCGGCCACAGCAGTTTAGAGGAAGAGGCCAGGAAATCTCCATCAGCTGACAGAGATCCTGGCTTCTTCTCTCTCCTGTAGAGGCATGCACTGCTCAATCAGGCCCGAGTACAGGTTCAGATCTTTTGCTGGTTCGGACTAGGATTTCAAAAAAACCAAAAAGATTTTTATTTGAATCCAAAACTAAAACACAAACATGAATCTAGATCCAAAACCCAAATCAAAATATGGGTGTCCATGCACATGTCTAATGTATATGTATATATATATATATATATATATATACATATACATACACACATGTCTAATATATGTATATACGTGTTGCTGGTTTGTTAACTGCAGGCATCTTATCTGCTCTGTCTGGAGTTGAAGAGGAGGAGACAGAAGTACAGTTACTGAGGGCCTGATTCAAAGATGTAAATTCATTCAATGATGATGATGATGATGAACATATATCTCCGATATATTAAAACAGAAAGGGGAGTATCTCCTAGATATCCCCCAGAACACTAAATTGTTCCTGCAACAATACATGAAAACTATATGGTGATAGAAATTCAGAGATATTTGTTGCATGCATTTATAGGTACATGGTAAGCTGCAAGGCCACTTCATGGCTTATCTGATACTGGGAGTCCCTACTCTGCATGGTAACAGTGCCCACTCTGGGCCATATAATTATCTATTGTAAGGCCTCATGATAAAGGCACATACAGAAATACATCCAAATTGAGAGCCAGCTTACCTGGGAGTCACCCCTGGGAACTCCAACTAGCACTACAAGAGCCAGCATGCCCTCCAAATGCTGGTTCATTCATGCCTCTCAAAACATCAAACATAAAATGGAAGCTGCTCAAATCAATTTGGCAATAATCTTCAGGTGCATGAAGGGTCATTCTAAACAGAAAAACAGAAAGGGGAGTATCCCCTAGATATCCTCCAGCACACTAAATTGTACCTGCAACATATGTCTGGGTCGGTGCCTGCACAGGACCTGTTCTGCGCATGTGCAGCATGGATCCTGCGATTATGCTCATAGACCCACCCCCAAGCTGCAGCATGATTGACATGCTGCAGTGTTTACGGGAGCAAAACGGGAGCATGGCTGGGCACTGTTCCCTGAAACAGGGGTGAATCACCCCCCTTTTCTGGTTGGGATGAAAATAGGATTTGTGTTAGTGGATGCAGATTCCTAGCCTCAGAAGTGGCCTGCACCCAGCCAGCCTGCAGGAAGCTTCAGCTCCTGCAGCCTGACTACATGAGCAACCTTCACAACCATCAGTCACTATGGTGCCGATGGTGCTCTCAAAAGCAACAAGGAGGTGCCTGACACCATCTTCTGAATTTGCATTAAGATGGACAGAAATTTAATGGAGGTTAAGGCTAGAACCGAGGGCACATAAACTTCTAGTCAGGGATAGATGTAGTTAATAAATTTAAAGATGTTTGTTTGTTTGTTTGTTTGTTTGTTTGACAGCAGGTAGGCAGATGTGATAGGATGAGAGGTTAGGGGGCTTGTTATGTGAGAGGGTGTGGTGATAGGATGAGAGGATAGGGGCGTGTTATGTGAGAGGGTGTGGTGATAGGATGGGAGGTTAGGGGGCGTGTTATGTGAGAGGGTGTGGTGATAAGATGAGAGGTTAGGGGGCGTGTTATGTGAGAGGGTGTGGTGATAGGATGAGAGGTTAGGGGGCGTGTTATGTGAGAGGGTGTGGTGATAAGATGAGAGGTTAGGGGGCGTGTTATGTGAGAGGGTGTGGTGATAGGATGAGAGGTTAGGGGGCGTGTTATGTGAGAGGGTGTGGTGATAAGATGAGAGGTTAGGGGGCGTGTTATGTGAGAGGGTGTGGTGATAAGATGAGAGGTTAGGGGGCTTGTTATGTGAGAGGGTGTGGTGATAGGATGAGAGGTTAGGGGGCGTGTTATGTGAGAGGGTGTGGTGATAGGATGAGAGGTTAGGGGGCGTGTTATGTGAGAGGGTGTGGTGATAGGATGAGAGGTTAGGGGGCGTGTTATGTGAGAGGGTGTGGTGATAGGATGAGAGGTTAGGGGCTTGTTATGTGAGAGGGTGTGGTGATAGGATGAGAGGTTAGGGGTGTGTTATGTGAGAGGGTGTGGTGATAGGATGAGAGGTTAGGGGGCGTGTTATGTGAGAGGGTGTGGTGATAGGATGAGAGGTTAGGGGGCGTGTTATGTGAGAGGGTGTGGTGATAGGATGAGAGGTTAGGGGCTTGTTATGTGAGAGGGTGTGGTGATAGGATGAGAGGTTAGGGGTGTGTTATGTGAGAGGGTGTGGTGATAGGATGAGAGGTTAGGGGGCGTGTTATGTGAGAGGGTGTGGTGATAGGATGAGAGGTTAGGGGGCTTGTTATGTGAGAGGGTGTGGTGATAGGATGAGAGTTTAGGGGGCTTGTTATGTGAGAGGGTGTGGTGATAGGATGAGAGGTTAGGGGGCGTGTTATGTGAGAGGGTGTGGTGATAGGATGAGAGGTTAGGGGGCGTGTTATGTGAGAGGGTGTGGTGATAGGATGAGAGATTAGGGGGCGTGTTATGTGAGAGGGTGTGGTGATAGGATGAGAGGTTAGGGGGCGTGTTATGTGAGAGGGTGTGGTGATAGGATGAGAGGTTAGGGGGCGTGTTATGTGAGAGGGTGTGGTGATAGGATGAGAGGTTAGGGGCTTGTTATGTGAGAGGGTGTGGTGATAGGATGAGAGGTTAGGGGTGTGTTATGTGAGAGGGTGTGGTGATAGGATGAGAGGATAGGGGCGTGTTATGTGAGAGGGTGTGGTGATAGGATGGGAGGTTAGGGGGCGTGTTATGTGAGAGGGTGTGGTGATAAGATGAGAGGTTAGGGGGCGTGTTATGTGAGAGGGTGTGGTGATAGGATGAGAGGTTAGGGGGCGTGTTATGTGAGAGGGTGTGGTGATAAGATGAGAGGTTAGGGGGCGTGTTATGTGAGAGGGTGTGGTGATAGGATGAGAGGTTAGGGGGCGTGTTATGTGAGAGGGTGTGGTGATAAGATGAGAGGTTAGGGGGCGTGTTATGTGAGAGGGTGTGGTGATAAGATGAGAGGTTAGGGGGCTTGTTATGTGAGAGGGTGTGGTGATAGGATGAGAGGTTAGGGGGCGTGTTATGTGAGAGGGTGTGGTGATAGGATGAGAGGTTAGGGGGCGTGTTATGTGAGAGGGTGTGGTGATAGGATGAGAGGTTAGGGGGCGTGTTATGTGAGAGGGTGTGGTGATAGGATGAGAGGTTAGGGGCTTGTTATGTGAGAGGGTGTGGTGATAGGATGAGAGGTTAGGGGTGTGTTATGTGAGAGGGTGTGGTGATAGGATGAGAGGTTAGGGGGCGTGTTATGTGAGAGGGTGTGGTGATAGGATGAGAGGTTAGGGGGCGTGTTATGTGAGAGGGTGTGGTGATAGGATGAGAGGTTAGGGGCTTGTTATGTGAGAGGGTGTGGTGATAGGATGAGAGGTTAGGGGTGTGTTATGTGAGAGGGTGTGGTGATAGGATGAGAGGTTAGGGGGCGTGTTATGTGAGAGGGTGTGGTGATAGGATGAGAGGTTAGGGGGCTTGTTATGTGAGAGGGTGTGGTGATAGGATGAGAGTTTAGGGGGCTTGTTATGTGAGAGGGTGTGGTGATAGGATGAGAGGTTAGGGGGCGTGTTATGTGAGAGGGTGTGGTGATAGGATGAGAGGTTAGGGGGCGTGTTATGTGAGAGGGTGTGGTGATAGGATGAGAGATTAGGGGGCGTGTTATGTGAGAGGGTGTGGTGATAGGATGAGAGGTTAGGGGGCGTGTTATGTGAGAGGGTGTGGTGATAGGATGAGAGGTTAGGGGGCGTGTTATGTGAGAGGGTGTGGTGATAGGATGAGAGGTTAGGGGCTTGTTATGTGAGAGGGTGTGGTGATAGGATGAGAGGTTAGGGGTGTGTTATGTGAGAGGGTGTGGTGATAGGATGAGAGGTTAGGGGGCGTGTTATGTGAGAGGGTGTGGTGATAGGATGAGAGGTTAGGGGGCTTGTTATGTGAGAGGGTGTGGTGATAGGATGAGAGTTTAGGGGGCTTGTTATGTGAGAGGGTGTGGTGATAGGATGAGAGGTTAGGGGGCGTGTTATGTGAGAGGGTGTGGTGATAGGATGAGAGGTTAGGGGGCGTGTTATGTGAGAGGGTGTGGTGATAGGATGAGAGATTAGGGGGCGTGTTATGTGAGAGGGTGTGGTGATAGGATGAGAGGTTAGGGGGCATGTTATGTGAGAGGGTGTGGTGATAAGATGAGAGGTTAGGGGGCGTGTTATGTGAGAGGGTGTGGTGATAGGATGAGAGGTTAGGGGGCATGTTATGTGAGAGGGTGTGGTGATAGGATGAGAGGTTAGGGGGCGTGTTATGTGAGAGGGTGTAGGGAATCTGCTGTGGTAAAATCTGCCTCTTTGAATTTGATCTCCCACCCTCCCTCCCCCATTGTGTCTTGTGTCGGCTTTATGTCATAGCAGGGAAAGACCGGCAATATTGAAGCGTCCGATTTGCGTCAGTAATAGCGGTGCGCACCCCTTCAATGCACTGATAGGCTGATTTCACCCTATTGGGGTCAGCAACACCTCTCGACCGAGCAGGATGAATGGTGCATTGGCAAGGGTGTTGGGGCCGCATCACTTGCTCTGAAAGCGATAGTTGGCCCTTGCAAGTTTTAAGATCACACTTGCCCTTGTCTGGGATAGTTGGCCCTCACAAGTTGTGATATACTTTTGGCCTAAGACAAGTGGCCTTGTAACTAAACAAAACTGACCAATTAATTTAAAGGGCATAACTTGGTCTCGTGTGTTTATTTCAGTTAAGTTTAGTTTAAGTTTATGGGTCACATCTATCATCTGACGATAGAAAGTTTATTGCACAGATGCTTGTGTGCAGCTCTGTAATTTCGTCCATCTCTGAATTAAGCTGACACTCGAAGTTCCTTGGGAGCTGCCAGGAGAAGCTGGACTTGGCTGTCTCCATTTTAGCTCCAATCACTGCCGTGCCCCGTTTGACTCTCAGAAGGTGGCCAGGTGAGACAGAGACAATGTTATCCATCTCATCCAAAATAAGGTCATTATAATAATCGGTGCCATGCACAGTGGCAAACGCAGGATTTCTTGATGGGGGTTTCCAAATGCCTGCTTTTAGAGTGAATGTGGCCAGTCCATGAAGAGGGTATATTTAGCACTTACCCAGATTTGCGTCATACAAAGTGTATTGTGTGTCATAATTCCAGCATATACAGGACCAGGGATCACACGAAGCCATTATATGTGTCATATATACAGTAGTGTATTGTGTGTCACAATTCCAGCATATACAGGACCAGGGATCACAGTAAGCCATTAAATGCAGCAATAGTGTCATTCTGCCTGAATGTTTTTATTTCAGAAGTGGGCACCATTACAGAGCATTGGAGCATGTCCAAAGGCTGTGATGCTACCGCAGTATCCATCCCCACGGTTTACCCACAACAATTTACTCACAGTTTACCCACAACCTGGTTCAAATACATCTTGCTGATATATAGCGAGACTAGGGGTGTGCACCGGACACTTTTCGTGTTTTGTGTTTGGATCTGGATCTTTCTTTGTGTTCTGGATCTTGATTGGTTTTGCCAAAACCACCCTTCCCTGTGTTGTGTTTTGTATTTTTTGAAAAAAAGAATAAAAACAGCTAAAATCACAGAATTTGTTTTGTATTTTGTTCCTGCGCTATACATTTCCCCTCCTTGCCAGTCTATTCTGGACACTCACAATATTGTTTTTATGCCAAAAGGTTGCACCGAGGTAGCTGGATGACTATGCTAAGTGACACAAGTGGGCGGCACAAACACATGACCCATCTAGGAGTGGCACTGCAGCGGCAGACAGGATGGCAGTTTGAAAAATTAGGCCCCAAAGAGTACATAATGCAAAGAAAAAAAAGGAGGTGCAAGATGGAATTGTCCTTGGGCCATCCCACCCACCCTTATGTTGTATAAACAGGACATGCACACTTTAACAAACCAATCATTTGAAGGGCAGTGTACAACCCACAGGAGAGCCCCTGTAAAAATTATTTTGATGAAGGGCAGCGTACAACACACAGGACAGCCCCTGTCAAAATTATTTTGATGAAGGGCAGCGTACACCACACAGGACAGCCCCTGTAAAAATTAGTTTGATGAGGAAGGGCTGTGTACACCACACAGGACAGCCTCTGTGAAAATTATTTTGATAAAGGGCAGCGTACACCACACAGGACAGCCCCTGTAAAAATTAGTTTGATGATGAAGGGCAGCGTACAACCCACAGGACAGCCCCTGTAAAATTATTTTGATGAAGGGCAGCTTGAGTCCTATTTTTATTAAAACATTGGGTCTTTGGGCCAAGATATATCTAGGGTTAATACATAGACTAGGTTATATATATATATATATATATATATATAATATATATAATATATTCATAACTGATTTATATGTTCTGTACTCTTTGACTATTTTGTTGTGGTACTTAGCTGAGCTGGCCCTAGATTAAGTAATAGAGGACTGAATATTAGTTAAATCATGTTCTCATGATTAGTGCACCATGGGCCTGAATCAGAGCCGGACGCTCTGAACGAGTGCCCGCTCTGAATCAGGGCGTTTTTTCTTTTTTAATAGTGCGGCCTTTTGGCCGCTCGCATAGCTGTGGGTTACCACCCACAGCTTATGCGAGTGTCCATCGCGACCATTGGGCTTGCGACAGGACCCTTGCGGTAGGGTCTCGTGGCCGGAAGCCCTGGAGTGCTTTTGGCTCTATCAGAGCCAAAAGCACTCCCACTGACATCACTTGTGATGTCAGTGG
Organism: Taudactylus pleione; assembly: GCA_031769625.1. Classification (NCBI taxonomy): domain Eukaryota; kingdom Metazoa; phylum Chordata; class Amphibia; order Anura; family Myobatrachidae; genus Taudactylus; species Taudactylus pleione. The sequence continues at coordinate 68,033 of JAUIMM010000434.1, forward strand.
GGCCAGCCCCAGATGGTAGGCGTTACCATGGGAACGCCTCCCTCTGTGCAGCAACGCCCCGGCAAGCCCACCAAAGGGGGCGTGCTGTCACTCACCATCAACAGCACGCCCCCTTTGGTGCGAGACCCATAGCAACGGCTTGGCCATCGCTATTCAGGTCTCACGCATGCGCACGACGGAGCCCACTGGGCTAACATCGACCCGCTTGCAAGCGCTCAGTGCTCACGAGCGGGTCTGAATTAGGCCCCATGTTCTATCCTCAGATCTCACCTCTAGCGGGCTAGCTCATTATTACTGACGTCAGAAAGAAATTCCCTCCTACTTATCATTTTTTGGCATGCGAGTGAATTTTCTATACATCATCACTTTTGCATTGTGACGTGCTTTATCCATCCCTGCTGCGATTGGACTAATTCTGAATACGAGCTGTGTAAAGTAATCATCATGTGATATGACTCATTTTGGGTGTGAGAACGGAGTTCCCAGCGTCACAACATGTGTAACTGTGACATGCTTTGTTTACAAGGGCCATGAATGGATGTATCCCAGTCACGTGATGTGTGACACTACCATCACATGAAGAAAAACAGTTCTTTTGAGTTATATTTATTAACCACAGATTGATAGTTTATGATATTTGACTTATAAAAGGGTAAGTCCCGATAAGTTAGACTTCACTATTTAGAGATATTAGTATGACTGTCTCGATTCTTTATTTTTGAATACTATCTAGATGGATGGTGTTTTTATTAAATGTTTGCTAATTGACTACATGTGTTCTTAATGTTGTAACATCAGTGGGGTATATAAGAGCTGTTTTTTGACCCTCATTCTTTACTCCTGATGAAGCTGAGTGGATATTCCTCAGCGAAACGCGTTGAGCTGTTACACCACTGAGACCCCCAACGGCTTCCTTTGATAAAGCCCCGGCGAAACACGTGTCAGACAACCGGCTGGTGGGCTCCACAGTGCGCACTCTGGACCCCTGCACCACAGACGATCATACAGAAGGGAGACAATATTGGCAGGTACTTTCTTCCTTCTACTTTTTCCCGCTCTCTCATTATAGCCAGCTACCTGGATTCCCTGCGCTGCTGTACGGCAACAGGGATACTGGTGAGACCGGGCTGTAACAGCAGAAGCAGCTGTCTAATTTCTGGTGCCAGTTCCTGGGACTCTCATTCCCTGTCCTCTAATATCTAAGACAGGCAACAGCAGATCCTGGGCATATAAGTACACCACTCCATTCCTGTATCTATATCAGGAAAATATTTAGTACCATATGTACTCTCCCAGATCGGAATAGAGGGACGCCTCTAATAACCTCCATATTATATATATAGGTGGTATCCGTGGTGTTCAGCATTTTAATATTGTGGTATCATTATACCTTTTGCATGTTCTATGTATTTATTTATTATTTCGCCTTTAGTTTTGTATTTGTATGTCAATTGTGATACATGTTTTTTATATTTATATGTAATTTGTATATCTTTCTAAATATACAGGTGGATCCACTCAACCTTAGAATATCTTACCCTAGATAACAGTACATTACACCTTTATTAACTAATATCACATTAGAAGGCTGTGGTGGGCTCGTCCTATGTATTATTTTTTCACTGGTTCCGGTGGATTACTGAGGGACTACTTTCACTAGACATACCATATGTATGTTTCCTGTGATCATTGAAATATTGCATCTTAATATGTGTACTAGGTAGGGTGGTACTTTGATGAATTATCTATTCCAATTGTGCATATATTTATAACTATACCCCCAGCACCATATGCATGTTTTCTGTGATTAGTGAATTATCGCATGTGTACTATTTAGGGTGGCATTTCGATGAATTGTCGATTTCAGTTGTGTATATCATTAGCAAAAATTTATAACTATACTTCCAGTACTGTCAAATAGACCTGGATATAGAGGCTCACTGTTAATAGATATAGTGTATCATACACTATTAATGTTCTTATTTGTCTATGCTGTCTTTGTATAATAAGTTGATTTTGAGTGTCTATGTTTCATTTTAAGAATTTAATAAACTTTAAGTTTTAATATCAACATCAATACATCTAATTCAGATATATTAAATGGGTAAATATATGGTGGTCTAATGTAAATTTCACATATGATCTCACTTAGATGTAATCAGTTTGTCCTATTTCTCCAATACTAATTTTGTAGCCATCAATACAGCACAGGAGTGTGCCCTGATAGGAGTCTTTTCTTTTTTTTTCTCTCCTCTTCTAAACCCCCAACGATTTGTCATCTGGATTGCTGTACCCCGCTACCCAATAGCACCACCAACTTATGCTGGATTTCATCGTTTATCATCACTGCAATTGTGGACCCATCCTGCATTGTGCTTCAGCCTGGTTACACCGCGCTGGATGACAGAGGATGAGTCCTACCACCCAGGGCCGTTTCTAGGGCCGGGCGACCCGTGCAATCGCACGGGGTGCGCCGCCTCCGACCCCTGCTGTAGAAACAGCTTGTGAACTGCCGGGCGCCTGCTGAGATTCAGTTACCAGCGGGCGCCCAGCAGAGCAGAGCAGCCAGAGACGGAAGCTCCGGCTTCCGGCTCCGCCAGGGTGCACTATGGGAAAGAAGTCATGACTCATGACGTCTTTCCCATAGTGCAGAGGAGCAGCCGAGCGGAGCAGACGCCGTAGCGGGGCTTATGGTAAGTATTAGTGTTTTGTTTTGTTTTTTGTGCACGTGGCTTTTACTAGGGACAATACTTAGAGGGGGGGGCACGTCTCCTATGGGGAGACATTACTACTTGGGGCACCCAGGCACTACTACTGGGGACATTACTCTGGGGGCACTTCTGCTGGGGAAACACTACCACTGGGGGTACCTGGGCACTACTACTGGGGACATTACTCTGGGGGCACTTCTGCTGGGGGAGACACTAACACAGGGGGAACCTGGGCACTACTACTGGGGACATGACTCTGGGACTTCTGCTGGGGGAGACACTACCACTGGGGGCACCTGGGCACTACTACTGGGGACATTACTCTGGGGGCACTTCTGCTGGGGGAGACACTAACACTGGGGGAACCTGGGCACTACTACTGGGGACATTACTCTGGGGGCACTTCTGCTGGGGGAGACACTACCACTGGGGGCACCTGGGCACTACTACTAGGGACATTACAAGGGGGGCACTTCTACAGGGAGCATTGCTTAGGAGGCACCACTACTGGGGCAATTACTCAGGGCCCAGGGGCACTACTACTTGGGGCTTTATTACTTGGGGCACTACTACAGAGGGAGTATTACTATTGGGGCATTAATACTGTGGAATTTATACAGGGGACACTACTACAGGGGGCATTACTATTGGGGGCAATACAACTGGGGACGCTACTACTGGGGCACTACAACAGGGACCATCACTGATGTGGGCATGACTACAGGGGGCACAAGACTACAGGGGGCACTACTAATGGAGTCATGGCATAGGGGGCACCACTCTTGGGGGCACTACTACTGGGTGCACTGCACTACCACTGTGGGCACTGCATAAGGGGTATAAATACAGGGGGCACTGCATAAGGGGCATAAATACAGGGGACACTGCATATGGGGCAACTACAGGGAGCACTGCATATGGGGACAACTACAGGGGGCACTGCATAATGAGCACTTTTGCCTGAGAGCCAGTGGGGGGGAAGCCTAAGACCTGTCGGGCTGGAATGTCAAGGGAGGGGGCTGGAATGAATTGTGTATTATGTGAATCTTGTTTTTTTCAATGTGTTTTATGTGGTTCTGGATTTCAAAATGTATTTTATGTGGTTCTGGATGTAATAATGTATTTGAGGTGGATGTGGTTTTAAAACGTAGTTTATGTGGTTCTGGCTTTTCCAATATATTTTACGTGGAAGTGGTTTGTTGCAGTTTAATCCCTAAGTGGCTTTTTCAGTGTATTTTATGTGGACCTGGCTTATTTCAGTGTATTTTATGTGGATCTGGCTTGTATCTTCAATGTGCTGGGCTTGACCCCCAACCTTACTAAAAACGGGTGTGATACAAGGTCATACTTCTGCAAATGTCACACCAAAGGCATGCACACACAAGTGCAGCGTGGGCTTGTGACAGCTAGGCCACACCCCAATTTTTGAGAGCGCGCCTTCGGCGCGCGCATGCTGTCTGTCTTTGATTTAACTACATATATTTTTCAGCGCTTTGCCTCTGACAGGTTAGCCACCCCTGGGCTCAGTAGTCACAGCGGCTGACATTCTGTGGTCTTTTGAGACCACGCTCCCTTACTGTGGTACCACACCCCCACAATGAGGCCACGCCCACTCCACAATATTACTGCTTCTTGAGGGGGGGGGCGCATTTTGACTGCTCACACTGGGAGCCTCAGACCCTAGAAACTGCCCTGCTACCACCTTCCACATGACTGCATTAACGCAGCTGTGTCATCTCCTCATCATTGTATTTCAGCTATTTCCATCGTTCATGCTGGACGCCAGAGGAATCTTTAACCACCATTCTTAAGTAATAATAATAATAATAATAATAATAATAATAATAATAATAATAATTTTATTTATATAGCGCTTTTCTCCTAAAGGACTCAAAGTGCTTTACATTTACAGTACAAAACACAAAATAAGCTTAAACAAGGGACATTAGTGAAATGCTTGGGTGAATAGGTGAGTCTTGAGTCTATTTTTGAAGGATTCTAGAGTGGAGGCCTCTCGAACTGTGCGGGGAAGTGAGTTCCATAAGGTTGGAGCCACAAAACTGAAAGCTCGACCCCCAGACGAATTCCGTGAGATTCTAGCTACTGTTAATAGTCCTTCGTCAACGGATCGCAGTAATTGAGTGGGACAGTAGGGAATCAGAAGCTGCTTCAGGTACCCTGGGCCATGGTCATGAAGGGCTTTGTAAGTTATTAATCCAATCTTGAAAGCAATTCGCCATCTGACAGGCAGCCAGTGAAGGGAGTAGAGAATGGGTGTTATGTGGCTGGAATGGGGCTGGTTGGTTAATAGCCTGGCAGCTGCATTTTGTACCATCTGCAAGCGGTGTAATTCATTTGCTGGGAGACCAAGGTAGAGGGCGTTGCAGTAGTCTAGGCGTGATGATATAAATGCATGTATGACTTTAGGCAGATCTTCTGAGGGAATTAAGTGCTTGATTCTGGCTATGTTCCTCAGATGAAAGAATAAGGATTTGATTGTGGCTGATACCTGATGTTTAAGTGTCAAGCCACTATCCAGGACAACACCAAGATTCCGCACATGTTTAGTGTTTTGTAATTCTGAACCCCCAAGCGTAAGTCCTGTTGGTTGGCTATGCTGTAGCCCTGTCCTGTGACCTATCATAAGAACCTCTGTTTTATCAGGGTTCAGTCGCAGCCAACTGGCACTCATCCACTCCTGAAGCTCAGCTAGGCAGCCATTTTGGGTTGTTATTGGGTCATTTGTACCTGGAGCAAAGGACTTAAGGACTGGTAAAGTTTTGTCATCACATATATTGTGGTGCTAATCACCACCATGCATTTGGGCTGAATCAGAGCCACCTTACCAGCATATTATCTGACTGCTACTTTGGAATACCATTGACTTCTGCAGGACTTATTAGTGAGATCATTAACTATTCTCACCATCAGATCATTGGGGTCATTATTTATTTTACTGCATATCTATATTTTAAGTGTTTTTACTTGTTTGTGTATGTGTATGTCAATTTTTACATTTATTGCTATATCAGCACAATTAAAGAGCCATTGATACTCTTAAATTGTATCACCATCCACTTAGTATATACAGTACTATTTTTAATATTCTCACTTAACCCTTGCAGCGCTGGTTTTTTACTTCTATTTCTATTCACATTTGGGGAGTGGCAACCTCTTACCAGCTGCTCTCCTGATAGCGCGTCCTCCCTATATATATTTTTCAGCTCTCTCTTTTTGCCTAGCGACTGACAGGGAGCTGCTGACTGGAAGTGTCCCAACATCCCGGTCTCCTGGCAATGACCAGGATGCTCAGCAAGGAAAAGCTGCAGTGGCTCATAACACTTTGGCAGCTCGTAACAGTACCCTCCCCTTGAGGAGGGGTCAATGAATGCTTAGAACCTGGCTTACATGGAAATTCTTTAAGAATTATTTCTTAATTTTGGAGCATGCAAACATCTTTCATGAACCCAAAACCTATCTTCCGGCCCATAGCTTTTCCAGTGAACCAAGAACTGGACTTGTACGTGGACCAGTTTGGAATAAAAGATGTTTTTCACAACAAATTCTAAATTATTCTGAACCAGAACTTGAGATGGTTTCTAGACACGGCCAATCCTAAACCTGGAGGAACAAAAGGCTGGTTTGAGGAGAGAACAATTAAATGTGTTATAATCTCTAGGCCCCTAGACAAAAAGCCACAGGATTAATTTGTTCAATGATCCAAAAAGGGCCAAAGAATTTAGATCCCAACTTTTGAGATGGTTGACATAGTCTGATATTTTGAGTATATAGCCAAACATTGTCTCCCACTTTAAATGTACACGGTCTTTTGTGTCTGTCAAAAAATATTTATTGACCAAAATGAAGCTCTTTTTAAGGCTTGATGTCCTTTCTTCCAGATTCCTCTAAGTTGGCTCACCAAACTGGAATTCACCCCTAGTTTCTGTACCGAATCAAAAGCATTGGCTTTAGGGTGATATCCAAAATTAAAGAAGAATGGTGACAATATTGATACGGAGTAACAGGAAATTATTGTACGATAATTTGGCCAAAGGCAGATACTTGGAGCAATCATTATGGCATATGGACACAAAGTAACAAATATATTGTCCAGGGACTGGTTCGCCCACTCCGTCTGTCCATTAGATTGAGGATGGTAGCCAGGAGAAAGACTTGGAGAAATACCCAAGTTAGAACAAAAAATCCTCCAGAATTTAGCGATGAACTGGGTCCCTCTGACAAAGACAATATCTTTAGGCAAACCATGTGATTTAAAGATATGTTGAATAAACAACACCACTAGCTCCTTGGCACTAGCAAGTTTGTGTAAAGGAACAAAATGGGCCAATTTACTGAACCTGCCAACTGTTAACCAGATGGTGGCAGATACACTATGAAATCCATAGAAATATAGGACCATGGTCTACTGGGAATAGAGAGTTGAAGCAGCAGTTTCACTGGAGGTTTCTTATTTTGAGCACAAACTGTACAAGCTAGACTAAACACTAGGGTGTCTTGAGTCATCTATGGCCACTAGACCGCACATGACAATAGCTCTGGAGTTTTAGAGATTCCAGGGCATCCACTTGCTTTAGATGAATGGAATTCCACCAGCACTGCCTCACACAATTTTTTTGGAATAAATAAATGTACAAGAGGAGATTCCGATGGTACTTGTGACTGGGCAGACAAAAACTCAAGTGGTCAGATCCTGGGTTAAAACAGCATGAATCACAGCATGAATCACAGAAGCAGGAACAATAGGAGAGTCTGGACACTTTGAATCCTGTGTAGGCTTAAAACTGCGGGATAAGACATCTGCCATTATATTTTTTTAGCACAGGCCTAATTGTGATAACGAAATTAAATCAATTTATTATGATAAGTATAGACAGTAACCACATGTTTAGCCCTTTCCAGCTAATGATGTTAGTCCTCAAAAACCCATTGAATGGCAAGAAGTTCTCGGTTTCCCACATCATAACTCATCTCAGCAGAGGAAGACTTCCTGGAGTGAAAAGCACAAGGATAGACTACTCCTGCTTCTACTTCTGAAGGGTGTCAGGGAACTGGGACAGACAGAAATGCTTTTTTAAGACTTTCAAAAGCATGAAGTGCTTGAGCTGACCAATATTGCGTATCCTTTCTTTGTTAATTTAACAATAGGAGCTAATTTTGGGGAATGAACAAATGAATCTCAGATAATATTTAGCAAATCCTAGAAAACATTTAATTGCTTTTAGATTAGAAGGATGTGCCAAATCAAGTACTGCTGGTGGTTGTCTGGATTCATGGAGAAGCCTCTGAAGGAGATAAAAGAAGAGAGACACCTTTTCCACCTCAAATTTGCACTTCTCTAACTCTAAAAAGATCATGTTCTGGTAAGTTTCCATAATTTCTGGAGGACCGTCCTCTCATGACAATATGGTTCTAACAAAGATCAATGGGCAAATTTACTACAGTGAGAATTTTTAGAATTGAGTTGTAGAAGAGATGTTGCCCATAGCAACCAATCAGATTCTAGCTATTATCTTCTAGAAGGTGATAGTTAAATGTTAAGTAGAATCTGAATGGTTGCTATGGGCAACATCTCTTCTAAAACTCACTTCTAAAAACTCTCACTTTAGTAAATTTGCCCCCAAGAGTAGATTAAGATGTCTCCCAGGTAGACAACAATGAATTTGCCAAGGTATTCTCGAAGGCTGTCACTGATGAACACTTGAAAGACTGCTGGGGCATTAGACAGACTGAAATGCATCACCAAATACTTATAGTTTCCTGAATGAGTATTAAAAGCAGTCTTCCGTTCATTTTCTTTCCTGGTCTGGACGAGATTGTATGCTCCTCTTAAATCAATTTTAGAAAAATTTACTGCGTCACGAAGCAGGTCAAAAAGCACAGAAAAAAGAGGAAGAGGGTATATATTTTTTATGGTGAACTTGTTATGGGTATGGTAATCAATTCACAGATGCAATGAGATATCATTCTTGGCCACAAAAAAGAATCCAGCCCCTACAGGTGACCATGAACAACGATTAAAACCTTTGGCTAGATTTGCGTGGATATATTTATCCTTGGCTTGCATCTCAGAAATGGAGAGGGCGTACAATCGTCCTTTAGGAATTTAGCATTGGGTACAAGTTCAATGGCATAGTCATAAGGTTGATGTGGGGGAAGTATGTCTGCCTCATTTTTAGAAAAGACATCTTAGAAGGCCCACAGAAACAGGCTGCAGTATCCAAAGAGGCAAGGTGAGGAAGTGAGAATTAAAATCTGACTCACAGCGAACAATCTCTCCAGATCTCCAGTCGACCACAAGGTTGTGTTTTCTGCACCACGGTAAGCCAAGAACTACTGGAGCTAAAGGGCATTGAATTATGAATAATATTTTTTTCTGAATGAAGAATTCCAACATTTAACTGGAGCCGCCGGGTCTGTGACATAACTTGCCCATCAGTCAAGCACTTAACATCAAGCCCACAGATGGAGATAATTGATTCCAATGAAACAATTTGAAAGTTAAGAGAAGAGGCAAAGGTGGAGTCCATGAAATTCCTAGCAGCACCACTATCCAAGAAGGCTGAAACTGTTGCTCTTTTTCCAAGGATTGATACTTTGCCTGGCACCAATATGGAAATGGAAGGCGAGATGTTCGATAAACCTGTCACAAGCCACTGTGCTGCCAATGCTGTGCGGGGTGAACGCCGGGCAAGCGTTCACTAAAGTCTCCTCCTTTCTCCTGTTAGGATCTATAATTAGCAGCATATTGCTTGCAGTTCCAGTCTTGGATGCTGCTGAGGCTCTACACTAATCACTGCCTGTCTGTGTGCAGTATTAGGAGCACACTGATTGGTTCTCCTGTCTGTGCACAAGTCTCTCATTAGGGAGGCTTGCTCTGATTGGGCCCTGTTTCTGTTAAATTCCAGCCAGTCCTTCACTCCATGCTGCTGATAGCATTTCAGGAGGCCAACACCAACCGGAAACACGTGAAATGCTATCACCAGCATGGAGTGAAGGACTGGACTGGAGTTCCAGTATCTAGCCAGCTCCATTGCTGATGCGGTTTGTGTCATCTCGGTAGCATGGTCTGTATCTGCACTACCTGCCATTTGTGTCATCTAGGCTGCACAGGCCAGAGTACTCAACCATGTGTACAATCGCTGGTGTCATCTGGGTGACATTAAGCACACCTCAGCGTCCTGTGTACGCAACCATGTGTACAACCACTGGTGTCATCTGGGCGGCATTAAGTGCACCTTAGCATCCTGTGTACACAACTTTGTGTATTACTACTGGTGTCAATCTGGCAATACTGGTGCACCACAGCATCTCCTAGCCACGACCTTCAGCCCTCAAAGCTGCCATTCAGATCAGAGGCTGCAGCTTTACTCATAGACTGTGTCTTAGCCCAAGGCCACATCCTGCCAAAGTCTTCCTGCCCTCAAGGCAGCAACGCAGCCCAGTGGCTGCTACTGGCCCAAAGGCCGCATCTCATCTAATAGGCCCACAGGCCTCATCCAGCCCAGAGGCTGCTACTGGCCCAAAGGCCACATATCAACTAATAGACCCACAGGCCTCGTCCAGCACAAAAGGCTGCTACCGGCACAAAGGCCGCAGCACCACTTACTGGCCCACGGGCCCATCCAGCCCAGGGGCTGCTACCGGCCCAAAGGCTGCACCATAACTAATTGGCTCTTAAGCCACATTTGGGGCTAGCTCCTCCAGCCCTTCAATATATATAGAGAGAGATAGAGAGAGAGAGAGAGAGAGAGAGAGAGAGAGAGAGAGAGAGAACCGAACCCACCCAAACTTTGAGATCCAAACTGAAATCCAAATGCGGCTTGAGGTTCCCCTCATGACTCGGATTGCAAAATGAGGCAAAACGTCATCCTTACACTGTTGGAATCTCACGAGTATTGGATTATATAAAGGTCCCTGCAATCGGCACCATTTTCACTCAGGCTGTAGAAAAGAGCACTAGTGGTACTGCCTCTTATGATGATGTAAGCACAAGTGAACATGCTGACATTGAAATCAAGCATGCTTCTGTGGAAGTTCACCAGAATGAGCAGGACATTTGTGTAGCTGACACTAATAAGGATGTTGTTGATGAGGATGTTGTTTGTGTAAATCAGGCACCAGTGGAAGAAAGTTATTGCCCATGATAAGGAAAAAGCCCATTGTCAACAAAAAAATCCAGAGGTAGGAATCTTAACCATCTAGGAATCTCCTCACTGTTACATCATCTGCAACGTATCCATCCAAAAAGTTTTCGGGTTTTGTGTTGACGCTGCATCACCAGTGGGTCTTTTTTTTTTTTTAGTTTTTTCTCTATAGATGCAATTTCTGGAGAAACTGAACAAGTAGCCATCACAGCATCACGTGCCACTTTAACTGACAATTTGCTTACCAACAGCTCTTTGCATCTCTTCAGATCTGTGTCCGTTGGGAAGTAGAATACAATGTATGACTTAAACCTTATATCTTAAATCTTGCATTTGCTCTGTACAGCTTGTCCACATATCTGTTGTTAAGTGGACAGTGAGTACAATGGCATTTTGGAGGCAACTAAGTTTTTTTTAATGTCCCTATATAGGTTGGGAATTACTTTTCTAGTGAAGTGGAATCTTGATGGGATTTGGTAACAGGCACATAGGACCTAAATTGACTGTTTAAAATCCACTGAATTTTTGGCGGATATTGGATGCACATTTAATACCAGAATAGATGTTATGGCATCAGTGATCAATGCAACTGGGTGACTGCTGTCATACTTGCTCCCCCTTGTAAAGGATTGTTTAACAGTCAATTGTTTTTTAAAGTAATACTAGTAGTCTTACTGGTCCCTCTATGGGATGAAAATCCACAACCCGCAGAAGCAGCAAGGACTGATGTGAATAAGTAAAATATTTTTTGTAAATCCCTCCCCTCCTCCTTCATAAATTTGCTTCTGAATTAAAAAAAAATATATCAAATTTACTACTCAAATCTTCATTTCCCTGCCTTCAACTACATACATACTCTAACTCCTTCAGGCCTCTTGAATAATAAAAATATTTGTTTCCTGATGTGCCATGTTGGAAATTGAACTGCAATCTTTAACATGCAGTTGCTGAATGCCAAAAATGTCCAGAAATGTTTATGGCCAAAGACAGCATCTCCTGCATGCCCCTTTATTAAAAAAAAATATTCTGAATCACCAAGTTGATTTTGTGGGCAAAACATGGGACATATTGTTCACCCATGCTCTCCCCTCCTCCCTCTTAACTTTGCTTTGGAATCAAAAAATGAAATTAAATTTACTACCAATCAATGCTTCAACTACATACATACTCCAACTCCCTTAGGCCTCTTGAATAATGAAGACATATGTTTCCCTATGTGTCATGTTGGAAGTTGAACTGCCACTTGCTAAAACCGCCCACTGCTGCCGCTTAGCTTAGTCAGCCAGCTAGCTTGGTGCAAATTTTGGGCCCAAACCAGATTAAAACAATATTGTGAGGTGTCAAAATTGACTGCAAATGAGAGGAAATTAATGTTATTGAGGTTAATAATACTGTAGGAGAAAAAAACAATTTTTTTTATTTCAGCTGTTTTTATACACATTTTTGGAAAAAAATTTCAGATTCAAAACCAAAACACGCAAGGGGTGGTTTTGGCAAAAACAAATCTAGATCCAAAACACAAGGAGATACAGATTCAAAACCAAAACAAAGGGGTCAGCGCAAATCTCTAATATATACAGTACCAGTCAAAAGTTTGGACACCCCTTCTCATTCAATGGTTATTTAATACTGAAGACATCAAAACTATGAAAGAACATATATGGAACTATGTTGTCAACAAAAAAGTGTTAAACAAATCAAAATATGTTTTATATTTTAGATTCCTCAAAGTAGCCCCCTTTTGCTTTGATGACAGCTTTGCACACTCTTGCCATTCTCTCAATTAGCTTCATAATTCCAACATATGTGCTCTTTCATAGTTTTGATGTCTTCAGTATTAATCTACTATGTTGAAAATAATTTAAATAAACAAAAAACCATTGAATGAGAAGATGTGTTCAAACTTTTGACTGGTACTGTGTGTATGTGTATGTATATGTATATATATATATATATATATATATGTATATATATATTATATATACACTCCAACTGGCGGCACTCTGTGGCAAGAAAGAAATCACATCAGCCGTGCTTAGTAAGCAACGCTTGACAAAAGCGCAATAAAGCGCTGAAACGTTGCTTACTAAGCAAGGCTGTTGTGATTTCTTTCTTGCCACGGAGTGCCGCCATTGGAGTGTATAATTGGTTTGTATGTTTATGCAGACTGTGGATGGCACCTGGTACTGCATTGATCTCATGAGTGCCGGATTTTGGATATATATATATATATATATATATATATATATATTCAGATGATGACTGATATGCTGCTACATTTTGTGTTGCAAAGTGGGAGCATGACTTGGCATTTTTCCTAGAAACATGAATGAATCACCCCCATTTTATGGGAGGGATGAGGATAGGGTCTGTGTTGGTGGACATTTGGCCTGATTCAGAGGCACTCGCAATTAGCGAGCACTCGCTCTGAATCAGGGCGGCCTATTTTTTTCTTCTTTCTGGCTGGCCTCCAGGCCACTCGCTAAGCTGTGGGTGACCACCCACAGCTTTAGCGGGCAGCCAGGTGATGGCCAGATGGTTGCGACCATGTAATCTGTACTTACCCAACAGACATCCCTGTGGCATTTGAACAGCATCAAATTTCTCATGGAGGGATGACTTACTAAGGATAAAGGCATTGTGACATGAGCTGGGATAACCCACCACAACACTCATTAGTTTCATGTTTACATCACAAACCACTTGCAGATTAGTAGGTGTTCTTAGGTGGTCTCAACTGAATGTGTGTGCAGTCTTTTGTATCAAGGAGAGTACACATGCCTGTAATTCAATAAAAGGTTACATTGCCAGCATGCCACTGTGAATTCTGGCTACAGAAGTGCAAATACAGGTGTCCATCAGAGGCTGGAATGCTGCCATGACCTGGGTGAGGTAGCGGGAGACTTTGGGCTGTGAGATCACAATAAATCTACCAATTAAAGACAATAAATTCCCAGTAACCAGAAAGTGCAGCCAGGAGTTAATGCAGGCCTGAGACAGAGAATTAACATGCTACAGTATATCAGGGTCTAGGTCCATTTTGACATGGTCAAACAGATGGAGCAAGTTGGTACAGTTGAGATGGAACATCTGTATGACCTCACCATTGGACAATGTGTTCAGGTTCATACACACCCTAAAAAACCTGCGTAGCTTCTGTGGTACCTGCAAAATATGTTTACTGTGTTCAGTTTCTAGCTGCTGGATTTTTCAGTCTAGTGGTAGAGCCTCAAAAATCCCAAAGCACCCTGCATCATGGCTGAGATGAATGCCCCTGCTTTGGCCTAATTTATAGGCATCATAATTAGAGATGTGCGCCGATCCCCGTGTTTTGGTTTTGGACCTGTGTATCCTTCGTGCTTGGATCTGTATTTGGTTTTTCCAAAACCTCCCTTGGGTGTTTTGGTTTTGGATCTGTATTTTTTTATAAAAAAATCATAAAAACAGCTAAAATCACATAAATTGGGCCTGTTTTTGTTCCTACGGTATTATTAACCTCAATAACATTTATTTCCAGTCAATTTTGACCACCTTACAGCTCACAATATTGAATTCATCCAGTTTAGGCCAAAAGGTTGCATCAGGCTAGCTTGCTGACTAAAATAAGCGACAACAGTGGGCGTTAGAAACATGTGTCTGTTCAGCTTCCAAAATCGCACATCTAGGAATCAGAGTGGCACTTCTTTGGCAGTCAGGATAGCAGTTTAATAAACTATATGACCCCATAGGAAGTTAAACCAAGAATGTTTTCATGAATCAAGAACTAGGTTGAGGCCCGAGGGAGTTGGATTATGTTTATTGAGAAGTTGAAGACAGGAATAAAAGGATTGATAAGTTTGTAAATGTATTTATTTTATTATTTGATTCTGAAGAAAAAGGAGGCTCAATGTAGGATCAAGTTCTTTAGTTCAACTCATCTTTGTTCTGGAGGAGGTTTGGTATTCACATGTGGATAGTTTGTCAGAAGATATTATGCATTGTCTGCACCATCACACAGATTGTTGGGGCATATTTGGAAGCAGGCTCACTGAAGCCCACTTGTGTCCTTTGTGAACCAACTACCTAAAACCTGACCACCTGTGTGACATCTGCAGTGCAGCTGTCACTAACACATAGTAAAGGCAGCCATTTTCTGCCACATCCTCATTGAACATCGATTCAGCCCATATATATTGTATATTTTTTATACATCTAATAGAAATGTGGTGGCCTTGCTTGTGGAGGTGCTGCTAAATAGTGTGCACTGTAAACAGACATTTACTTTGTGCTCCAGGAGGTTGTTGGGGATAATGGGACTAAGAATTTCTGTTTAAATCAGTTCTCCAGCTGACCTACAACTCCCAGCATCCACGCTGTTTGATGGGCCTGCTGGAAATTGTCTGTCAACAATGGGTGGAGTGCCTCATGTTAGGTTAGCCTGTGTTATGTATGATATGTACCAACTAAATATGCATGTATGTGACCAATATACACAACTAATTTTTGTATTAAACATATTTGCATTTTACTGCACAAATCCTGGCAGAAAGATGCTCTGTGCTGCTGCTCATACTTCTGGTCTCCTGCATGATACCCACCAACTACATTATCCAGCTATTGCTCTTAGACTAACCTACATACAATGGAGGCAGGCATTAATTGAGCTAAACCATTTTTTTTAACAGCCTATCAATTCAACTGGGCCCTGAGGCAACTGGTTCGGGTTGGGGGGTAGCAATGAAAAAACTGTGTAAATTTGAAAATCTAACATGTTTTGCCTACCCAGTCAACATAATGGTTCAGATTTGTTTTAAAAAAAATAAAGGGACATACAAGAGATGCTGTCTGAGACCATAACACTTTCTGGAAATGTTTTGGATTCATCAACCGCATGGAAGATTGCCCTGGCTGTCGCAGTGCGACTTCCAATGTGGCACATCTAGGAAACAAGAGTGGCACTGCAGTGACAGACAGGATGGCAGTTTAATAAACTATAAAAAATGTATTTCATCTATGCAAAAAAATAGTTAGCAATGCCCCAAACAGAGCATAATGCAAAGAAAAGAGGTGCAAGATGGAACTGTCCTTGGGCCTTTTCACCCACTCTTCTGTTGTATATATTAAACAGGACATGCACAATTTAACAAACCAAGCACTGCAGTGACAAGGACTGCCAATTATGGCTGAAATGGTTGGTTTGTTTAGGCCCCCACAAAATAATCTATCAATTGGCAGTTGACATTGGCAATGATCTCTACATACACAAATTGGATTTACAGAGGCTAGATGTCAACATTATCATCCAATTCCTCCCCCTCATCATTGTGTACATTATCTTCACACAATATTAATTCATCCCTGCTGGAATCCACTATTATAGGTGCCTCTGTTATTTTTGGATGTAATTGGCAGTAAAGGTTTTCCTCATGGAATTTGTAGTTAATTCTACATTTTGAGGATGTAGCCTCCTACGCCGATCACTGACAAGGTTCCCGGCTGTGCTGAAAACTATTTCTGAGTACACACTGCAGGGTTGGCAGCTCAAGTAGATCAAAGCCAGTTTGTGCATAGGCTTCCAAATTGCCTTTTTTTTCCTGCCAGTAGGGAAACAGACTGACATGCCTATCTACATGCTATCATTAAATTAGTCCTCAACCATTCTTTGAAAGGTGACTGTATTGGATGGAGTCACGTTAGAGGTGTCAATTGTAGGCAATTCTTTAAGACTTGATCAGATGTCAAAATTTAGTTATTTTGACTCATCTGCATCAGCTTTTTGGGAAAATTTTGTTTTTTCTTGGCAGCCACACTTGCTGGAGAGACAGAAGAAGGAGCTATTGAGCTGACAATTTACTTAACAACAGCTCTTTGCATCTCTTTAGATCTGTGTCCATTGGGAAGAAAGACACAACATATGACTTAAACCTAGGATCAAGCACCATCGCCAAAATGTATTGATCTGATTGGAAAATCCTGACAACACTTGGATTCTGGTCGAAGCGAATAAAGGATTTGATCTACAAGTCTGACATACTTAGTGGAATCACTTTAATTAAGCTCCTCTTTCAGTTTCTTAAGCTGCTTTCCCAACAGTCTAACTAGGGGAATAACCTGACTCACGCTGACAGTGTCTCAACTCACTTCACAGGTGACTACTTCGAAGGGTTTTAGATCCTTGCACAACACAGAAAGTCTTTTCCACTGACATTGAGTAAGGTATATTCTCCCTCCTCTCTTATGTCATAGGTTGTTGTGTATCTTTGGATGGATTTTTACTGCTCCTCCATCCACTGAAGCATGTAAAGGGTGGAGTTCCACCTTGTTACCACCTCTTGCTTCAGCTTTTGACAGGGAAAATTCAACATTTCTTGCAGGTGTTGCAATCTTCTACATGCAGCTGCTGAATGGTGAAAATGCCTAGAAATTTTACGGGCCACATAGAGCATCTCCTGCATTGCCCTGTCATTTAAAAAAAATTGAACCACCAAGTTTATTGTGTGAGCAAAACATGGGACATGTTGGAATTCAGCCAGCTGTAATGCTTTCACAATATCATTGGTGTTGTCAGAAATCACAAATTCTGAGGAAAGTCCAGGCAGGATAAGCCAATTTGCAATGACTTCCATGAGTTTTTCTAAGAGGTTGTCAGTGGTATGTCTCTTAGTGAAACTGGTGATACACAGAGTAGCCTGCCTCTAAATGAGCTGCTGTTTCTTAGATGCTGCTGCTGTTGGTGCAGCTGAAGACAATACACCCACCCAGTGGGCTGTTATAGTCATGTAATCTTTAGTTTAACCTGGTTTGCTTGTCCACATATCTTTGGTTAAGTGGACAGTGGTTACATCGGCATTTTGGAGGACAATAATAAAGTTTTTCTAATGTCCCTGAATAGGCTGGGAATATATTTTACTAGTGAAGTGGAATCTAGATGGCATTTGGTAGCTGGGACACAGGACCTCAATTAACTGTCTAAAACCCACTGCATTAATGGCAAATATTGGACGCAGATCTAATACTAGCATAGCCGTCATGGCATCAGTGATCCACTGTGCAATTGGGTGACTGCCATCGTACTTGCACCCCCTTGCAAAAGATTATTTAACAGTCTATTGATTTTCTAAACTTCAACTAGTAGTCTCCTTGGTTCCCTTCTGGGACGAAGATCCACTCCCAGCAGCAGCAGGTGTAGCACTTAAGGATTTTTCTGAGGATTCCTGGATATTGTGGACTCAACCTTATCAAATTGGATGCAGAACTACTTCTGATTATGATTAAGGATATTGTTGAAGAGATGGTAGGTGCTTGGATCTAGCAGATAGAAGGGAGCCAGCTGATAGTGGACAGATTGTTGTTATTTTTTTGCCAAGTTTCTGAATTTGGCAAAAACTTTTGATGAAAGCGCTGTAGATGATGTGACAGAGAGGAGGTTCCTAGATAGTTAAGGTCGCTATCTCTACTTAAGCTGGCTTTACAGTACAAACACTACAGATGGCTTGGCAATTGTTTTCTGAATTTTGAAAGAATAATAATAAGTAATAATTTTACAAATATTCATTGGATTTTTTTGTTTTATGCCCAGGGATGGCAATGGGTGTTTTCTTATCATGGGCAACAGCTGTTTCTTCGACTGGTGCCTGATTTACACAAACAACATCCTCATCATCATCATCCTTATTAGCGTCAGCTACACAAATATCCTCCTCATCCTGGTGCACTTCCATATCAACATCTTCAATTTCTATGTTAGCATGTTGACTTGTGATGCTAATCAATCTACAATATCATAGGGCTCACAAATGGTGGATGGAGGCTCCTCTTTGCATACAGTCTGGAAAGGTCAGGCTCACATATTGCACCCACAGACACACTTGGACTTTCCTTATGACTCCCTTAGCCTTTCCTTGCCACTTCGTGTGGAGAATGGCATATTAGCAATTTATGTTTTTCACAGTGCTTATATGAATACTGAGGTACGGAAGCATACACTGGGGTATGGCCTTCAGCATCACACTGCTTATTAGGGATGAGCAGTTCGGAGTCTGTGGAATCTGAACCGCTCTGAACAGTGGGGATCTGATTCCACCTGAGCCGCTGCTCGGGTGTTCCCGCCTGACTCGGATACCACTTTGAGGCAGAACATCATCCTCCGACTTCGGATTCTCATGAGACTTGGATGACGTTCAGCCTCTATATAAGGTGCATCATCCGCAACTTGGCGCCATTTGTTAGTCAGCACACACGCTGCACAGAGCTCTGCAAAGTTGTCAAAAGACTCCAGAGACTCTATTGGCTGTGTTGTTAAGAAAGTTGTCAAAAGAATCCAGAGACTCTATTGGCTGTGTTGATAAGAAAGTTGTCAAAAGACTCCAGAGACTCTATTGGCTGTGCTGTTAAGTAAGTTGTCAAAAGACTCCAGAGACTCTATTGGCTGTGTTGTTAAGTGATTTTAAGATAGGTGGAATACTGCACGCTGATGTATGCTGCGCTACTCTGCAAATTAAAGTGGATGTAGTAGCCTGTGTCCAGACTCCAGACTCCATTGGCTGTGCTAATGTATGCTGCTGATTAAAGTACTGCCCATCTGCTCCAGTGTAAAAAAAAAATAATTTTTTTTAAATATAAAAAAAGGAAAAAAAAATTAACAAGATAATTTTTTTATTTGTGCTGTATTCCCACTGTGTACTGTTACTGTATACAAGCACCGTGACTCCTTTGGCAGTAGCCATCTGTGTGTATAAGCACCGTGACTCCTTGGGCAATAGCCATCTGTGTGTATAAGCACCGTGACTCCTTGGGCAGTAGCCATCTGTGTGTATAAGCACCGTGATTCCTTGTGCAGTAGTCCTCTGTGTGTATAAGCACCGTGACTCCTTGGACAGTAGCGCTCTGTGTGTATAAGCACTGTGACTCCTTGGGCAGTAGCGCTCTGTGTGTATAAGCACCGTGACTCCTTGGGCAATAGCCCTTGGTGTGTATAAGCACCATGGCTCCCTGGGCAATAGCCCTCTGTGTGTATAAGCACCGTGACTCCTTCGGCAATAGCCCTCTGTGTGTATAAGTACCGTGACTCCTTGGGCAATAGCCCTCTGTGTGTATAAGCACCGTGACTCCTTGGGCAGTAGTGCTCTGTGTGTATAAGCACCGTGACTCCTTGGGCAATAGCCCTTGGTGTGTATAAGCACCATGGCTCCTTGGGCAATAGCCCTCTGTGTGTATAAGCACTGGGACTCCTTCGGCAATAGCCCTCTGTGTGTATAAGCACCGTGACTCCTTGGGCAGTAGCGCTCTGTGTGTATAAGCACTGTGACTCCTTGGGCAGTAGCGCTCTGTGTGTATAAGCACCGTGACTCCTTGGGCAATAGCCCTTGGTGTGTATAAGCACCATGGCTCCTTGGGCAATAGCCCTCTGTGTGTATAAGCACCGTGACTCCTTCGGCAATAGCCCTCTGTGTGTATAAGTACCGTGACTCCTTGGGCATTAGCCCTCTGTGTGTACAAGCACCGTGACTCCTTGGGCAGTAGCCCTCTGTGTGTATAAGCACCGTGACTCCTTGGGCAGTAGCCATCTGTGTGTATAAGCACCGTGATTCCTTGTGCAGTAGTCCTCTGTGTGTATAAGCACCGTGACTCCTTGGGCAGTAGCGCTCTGTGTGTATAAGCACTGTGACTCCTTGGGCAGTAGCGCTCTGTGTGTATAAGCACCGTGACTCCTTGGGCAATAGCCCTTGGTGTGTATAAGCACCATGGCTCCCTGGGCAATAGCCCTCTGTGTGTATAAGCACCGTGACTCCTTCGGCAATAGCCCTCTGTGTGTATAAGTACCGTGACTCCTTGGGCAATAGCCCTCTGTGTGTATAAGCACCATGGCTCCTTGGGCAATAGCCCTCTGTGTGTATAAGCACTGGGACTCCTTCGGCAATAGCCCTCTGTGTGTATAAGTACCGTGACTCCTTGGGCAATAGCCCTCTGTGTGTATAAGTACCGTGACTCCTTGGGCAATAGCCCTCTGTGTGTATAAGCACTGTGACTCCTTGGGCAGTAGCCCTCTATGTATAAGCACTGTGACTCCTTGGGCAGTAGCCCTCTGTGTGTATAAGCACTGTGACTCCTTCGTCAATAGCCCTCTGTGTCCATAACACACAAGTACTGTGACTCAGTAATGAGTGGCAGTGAGTGGCAATGTTTCATAGATGTGCTTTAAACTGCGGTGTCCGTGTCACTGCTCTGTCGCTTAGTAACCAGCCAGCTCCCTGCAACCTTTGGTCAATAATGATTTAACCAATATTGTGAGCTGTGATTTGGTCTAATTTGACTGTACATGACTGGAAATTAATGTAATTGGGGATAATTCTCTAGGAGCAATAAACCCCAAATTATGTGGTTTTGTAAATTTTTGTAAAAAAATCCAAGTATAAATCCAAATCCGGACGACGAATCAAAAGAAAATCCAAATCCAATGAATGCAAAAATGGTCCGGCTCATATCACTACTGCTTATATGAATACACCGGGATATGGAAGCATACACTGGGGTACGGCCTGCAGCATCACAGTACTTGTATGAATACACTGGGGTACAACACAAAAAAATCCACTTTTTAACTTTCTATTTTTTTTTTATTTTTTAAACTTATCTTGACTCATTTATTTTTCAGCTCCTGGACAGACAGCACACACCTGAATGTCTAACTCTACATAAGCACATAAAGCCATGACATTCACATAAATATATAAATTAAATATGACATACTCTTTATGTAATAAAACTTTCATATACTTCTCTCACTATAACAATATATTCTGTCAGTTACGTGGATATAATTTATCACTACCCACCGCTGGGAACTCACATCTGTACAATTATGTGTAATTATTTAAAATAACCATAAATTACATCTCCAAATAGACCATTGAGAATTTTCAAAGTAACTCATCATGATAAGCCATGTTACTATGTATAGTATAAGCATAGTCATATATTTATTAATTTACATCATTGCATATAATTACAGTTACATATTACTATAAAGATGGGTGACAGCAGTCAGGAAAAAAGATAAAGAACTGTAGTGATGTAAGTATGAGACATCTATTTAGTTTGTTATTGTGAATAAATCACATCACTATCACTATATCTCCATTATACACTTATCTATACACATCACTATCACTATATCTCACATCTCTATCACATAACCTCATCTATATACACATCACTGTCACTACACCTCCATCATACACCCTCATCTATATACATCACTGTCACTACACCTCCATCATACACCCTCATATATACACATCACTGTCACTACACCTCCATCATACACCCTCATCTATACACATCACTGTCACTACACCTAATTCATACACCCTCATCTACACACATCACTGTCACTACACCTCCATCATATACCCTCATCTATACACATCACAGTCACAACACCTCCATCATACAGCCTCATCTAAACACATCACTGTCACTACACCTACATCATACACCCTCAACTATACACATCACTGTCACAACATCTCCATCATACACCCTCATCTATACACATTACTGTCACTACACCTCCATCATACACCCTCATTTATACACATCACTGTCACTACACCTCCATCATACACCCTCAACTATACACATCACTGTCACTACACCTCCATCATACACCCTCATCTATACACATCACTGTCACTACATCTCCATCATACACCCTCATCTATACACATCACTGTCACTACACCTACCTCATACACCCTCAACTATACACATCACTGTCACAACATCTCCATCATACACCCTCATCTATACACATTACTGTCACTACACCTCCATCATACACCCTCATTTATACACATCACTGTCACTACACCTCCATCATACACCCTCATCTGTATATATCACTGTCACAACATCTCCAATATACACCTCATCTATACGCATCACTGTCACTACACCTCCATCATACACCCTCATCTATACACATCACTGTCACTACACCTCCATCATACACCCTCATCTATACACATCACTGTCACTACACCTCCATCATACACCCTCATCTATACACATCACTGTCACTGTACCTCCATCATACACCCTCATCTATACACATCACTGTCACTACACCTACATCATACACCCTCAACTATACACATCACTGTCACAACATCTCCATCATACACCCTCATCTATACACATTACTGTCACTACACCTCCATCATACACCCTCATTTATACACATCACTGTCACTACACCTCCATCATACACCCTCAACTATACACATCACTGTCACTACACCTCCATCATACACCCTCATCTATACACATCACTGTCACTACATCTCCATCATACACCCTCAGATATACACATCACTGTCATTACACCTCCATCATACACCCTCATCTATACACATCACTGTCACTACACCTCCATCATACACCCTCATCTATACACATCACTGTCACTACACCTCCATCATACATCCTCATCTATACACATCACTGTCACTACACCTACATCATACACACTCATCTATTAACATCACTGTCACTACACCTCCATTATACACCCTCATCTATACACATCAATATCACTATACCTCCATCATACACCCTCATCTATACACATCGTTGTCACTACACCTCCATCATACACCCTCATCTATTCTCATCACTGTCACTATATATCCATCATACACCCTCATCTATATATATCACTGTCACTACACCTCTATCATACACCTTCATCTATACACATCACTGTCACTACATCTCCATCATACACCCTCATATATACACATCACTGTCACTACACTTCCATCATACACCCTCATCTATACACATCACTGTCACTACACCTCCATCATACACCCTCATCTAGACACATCACTGTCACTACACCTCCATCATACACCCTCATCTAGACACATCACTGTCACTACACCTCCATCATACATCCTCATCTATACACATCACTGTCCGTACACCTACATCATACACACTCATCTATACACATCACTGTCACTACACCTCCATTATACACCCTCATCTATACACATCACTGTCACTACATCACCATCATACACCCTCATCTATACACATTAATATCACTATACCTCCATCATACACCCTCATCTATACACATCGTTGTCACTACACCTCCATCATACTCCCTCATCTATACACATCACTGTCACTATATATCCATCATACACCCTCATCTATATATATCACTGTCACTACACCTCTATCATACACCTTCATCTATACACATCACTGTCACTACATCTCCATCATACACCCTCATATATACACATCACTGTCACTACACCTCCATCATACACCCTCATCTATACACATCACTGTCACTACACCTCCATCATACACCCTCATCTAGACACATCACTGTCACTACACCTCCATCATACATCCTCATCTATACACATCACTGTCACTACACCTCCATCATACATCCTCATCTATACACATCAATATCACTATACCTCTATCATACACCCTCATCTATACACATCGTTGTCACTACACCTCCATCATACACCCTCATCTATACACATCACTGTCACTATATATCCATCATACACACTCATCTATACACATCACTGTCACTATATATCCATCATACACCCTCATCTATACACATCACTGTCACTATATATCCATCATACACACTCACCTATACACATCACTGTCACTACACCTCCATCATACACCCTCATCTATATATCACTGTTACTACACCTCTATCATACACCTTCATCTATACACATCACTGTCACTACATCTCCATCATACACCCTCATCTATACACATCACTGTCACAGCACCTCCATCATACACCCTCATCTATACACATCACTGTCACTACATCTCCATCATACACCCTCATATATACACATCACTGTCACTACACCTCCATCATACACCCTCATCTATACACATCACTGTCACTACACCTCCATCATACACCCTCATCTATACACATCACTGTCACTACACCTCCATCATACATCCTCATCTATACACATCACTGTCACTACACCTACATCATACACCCTCATCTATACACATCACTGTCACTACACCTCCATTATACACCCTCATCTATACACATCAATATCACTATACCTCCATCATACACCCTCATCTATACACATCGGTGTCGCTACACCTCCATCATACACCCTCATCTATACACATCACTGTCACTATATAATCATCATACACACTCATCTATACACATCAATGTCACTACACCTCCATCATACACCCTCATCTATATACATCACTGTCACTACACCTCCATCATACACCCTCATCTATACACATCACTGTCACTACACCTCCATCATACACCCTCATCTATACACATCACTGTCACTATACCTCCATCATACACACTCATCTATACACATCACTGTCACTACACCTCCATCATACACCCTCATCTATACACATCACTGTCACTATACCTCCATCATACACCCTCATCTATACACATCACTGTCACTACACCTCCGTCATACACCCTCATCTATACACATCACTGTCACTACACCTCCATCATACACCTCATCTATACACATCACTGTCACTACACCTGCATCTTACACCCTCATCTATACATATCACTGTCACTACACCTCCATCATACTCCCTCATCTATACACATCACTGTCACTACACCTCCATCATACACTCTCATCTATACACATCACTGTCACTACACCTCCATCATACACCCTCATCTATACACATTACTGTCACTACACCTCCATCATACACCCTCATTTATACACATCACTGTCACTACACCTCCATCATACACCCTCAACTATACACATCACTGTCACTACACCTCCATCATACACCCTCATCTATACACATCACTGTCACTACATCTCCATCATACACCCTCATCTATACACATCACTGTCACTACACCTACCTCATACACCCTCAACTGTACACATCACTGTCACAACATCTCCATCATACACCCTCATCTATACACATTACTGTCACTACACCTCCATCATACACCCTCATTTATACACATCACTGTCACTACACCTCCATCATACACCCTCATCTGTATATATCACTGTCACTACATCTCCAATATACACCTCATCTATACGCATCACTGTCACTACACCTCCATCATACACCCTCATCTATACACATCACTGTCACTACACCTCCATCATACATCCTCATCTATACACATCACTGTCACTACACCTACATCATACACACTCATCTATTAACATCACTGTCACTACACCTCCATTATACACCCTCATCTATACACATCAATATCACTATACCTCCATCATACACCCTCATCTATACACATCGTTGTCACTACACCTCCATCATACACCCTCATCTATTCTCATCACTGTCACTATATATCCATCATACACCCTCATCTATATATATCACTGTCACTACACCTCTATCATACACCTTCATCTATACACATCACTGTCACTACATCTCCATCATACACCCTCATATATACACATCACTGTCACTACACCTCTATCATACACCCTCATCTATACACATCACTGTCACTACACCTCCATCATACACCCTCATCTAGACACATCACTGTCACTACACCTCCATCATACATCCTCATCTATACACATCACTGTCACTACACCTCCATCATACATCCTCATCTATACACATCAATATCACTATACCTCCATCATACACCCTCATCTATACACATCGTTGTCACTACACCTCCATCATACACCCTCATCTATACACATCACTGTCACTATACATCCATCATACACACTCATCTATACACATCACTGTCACTACACCTCCATCATACACCCTCATCTATACACATCACTGTCACTATACCTCCATCATACACCCTCACCTATACACATCACTGTCACTACACCTCCATCATACACCCTCATCTATATATATCACTGTCACTACACCTCTATCATACACCTTCATCTATACACATCACTGTCACTACATCTCCATCATACACCCTCATCTATACACATCACTGTCACAGCACCTCCATCATACACCCTCATCTATACACATCACTGTCACTACATCTCCATCATACACCCTCATATATACACATCACTGTCACTACACCTCCATCATACACCCTCATCTATACACATCACTGTCACTACACCTCCATCATACACCCTCATCTATACACATCACTGTCACTACACCTACATCATACACCCTCATCTATACACATCACTGTCACTACACCTCCATTATACACCCTCATCTATACACATCAATATCACTATACCTCCATCATACACCCTCATCTATACACATCGTTGTCGCTACACCTCCATCATACACCCTCATCTATACACATCACTGTCACTATATATCCATCATACACACTCATCTATACACATCAATGTCACTACACCTCCATCATACACCCTCATCTATATACATCACTGTCACTACACCTCCATCATACACCCTCATCTATACACATCACTGTCACTACACCTCCATCATACACCCTCATCTATACACATCACTGTCACTATACCTCCATCATACACCCTCATCTATACACATCACTGTCACTACACCTCCATCATACACCCTCATCTATACACATCACTGTCACTATACCTCCATCATACACCCTCATCTATACACATCACTGTCACTACACCTCCGTCATACACCCTCATCTATACACATCACTGTCACTACACCTCCATCATACACCTTCATCTATACACATCACTGTCACTACATCTCCATCATACACCCTCATCTATACACATCACTGTCACAGCACCTCCATCATACACCCTCATCTATACACATCACTGTCACTACATCTCCATCATACACCCTCATATATACACATCACTGTCACTACACCTCCATCATACACCCTCATCTATACACATCACTGTCACTACACCTCCATCATACATCCTCATCTATACACATCACTGTCACTACACCTCCATTATACACCCTCATCTATACACATCACTGTCACTACACCTCCATCATACAGCCTCATCTTTAGATATCACTATCACTACTTCTCCATCATACACACTCATCTATACACATCACTGTCACTACAACTCCATCATACACCCTCATCTATACACATCACTGTCACTACAAATCCATCATACACCCTAATCTATACACATCACTGTCACTACACCTCCATCATACACCCTCATCTATACACATCACTGTCACTACACCTCCATCATACACCTTCATCTATACACATCACTGTCACTACATCTCCATCATACACCCTCATCTATACACATCAATGTCACTACACCTCCATCACACACCCTCATCTATTCACATCACTGTCACTAGACCTCCATCATACACCCTCATCTATACACATCACTGTCACTACACCTCCATTATACACCCTCATCTATACACATCACTGTCACTACACCTCCATCATACAGCCTCATCTTTAGATATCACTATCACTACTTCTCCATCATACACCCTCATCTATACACATCACTGTCACTGCAACTCCATCATACACCCTCATCTATACACATCACTGTCACTACAAATCCATCATACACCCTAATCTATACACATCACTGTCACTACACCTCCATCATACACCTTCATCTATACACATCACTGTCACTACATCTCCATCATACACCCTCATCTATACACATCAATGTCACTACACCTCCATCACACACCCTCATCTATTCACATCACTGTCACTACACCTCCATCATACACCCTCATCTATACACATCACTGTCACTACACCTCCTTCATACACCCTCATCTGTACACTTCACTGTCCATCATACACCCTCATCTATACACATCACTGTCACTACACCTATATTATACACCTTCATCTATTCTATACACATCACTTTCACTATTTCTCCATTATACACCTCATCTAAACACATCACTGTCACTACACCTCCATAATACACCATCATCTATATACATCACTGTCACTACACCTCCATCATACACCCTCATCTATACACATCACTATCACTACACCTCCATCATACACCCTCATCTATACACATCACTGTCTCTACACCTCCATCATACACCCTCATCTATACACATCACTGTCACTACTCCTCCATCATACATCCTTATCTATACACTTCACTGTCACTACATCTCCATCATACACCCTCATCTATACACATCTCTGTCACTACACCTCCATCATACACCCACATCTATACACATCTCTATCACTATATCTCCATTGTACACCTCATCTATACACATCACTGTCACTACATCTCTATCATACACCCTCATCTATACACATCACTGTCACTACACCTCCATCATACACCCTCATCTATACAAATCACTGTCACTACACCTCCATCATACACCCTTATCTGTACACATCACTGTCACTACACTTCCATCATACACCTCATCTATACACATCACTGTCACTACATCTCCATCATACACCCTCATCTATACACATCACTGTCACTACACCTCCATCATACACCCTCATATATACACATCACTGTCACTACACCTCCATCATGCACCTTCATCTATACACATCACTGTCACTATACCTCCATCATAAACCCTCATCTATACACATCACTGTCACTACACCTCCATCATCCATCCTCATCTATACACTTCACTGTCAATACACCTCCATCATACACCCTCATCTGTACACATCACTGTCACTACATCTCCATCATACACCCTCATCTATACATATCACTGTCACTACACCTCCATCATACACCTCATCTACACACATCACTGTCACTACACCTCCATCATACTCCCTCATCTGTACACATCACTGTCACTACACCTCCATCATACACCTCTTCTATGCACATCACTGTCACTACACCTCCATCATACACCCTCATCTATACACATCACTGTCACTACATCTCCATCATACACCTCTTCTATACCCATCACTGTCACTACACCTCCATCATACACCCTCATCTATACACATCACTGTCACTACATCTCCATCATACACCCTCATCTATACACATCACTGTCACTACACCTCCATCATACTAGGGGTGTGCACCGGCCACTTTTCGTGTTTTGTGTTTTGGTTTTGGATCTGGATCTTTCTTCGTGTTTTGGATCTGGATTGGTTTTGCCAAAACCACCCTTCCGTGTTTTGGGTTCTGGGTTTTGTGTTTTGGATCTGTATTTTTTTTTTAAAAAGCATAAAAACAGCTAAAATCACAGAATTTGTTGGTTTCTCTGCTCCTATGCTATTATTAACCTCAATAACCTTAATTTCCACTCATTTCCAGTCTATTCTGAACACCTCACACCTCACAATAGTGTTTTCATGTCCAAAAGGTTGCACCGAGGTAGCTGGATGACTATGCTAAGCGACACGAGTGGGCGGCACAAACACGTGACCCATCTAGGAGTGACACTGCAGTGGCAGACAGGATGGCAGTTAGAAAAACTAGGCCCCAAACTGTACATAATGCAAAGAAAAAAAAGAAGTGCAAGATGGAATTGTCTTTGGGCCCTCCCACCCACCCTTATGTTGTATAAACAGGACATGCACACTTTAACAAATCAATCATTTCAGCGCCAGGGTCTGCCACACAACTGTGGCTGAAATGATTGGTTCGTTTGGGCCCCCACAAAACAAGCTGGCAATTAATGTGTCCCTGCACAAACTGGCTCTACGGAGGCAAGATGTCATCCTCATCCTCCTCATCCACCGATTCCTCACCCTCTTCAGTGTGTACATCCTCATCCTCACAAAGTATTAACTCGTCCCCACTTGAATCCACCACCACAGGTCCCTCTGTACCTTCTGGAGGCTGGTCTGCCTGGAAGAGCTGATAATTCATTTTGATGAACATCATCTTCTCCACATTCTGTGGAAGCAACCTCCTACGCCTTTCGCTGACAAGGTTCCCGGCTGCACTAAACACTCTTTCGGAGTACACACTGGAGGGGGGGCAACTCAGGTAAAATAGAGCCAGCTTGTACAGGGGCCTCCAAATTGCCTCTTTTTCCTGCCAGTACAGGTATGGACTGTCTGACATGCCTACTTGGATGCTGTCACCGATGTAATCCTCCACCATTCTGTCAATGGTGACAGTATCATATGCAGTGACAGTAGACATGTCAGAAATTGTTGCCAGGTCCTTCAGTCCGGACCAGATGTCCAAACTTGGTCCTGCCTGCCCTGCATCACCGCCAGCGGGTTGCTTAGGATACCTAAGTTTTTTCCTGGCAGCCCCAGTTGCGGGAGAAAATGAAGAAGGAGCCGTTGACGTGTCACGTTCCGCTTCAGCTGACAGTGTGTTCACCAGCAGGTCTTTGCACCTCTGCAGGCTTGTGTCGGCCGGAAAGAGAGACACCACATAGGCTTTAAACCTAGGATCAAGCACGGTGGCCAAAATGTAGTGGTCTGATTTCAACAGATTGACCACCCTGGAATCCTGGCAAAGCGAATGAAGGGCTTCATCCACAAGTCCCACATGCCGAGCGGAATCGCTCCGTCTTAGCTCCTCCTTCACTTTCTCCAGCTGCTTCTGCAAAAGCCTGATGAGGGGAATGACCTGACTCAAGCTGGCTGTGTCTGAACTGACTTCACGTGTGGCAAGTTCGAAGGGCTGGAGAACCTTGCACAACACGGAAATCATTCTCCACTGCGCTTGAGTCAGGTGCATACCCCCTCCTTTGCCTATGTCATAGGTGGATGTATAGGCTTGTATGGCCTTTTGCTGCTCCTCCATCCTCTGAAGCATATAGAGGGTTGAGTTCCACCGCGTCACAACCTCTTGCTTCAGGTGATGGCGGGGCAGGTTCAAGAGTGTTTGCTGGCGCTCCAGTCTTCGGCACGCAGTCGCTGAATGGCAAAAGTGGCCAGAAATTTTTCGGGCCACCCAAAGCGTCTCCTGCACGCCCCTGTCGCTTTTCAGAAAATTCTGCACCACCAAGTTTATTGTGTGAGCAAAACATGGGACGTGCTGGAATTTGCCCAGATGTAATGCCCGCACAATATTGGTGGCGTTGTCAGATATCACAAATCCCCAGGAGAGTCTAAGTGGGGTAAGCCACTGGGCGATGATTTCCCTCAGTTTCTCTAAGAGGTTGTCGGCGGTGTGCCTCTTAATGAAACCGGTGATACACAGCGTAGCCTGCCTTGTAACGAGCTGGCGTTTCTGAGATGCTGCTACTGGTGACGCTGCTGCTGTTGCTGCGTAAGGTGATACATCTACCCAGTGGGCTGTCACAGTCATATAGTCCTTAGTCTGCCCTGTTCCACTTGTCCACATGTCCGTGGTTAAGTGGACATTGTGTACAACGGCATTTTTCAGGACACTGAGGACACTTTTTCTGACGTTTCTGTACAGTCTCGGTATCGCCTGCCTAGTGAAGTGGAATCTAGACGGGATTTGGAACCGGGGACACACTACCTCCATCAATTGTCTAAATCCCACTGCACTAATGGCGGATACCGGACGCACGTCTAACACCAACATAGCAGTCAAGGCCTCAGTTATACGTTTTGCTTCAGGATGACTGCTGTCGTACTTCATCCTCCTCGCTAAGGACTGTTGGAGGGTCAATTGTTTAGTAAAAGTAGTGGTGTTCCTACTTCCTCTCTGGGATGATGAACGACTCCCAGCAGCAGCAACAGCAGCAGCGGCAGCAGTAGGCGTAGCAATGCAGGATCCTCCAGAGGAATCCCGGATAGGAGAGTCAGTCATGCCAGTGACATGGCCTGCAGGACTACTTCCGATCCTGACTAAGGAGGAAATTGACGAGGAGGGAGTTGACGGTGTGGTTTGCAGGCGCTTGGATACAACAGGACAACGGGATTTAGGTGTCCCTGGACTGCTTACGGTCTTAGCCAAAGTTTCTGAACTTGACAGTAACTTTTTATGAACGCGCTGCAGGTGCCGTATAAGGGAGGATGTTCCTAGGTGGTTGACGTCCCTACCCCTACTTATTTCACCTTTACATATGGTACATATGGCAAGACAGTTGTTGTCCGGATTTGGATAGAAATATTGCCAGACCAAAGAGGTGGAATGTTTGGTCTTCTGCCCAGGCATGACCGTGATGGGCTTTTTCATCCCACGGACAACAACTGTCTCCCCCGGAGCCTGATTTAAACAAACCACATCACCATCAGAATCCTCCTCGCCAACTTCCTCCTCAGCGCCAGCTACACCAGTATCCTCATCCTGTTGTACTTCAACAGTGACATCTTCAATTTGCATATCAGCAAGTGGACTGTGGGTGCTCCTTTCAGCACTTGCAGGGGGCGTGCAAATGGTGGAAAGAGCCACCTCTTCCCGTCCAGTGCTGGGAAGGTCAGGCATCGCAACCACCACCACACTTGGACTCTCCTTGGGGATTTGTGATATCTTCTTAGAAAGCACAGTTCTTCGCTGTGCTTTTGCCAGCTTAACTCTTTTGATTTTTTTAGTGGGAGGAGGGCTTCCATCGTCATGTGAAGCTGAACCACTAGTCATGAACATACTAGGGATCGACCTTAGCCGTTCCTTGCCACTCCGTGTCGTAAATGGCATATTGGCAAGTTTACGTTTCTCTTCAGCTGATTTAAATGTCTTTTTCAAGGTCATTTTCCTGAACTTTGCCATTTGGGATTGTATGTGCCCTCTACTATGACATTGGGCATCGGCCTTGGCAGACGACGTTGATGGCATGTTATCGTCTATGTCATGACTAGTGGCAGCAGCTTCAGCACTAGGAGGAAGTGGTTCTTGATCTTTCTCTATTTTATTTTTATCGGAGAAAGTTTGGTCCTCCATTTATGTTATATCGATTTGATATATACGTGCGGCTAAACACAGAAAATAATTTTTTTTTGGGTTTGGACTGGAGTGTACTTTGTGGGTTACAGCACCCTTTAACGGTCAAGCCAGCCGGCCCTTTACTTATGACACAGGCGCACTCTTGGCACTACTTTGTTGATGCACGTGCGGCTACTGCGCACACAATTCACAAACACAGAAAATAATTTTTTTTTGGTTTGGACTGGAGTGTACTTTCGGGGGTTACAGCACCCTTAACGGTCAAGCCAGCCGGCCCTTTACTTATGACACAGGCGCACGCTTGGCACTACTTTGTTGATGCACGTGCGGCTACTGCGCACACAATTCACAAACACAGAAAATAATTTTTTTTTGGTTTGGACTGGAGTGTACTTTCGGGGGTTACAGCACCCTTTAACGGTCAAGCCATCCGGCCCTTTACTTATGACACAGGCGCACACTTGGCACTACTTTGTTGATGCACGTGCGGCTACTGCGCACACAATTCACAAACACAGAAAATAATTTTTTTTTGCTTTGGACTGGAGTGTACTTTCGGGGGTTACAGCACCCTTAACGGTCAAGCCAGCCGGCCCTTTACTTATGACACAGGCGCACGCTTGGCACTACTTTGTTGATGCACGTGCGGCTACTGCGCACACAATTCACAAACACAGAAAATAATTTTTTTTTGGTTTGGACTGGAGTGTACTTTCGGGGGTTACAGCACCCTTTAACGGTCAAGCCATCCGGCCCTTTACTTATGACACAGGCGCACGCTTGGCACTACTTTGTTGATGCACGTGCGGCTACTGCGCACACAATTCACAAACACAGAAAATAATTTTTTTTTGGTTTGGACTGGAGTGTACTTTCGGGGGTTACAGCACCCTTTAACGGTCAAGCCAGCCGGCCCTTTACTTATGACACAGGCGCACGCTTGGCACTACTTTGTTGATGCACGTGCGGCTACTGCGCACACAATTCACAAACACAGAAAATAATATTTTTTTTGGTTTGGACTGGAGTGTACTTTGGGGGTTACAGCACCCTTTAACGGTCAAGCCAGCCGGCCCTTTACTTATGACACAGGCGCACGCTTGGCACTACTTTGTTGATGCACGTGCGGCTACTGCGCACACAATTCACAAACACAGAAAATAATTTTTTTTTGGTTTGGACTGGAGTGTACTTTCGGGGGTTACAGCACCCTTTAACGGTCAAGCCAGCCGGCCCTTTACTTATGACACAGGCGCACGCTTGGCACTACTTTGTTGATGCACGTGCGGCTACTGCGCACACAATTCACAAACACAGAAAATAATTTTTTTTTTGGTTTGGACTGGAGTGTACTTTGGGGGTTACAGCACCCTTTAACGGTCAAGCCAGCCGGCCCTTTACTTATGACACAGGCGCACGCTTGGCACTACTTTGTTGATGCACGTGCGGCTACTGCGCACACAATTCACACAGAAAATAATATTTTTTTTGGTTTGGACTGGAGTGTACTTTGGGGGTTACAGCACCCTTTAACGGTCAAGCCAGCCGGCCCTTTACTTATGACACAGGCGCACGCTTGGCACTACTTTGTTGATGCACGTGCGGCTACTGCGCACACAATTCACAAACACAGAAAATAATTTTTTTTTGGTTTGGACTGGAGTGTACTTTCGGGGGTTACAGCACCCTTTAACGGTCAAGCCAGCCGGCCCTTTACTTATGACACAGGCGCACGCTTGGCACTACTTTGTTGATGCACGTGCGGCTACTGCGCACACAATTCACAAACACAGAAAATAATTTTTTTTTTGGTTTGGACTGGAGTGTACTTTCGGGGGTTACAGCACCCTTAACGGTCAAGCCAGCCGGCCCTTTACTTATGACACAGGTGCACGCTTGGCACTACTTTGTTGATGCACGTGCGGCTACTGCGCACACAATTCACAAACACAGAAAATAAATTTTTTTTGGTTTGGACTGGAGTGTACTTTCGG
Source organism: Taudactylus pleione (assembly GCA_031769625.1). NCBI lineage: Eukaryota > Metazoa > Chordata > Amphibia > Anura > Myobatrachidae > Taudactylus > Taudactylus pleione. Next base: position 103,768 of record JAUIMM010000434.1, read on the forward strand.
GGGTTACAGCACCCTTTAACGGTCAAGCCAGCCGGCCCTTTACTTATGACACAGGCGCACGCTTGGCACTACTTTGTTGATGCACGTGCGGCTACTGCGCACACAATTCACAAACACAGAAAATAATTTTTTTTTTGGTTTGGACTGGAGTGTACTTTCGGGGGTTACAGCACCCTTAACGGTCAAGCCAGCCGGCCCTTTACTTATGACACAGGCGCACGCTTGGCACTACTTTGTTGATGCACGTGCCGCTACTGCGCACACAATTCACAAACACAGAAAATAATTTTTTTTTTGGTTTGGACTGGAGTGTACTTTCGGGGGTTACAGCACCCTTAACGGTCAAGCCAGCCGGCCCTTTACTTATGACACAGGCGCACGCTTGGCACTACTTTGTTGATGCACGTGCGGCTACTGCGCACACAATTCACAAACACAGAAAATAATTTTTTTTTTGGTTTGGACTGGAGTGTACTTTCGGGGGTTACAGCACCCTTAACGGTCAAGCCAGCCGGCCCTTTACTTATGACACAGGCGCACGCTTGGCACTACTTTGTTGATGCACGTGCGGCTACTGCGCACACAATTCACAAACACAGAAAATATTTTTTTTTTGGTTTGGACTGGAGTGTACTTTCGGGGGTTACAGCACCCTTTAACGGTCAAGCCAGCCGGCCCTTTACTTATGACACAGGCGCACGCTTGGCACTACTTTGTTGATGCACGTGCGGCTACTGCGCACACAATTCACAAACACAGAAAATATATTATTTTTTTAGCACTTGGGGGGAGCGCCCATGATGGACATAGCACCCCCTGGACAACACTACAGCTCTCCTTTAGGACTGGGACACTGCACAGGACTTTGGAGTGGACACAGCCCCTATGGAGAACTGACTGCACAACACAGTCCAGCCAGCCCCTATGGACTTTGAAGTAGTGGACACAGCCCCTATTAACAACAGCAGCACAGCACAACACAGCCAGCCCCTATGGACTTTGAAGTAGTGGACAACAGCAGCACTACACTACACTACACTACACAGCCCTAACTCCCACCCTCCCTCTTCACTGTCCACAGCCGAGTGAGAAAATGGCGCCGACGCGGGTACCTTATATAGGATCCAAAACCCGCGAGACTCGGAAGGCGGGATGATGACGTTTTGCCTCGATTTCAGATCCGAGTCAGGCGGGAAAAGTCGAGCCTGACTCGGATCGGACTCGGATCGGGGGGGCTCGGGGGGGTTCGGATTTTAGAAATCCGAACCCGCTCACCCCTACATCATACACCTTCATCTATACACATCACTGTCACTACACCTCCATCATACACCTCATCTATACACATCACTGTCACTATACCTCCATCATAGACCCTCATCTGTACACATCACTGTCACTACACCTCCATCATACACCCACATCTATACACATCACTATTACTACACCTCCATCATACACCTCATCTATACACATCACTATCACTACATCTCTATCATACACCCTCATCTATACACATCACTGTCACTACACCTCCATCATACACCCTCATCTATACACATCACTGTCACTACACCTCCATCATACACCCTCTTCTATACACATCACTATCACTACATCTCCATCATACACCCTCATCTATACACATCACTGTCACTACACCTCCATCATACACCTTCATCTATATACATCACTGTCACTACACCTCCATCATACACCCTCATCTATACACATCACTGTCACTACATCTCCATCATACACCCTCATCTATACACATCACTGTCACTACATCTCCATCATACCCCCTCATCTATACACATCACTGTCACTACATCTCCATCATACACCCTCATCTATACACATCACTGTCACTATTCCTCCATCATACACCTTCATCTATACACATCACTGTCACTACACCTCCATCATACACCTTCATCTATATACATCACTGTCACTACACCTCCATCATACACCCTCATCTATACACATCACTGTCACTACATCTCCATCATACACCCTCATCTATACACATCACTGTCACTACATCTCCATCATACCCCCTCATCTATACACATCACTGTCACTATACCTCCATCATACACCCTCATCTATACACATCACTGTCACTATTCCTCCATCATACACCCTCATCTATACACATCACTGTCACTACACCTCCATCATACACCCTCTTCTATACACATCACTATCACTACATTTCCATCATACACCCTCATCTATACACATCACTGTCACTACACCTCCATCATACACCTTCATCTATATACATCACTGTCACTACACCTCCATCATACACCCTCATCTATACACATCACTGTCACTACATCTCCATCATACACCCTCATCTATACACATCACTGTCACTACATCTCCATCATACCCCCTCATCTATACACATCACTGTCACTACATCTCCATCATACACCCTCATCTATACACATCACTGTCACTATTCCTCCATCATACACCTTCATCTATACACATCACTGTCACTACACCTCCATCATACACCTTCATCTATATACATCACTGTCACTACACCTCCATTATACACCCTCATCTATACACATCACTGTCACTACACCTCCATCATACACCTTCATCTATATACATCACTGTCACTACACCTATATCATACACCCTCATCTATACACATCACTGTCACTATATATCCATCATACACACTCATCTATACACATCAATGTCACTACACCTCCATCATACACCCTCATCTATATACATCACTGTCACTACACCTCCATCATACACCCTCATCTATACACATTACTGTCACTACACCTCCATCATACACCCTCATCTATACACATCACTGTCACTATACCTCCATCATACACCATCATCTATACACATCACTGTCACTACACCTCCATCATACACCCTCATCTATACACATCACTGTCACTATACCTCCATCATACACCCTCATCTATACACATCACTGTCACTACACCTCCGTCATACACCCTCATCTATACACATCACTGTCACTACACCTCCATCATACACCTCATCTATACACATCACTGTCACTACACCTGCATCATACACCCTCATCTATACATATCACTGTCACTACACCTCCATCATACACCCTCATATATACACATCACTGTCACTACACCTCCATCATACACTCTCATCTATACACATCACTGTCACTACACCTCCATTATACACCCTCATCTATACACATCACTGTCACTACACCTCCATCATACAGCCTCATCTTTAGATATCACTATCACTACTTCTCCATTATACACCCTCATCTATACACATCACTGTCACTACAACTCCATCATACACCCTCATCTATACACATCACTGTCACTACAAATCCATCATACACCCTAATCTATACACATCACTGTCACTACACCTCCATCATACACCCTCATCTGTACACTTCACTGTCCATCATACACCCTCATCTATACACATCACTGTCACTACACCTATATCATACACCTTCATCTATACACATCACTTTCACTATTTCTCCATTATACACCTCATCTAAACACATCACTGTCACTACACCTCCATCATACACCTTCATCTATACACATCACTGTCACTACATCTCCATCATACACCCTCATCTATACACATCAATGTCACTACACCTCCATTATACACCCTCATCTATTCACATCACTGTCACTAGACCTCCATCATACACCCTCATCTATACACATCACTGTCACTACACCTCCATCATACACCATCATCTATACACATCGCTGTCACTACACCTCCATAATACACCATCATCTATATACATCACTGTCACTACACCTCCATCATACACCCTCATCTATACACATCACTATCACTACACCTCCATCATACACCCTCATCTATACACATCACTGTCACTACACCTCCATTATACACCCTCATCTATACACATCCCTGTCACTACACCTACATCATACACCCTCATCTATACCCATCACTGTCACTACACCTCCATCATACACCCTCATCTGTACACTTCACTGTCCATCATACACCCTCATCTATACACATCACTGTCACTACACCTATATCATACACCTTCATCTATACACATCACTTTCACTATTTCTCCATTATACACCTCATCTAAACACATCACTGTCACTACACCTCCATCATACACCCTCATCTATACACATCACTGTCACTACACCTCCATCATACACCCTCATCTATACAAATCACTGTCACTACACCTCCATCATACACCCTTATCTATACACATCACTATCACTACACCTCCATCATACACCCTCATCTATACACAACACTGTCTCTACACCTCCATCATACACCCTCATCTATACACATCACTGTCACTACACCTACATCATAAATCCACAACTATACACATCACTGTCACTACACTTCCATCATACACCTCATCTATACACATCACTGTCACTACATCTCCATCATACACCCTCATCTATACACATCACTGTCACTACACCTCCATCATACACCCTCATATATACACATCACTGTCACTACACCTCCATCATGCACCTTCATCTATACACATCACTGTCACTATACCTCCATCATAAACCCTCATCTATACACATCACTGTCACTACACCTCCATCATCCATCCTCATCTATACACTTCACTGTCAATACACCTCCATCATACACCCTCATCTGTACACATCACTGTCACTACATCTCCATCATACACCCTCATCTATACATATCACTGTCACTACACCTCCATCATACACCTCATCTACACACATCACTGTCACTACACCTCCATCATACTCCCTCATCTGTACACATCACTGTCACTACACCTCCATCATACACCTCTTCTATGCACATCACTGTCACTACACCTCCATCATACACCCTCATCTATACACATCACTGTCACTACATCTCCATCATACACCTCTTCTATACCCATTACTGTCACTACAACTCCATCATACACCCTCATCTATACACATCACTGTCACTACATCTCCATCATACACCCTCATCTATACACATCACTGTCACTACACCTCCATCATACACCTTCATCTATACACATCACTGTCACTACACCTCCATCATACACCTCATCTATACACATCACTGTCACTATACCTCCATCATAGACCCTCATCTGTACACATCACTGTCACTACACCTCCATCATACACCCACATCTATACACATCACTATTACTACACCTCCATTATAAACCTCATCTATACACATCACTATCACTACATCTCTATCATACACCCTCATCTATACACATCACTGTCACTACACCTCCATCATACACCCTCATCTATACACATCACTGTCACTACACCTCCATCATACACCCTCTTCTATACACATCACTATCACTACATCTCCATCATACACCCTCATCTATACACATCACTGTCACTACACCTCCATCATACACCTTCATCTATATACATCACTGTCACTACACCTCCATCATACACCCTCATCTATACACATCACTGTCACTACATCTCCATCATACACCCTCATCTATACACATCACTGTCACTACATCTCCATCATACCCCCTCATCTATACACATCACTGTCACTACATCTCCATCATACACCCTCATCTATACACATCACTGTCACTATTCCTCCATCATACACCTTCATCTATACACATCACTGTCACTACACCTCCATCATACACCTTCATCTATATACATCACTGTCACTACACCTCCATCATACACCCTCATCTATACACATCACTGTCACTACATCTCCATCATACACCCTCATCTATACACATCACTGTCACTACATCTCCATCATACCCCCTCATCTATACACATCACTGTCACTATACCTCCATCATACACCCTCATCTATACACATCACTGTCACTATTCCTCCATCATACACCCTCATCTATACACATCACTGTCACTACATCTCCATCATACACCCTCATCTATACACATCACTGTCACTATTCCTCCATCATACACCTTCATCTATATACATCACTGTCACTACACCTCCATTATACACCCTCATCTATACACATCACTGTCACTACACCTCCATCATACACCTTCATCTATATACATCACTGTCACTACACCTCCATCATACACCCTCATCTATACACATCACTGTCACTATATATCCATCATACACACTCATCTATACACATCAATGTCACTACACCTCCATCATACACCCTCATCTATATACATCACTGTCACTACACCTCCATCATACACCCTCATCTATACACATCACTGTCACTACACCTCCATCATACACCCTCATCTATACACATCACTGTCACTATACCTCCATCATACACCCTCATCTATACACATCACTGTCACTACACCTCCATCATATACCCTCATCTATACACATCACTGTCACTATACCTCCATCATACACCCTCATTTATACACATCACTGTCACTACACCTCCGTCATACACCCTCATCTATACACATCACTGTCACTACACCTCCATCATACACCTCATCTATACACATCACTTTCACTACACCTGCATCATACACCCTCATCTATACATATCACTGTCACTACACCTCCATCATACACCCTCATCTATACACATCACTGTCACTACACCTCCATCATACACTCTCATCTATACACATCACTGTCACTAAACCTCCATTATACACCCTCATCTATACACATCACTGTCACTACACCTCCATCATACAGCCTCATCTTTAGATATCACTATCACTACTTCTCCATCATACACCCTCATCTATACACATCACTGTCACTACAACTCCATCATACACCCTCATCTATACACATCACTGTCACTACAAATCCATCATACACCCTAATCTATACACATCACTGTCACTACACCTCCATCATACACCTTCATCTATACACATCACTGTCACTACATCTCCATCATACACCCTCATCTATACACATCAATGTCACTACACCTCCATCACACACCCTCATCTATTCACATCACTGTCACTAGACCTCCATCATACACCCTCATCTATACACATCACTGTCACTACACCTCCATCATACACCATCATCTATACACATCGCTGTCACTACACCTCCATAATACACCATCATCTATATACATCACTGTCACTAAACCTCCATCATACACCCTCATCTATACACATCACTATCACTACACCTCCATCATACACCCTAATCTATACACATCACTGTCACTACACCTCCATTATACACCCTCATCTATACACATCACTGTCACTACACCTCAATCATACACCCTCATCTATACACATCACTGTCACTACACCTCCTTCATACACCCTCATCTGTACACTTCACTGTCCATCATACACCCTCATCTATACACATCACTGTCACTACACCTATATCATACACCTTCATCTATACACATCACTTTCACTATTTCTCCATTATACACCTCATCTAAACACATCACTGTCACTACACCTCCATCATACACCCTCATCTATACACTTCACTGTCACTACACCTCCATCATACACCCTCATCTATACACATCACTGTCTCTACACCTCCATCATACACCCTCATCTATACACATCACTGTCACTACTCCTCCATCATACATCCTCATCTATACACATCACTGTCACTACACCTCCATCATACACCTCATCTATACACTTCACTGTCACTACATCTCCATCATACACCCTCATCTATACACATCTCTGTCACTACACCTCCATCATACACCCACATCTATACACATCTCTATCACTATATCTCCATTGTACACCTCATCTATACACATCACTGTCACTACATCTCTATCATACACCCTCATCTATACACATCACTGTCACTACACCTCCATCATACACCCTCATCTATACAAATCACTGTCACTACACCTCCATCATACACCCTTATCTATACACATCACTATCACTACACCTCCATCATACACCCTCATCTATACACAACACTGTCTCTACACCTCCATCATACACCCTCATCTATACACATCACTGTCACTACACCTACATCATACATCCTCAACTATACACATCACTGTCACTACACTTCCATCATACACCTCATCTATACACATCACTGTCACTACATCTCCATCATACACCCTCATCTATACACATCACTGTCACTACACCTCCATCATACACCCTCATATATACACATCACTGTCACTACACCTCCATCATGCACCTTCATCTATACACATCACTGTCACTATACCTCCATCATAAACCCTCATCTATACACATCACTGTCACTACACCTCCATCATCCATCCTCATCTATACACTTCACTGTCAATACACCTCCATCATACACCCTCATCTGTACACATCACTGTCACTACATCTCCATCATACACCCTCATCTATACATATCACTGTCACTACACCTCCATCATACACCTCATCTACACACATCACTGTCACTACACCTCCATCATACTCCCTCATCTGTACACATCACTGTCACTACACCTCCATCATACACCTCTTCTATGCACATCACTGTCACTACACCTCCATCATACACCCTCATCTATACACATCACTGTCACTACATCTCCATCATACACCTCTTCTATACCCATCACTGTCACTACACCTCCATCATACACCCTCATCTATACACATCACTGTCACTACATCTCCATCATACACCCTCATCTATACACATCACTGTCACTACACCTCCATCATACACCTTCATCTATACACATCACTGTCACTATACCTCCATCATAGACCCTCATCTGTACACATCACTGTCACTACACCTCCATCATACACCCACATCTATACACATCACTATTACTACACCTCCATCATACACCTCATCTATACACATCACTATCACTACATCTCTATCATACACCCTCATCTATACACATCACTGTCACTACACCTCCATCATACACCCTCATCTATACACATCACTGTCACTACACCTCCATCATACACCCTCTTCTATACACATCACTATCACTACATCTCCATCATACACCCTCATCTATACACATCACTGTCACTACACCTCCATCATACACCTTCATCTAGATACATCACTGTCACTACACCTCCATCATACACCCTCATCTATACACATCACTGTCACTACATCTCCATCATACACCCTCATCTATACACATCACTGTCTCTACATCTCCATCATACCCCCTCATCTATACACATCACTGTCACTACATCTCCATCATACACCCTCATCTATACACATCACTGTCACTATTCCTCCATCATACACCTTCATCTATACACATCACTGTCACTACACCTCCATCATACACCTTCATCTATATACATCACTGTCACTACACCTCCATCATACACCCTCATCTATACACATCACTGTCACTACATCTCCATCATACACCCTCATCTATACACATCACTGTCACTACATCTCCATCATACCCCCTCATCTATACACATCACTGTCACTATACCTCCATCATACACCCTCATCTATACACATCACTGTCACTATTCCTCCATCATACACCCTCATCTATACACATCACTGTCACTACATCTCCATCATACACCCTCATCTATACACATCACTGTCACTATTCCTCCATCATACACCTTCATCTATATACATCACTGTCACTACACCTCCATTATACACCCTCATCTATACACATCACTGTCACTACACCTCCATCATACACCTTCATCTATATACATCACTGTCACTACACCTCCATCATACACCCTCATCTATACACATCACTGTCACTACATCTCCATCCTACACCCTCATCTATACACATCACTTTCACTACATCTCCATCATACACCCTCATCTATACACATCACTGTCACTACATCTCCATCATACACCCTCATCTATACACCTCACTGTCACTATTCCTCCATCATACACCCTCATCTATACACATCACTGTCACTACATCTCCATCATACACCCTCATCTATACACATCACTGTCACTATTCCTCCATCATACACCTTAATCAAAAATCTTATTAAGAATATTAAATTTAACAATTATGAAGATGATCTAATAATCCATTTGCCTTGACTGGTTCTTTTATTTATTCTTTAATAAAATTATTTATATGGTGCTACAAAATTTTCATGGTGCCGTACATGGAAATTACAGTAAAACACAAAATACAATATGTCCAAACAGTACAAGGGGAGATTTCTATACAGCTGAGTGACAAATAACCAGTAATTGTGTGTACTTGGAAAATAAGATAGTACAGGGTGAGAATAGAGAGCCCTGCCTTTGAAATTTAGGGGTTACATTTACTAAGATTTGTGTCAGTTCGAGATTGCAATAACGGTTGTACATAGCCATTTTCACCAACACGCTAAATTACAAAAGTGAAAATCAGATGTGTTTAGCATTTTTCGTAGCCCAATACGGCCGTGTTTATTCATCAATATCGGCCGAGTTTGCAAATGGAAATTAATAACCATCGGCTCAACATGGAAGTACTTTTTCATACACATCAGCAGTACATAGGAAATTACAATTAATCATGGTGTCCAAATCAGGGAGTAATCAGAAGTTTCAAAAAGACCACCTCTTGCCCGGCGTGTTTGTCATATGTAACTATTTTATAAAACTCAGCACACAGTTATGATGCCTATAAAAGGAGACAAGCCAGCTGCATACCTATCTCTGATTACTTCATTGCTTAATAAAACAGCATGGCTTTGATGCAGGGTGTTGTGGGATTTCTTAGACTCTACCATCAGGCTGAAAAGACCCAGGAGCATAATAATGAGCGAGGTCAGCAGGTTTTGCAGGTTCTGCGGGCCTCATTTGTTTTTAGAAATGCATTGAACCTGAATGCATTGGTCGATGATGAAGTCATACAGATATTCCGGCTCAATAGTAACAACTTACTACATCTTTATGACCTTGTCAAACTTGATCTAGACCCTTAGTCAGCGCACATGCTCTGTTTCAGACCTTCATAATTTCCTGGCTGGGTTGCACCTTCTGGCTAATGGAATATTCAGTCTGTCACTGGTATAGTCATTGGAATCTCACAGTCCACCTTCTCTCGGTACCTGACGCAGGTGTTGGCTGCATTCCAGCCTTTGATTGGAGCCTATATCTGCTTCCCTAGCCAGGACTCATGGTGGCATGCAGTCAATGTAGCCTTTTATTGTATTGCAGGCATGCCAAGTGTACTGGGTGTGATTGACTGCACACACACTGAACTGAGTCCAGCCAGGGCACATGCACCTTAGGTGATTATCTTAATAGGCACCACCAGTATTCCACTAATGTTCAGGTGGTTTGTGATGCAAACATGAAGGCAATGATTGTTGTGGTGATTTACCCTGGCACATGTCATGACTTGCTTTTCCTCAACCAGTTAGCCCTTCATGATAAATTTGAGGCTGGAGAAATGCCGGAGGGTTGACTACTGGGTGAGTTATATTTTTACCAACACTTTACGATTACAGTACATACTGTATATATGTTTCTTAATGACTAATATATGTTTTTACTCTATGTTTTAAAGGGGATTCAGGGTATGGCTGATGCTCCTGGCTACTGACTCTGTTGTTGCTTCCAGAATCCCCTGCTGAACACAAGTATAATGATGCACATAAGGCCACTAGACCAGTGATAGAAAGATGTTTTGGGCTACTGAAAACTAGGTTCCGCTGTCTGAACAGTTCTGGTGGCATTTTGTTGTAATATTCCATCAAAAATAACTGACATTGTGCTCAGGTGCTGTCTTTTACATAATCTGTGCTTGCCACAACCTCAGGCACATGATTATATAAGAGACAGTGAGCAGGCAGAGGATTTTGATGTTTCTGGTGACAATTTGACATCACAGTGGGAGGGAGGTTAGGCAGAACCTCACACACCAGCACTTCACCAGTAAGTATATGGCTTACAGTTAACCCTTCTTGTTTGTTTTTAAGTAATTAATCATACATTTTTACCCATCTGTGTGAATGTACAAACATTCCTAATGTTGTTTTTGCTACATAACTATTGTACTAATTGTACTCAAATAAATGGTCATAATATTAAATGGAAACCTTAAGAAAAGTGAATGTCATAGTGATTTGTAATTTTTTACTCAGTTTTAGAAAAAATTTGAGCATTGATTGTAGGGAAAAAACAAAATACAAAGCCTATCTTAAATGCAGAACATAAACATTTTTTTATCATATAATGCTTAACATCAAAATATTTGGAATATTGGTAATTTTTATCACTTTAATTACAGGCGACGCCTAGAGCCTCTAAAAGGCGTCGGTTGTGAGCCTCATCCAGATCTGCAGTGCTACATTGAGCACCTTTTGGGACTCCCAACACGTGTGCTTTGTGGGGTGTTGTCCCCAGATGTACTAGATGGTGGCTCAGGGAGGTATAAGATTATTTGTGAGCCTAGTTGGGCAATAGTGTTGGTTAAATCCCTAGAACCAGCATTTTGGGATTGTAGCAGGCCAATTGGGGTCTGCTGGTGTGTGGAATTTATCTCCAGCAGATGGATGTAGGTTTGGTGGAATATTTGATTGTCTTATATTAACCTGAGGAAGGATTCATGGAAGGTATTGTGATCTTCCCACATCAATTCAAGGGTGTTAGCCACCTGGATAAACCTCATGTGTCAAGTTACTGACATTCCGGTACCCCGCTGGGTACTTTTAGTTTGAGCAGCAATCTGCTACATCTGCCTATTAAGACACTCAAGCTGCTGTGTCTGGCAGTGGCACCATGAAGCCCAAAATTGATCCTCGTGACTTGGGCCTGGTTCAGAATGGTCACCAAATTGTGGTGGCAGGGGGCTTAGGCATCATTGGGGGTGTTGTGGTGGCATGGGATATGGCTTCCAAACACTGTGAAGGTCTCTTCCAACATAGGATCATCCACCATGGCGGGAACTTGTGTGTGAGCCTGGTTGTCCTCTTCAGAAACTAAAATACAACATTGTGTAAGTACATTGATTGTGAGCAAATATATTTCAACATGTACATTAATCATTTTCGATGTTGTAAAAAAAAGTAAACGAGTATAATAGCTGGCAACCATAATGCACTTTGCTACTTTACAAGATTATTTTTTGGTTATATATTTCCAATGTTTAATTTTTATTTATATTCCACATTGTTGTAATCCTTCTAGCTTTTGATGTAACATTGACTCAATATAAGGAAAGCAGTACCTAATAATGTATACATGTTAAAGACTACAATGCTACATAACACTACTACTGTGTATTGCACTACAATGTGTGCCTCTATTTTTTTCACCTTGCAACTTTGTTGGGTTTCCAGATATAAGAGTTTTTAAAACCCAAACTTTAACTATGGAGATCTAAGGTGGTTTTAAAATATATGTTAAAAGGCTTCATTTTGTGTAATCTTTTCACATTTGCCACATTTTTGCTCCTAAATTCTTATAATCCAATACTGTTTGCATAGTTATTGCACATGTCATCAATTGTAGCTGGTTATTATTTTTTGTTCATGTCTGAGCTGTGGGTTAAATGTTTTTCAGCAGCATATTTTATAATATTGTTTTAACTTTGGCCCTCATTCTAGCGTGCACTACTCAATGCAGATTCCCGATGATCGGGAATCTGCGCAGTTGCCTCTCCCATTCTGCGTACAGAATGTGCAGAATGGGTCTGCAATGCCGCACATAGACTGGCAGCAGACTGTCATTGACTGACAATCTGCTGCCATTTGTGAGCGAGGAGGGGGTGGCGATGCCCTCCATTTCCCATAACTGAGGTGTGTTGCCACCATTGTGGGGGGGAGGGAAGAAGCCAGGATCTCCATTGGCAGACAGAGATTTCCTGGCTTCTTCCACTCATCTGCGGCGGCCGGCTGCATGACCCCATAGGTCACCTTAGCCGGCCGATGTTCCGCAGATTATCCGATGCTGCGTTGGACACCGCAGCTCGGAGGCGTGATGCTCCCCGAGCTTTACCATATCTGCACATACAGAATTGCAATTCTGTCCGATGCTGAATAAGACCCTTTGTTCATAACCCTTTGCACACAACCGCTAATGACAATTCGTACAAATTTTGCAAACAATTTTTTTTCCAGAGGATCATAACATGAAATTTTTGATGGCAAAAAATTTACTTGAACGACAATGGTTTGCAAGTGCTGGGTCCTGGATGTTTGTGAGTTGTATGTATGGGTCAGGTGTTGTCAGGTTTGCAGGTGGATGAAGCACCTGTATTTCTTTTAGTACTAGAAAATGCACTTCTTACAGACTACAATATACGACCACAATTTTAAGACTCATCAAATTTAACTTACACAAATATTATATTACTAACAATATTAAAACAAGAATTTCATTAAAAAAAAAACCTCTAGCAAACATTTGACAGCATTGGCGAACAGAAAATTGAAAACTTACACCCATTAATACTGATTTACTATGCCAGACAAACTGATATGTTCCAAATGTCTAGCTCTTTTGGGATGTTTGTACAGGCACAATTAAGACACATATATATTTTTGCATCTTCGGTCAATGAGAAGTGATAAAACTGTAAATGTGCATTTAGAACAGGGGTCTTCAAACTTGGCCCTCCAGATGCTGTGGAACTACACATCCCAGCATGCACTGCACATAGTTTTAGCATGCTGTTATATCAAAAAGGTGGCAGTGCATGCTGGGATGTGTAGTTCCACAGCATCTGGAGGGCCAAGTTTGAAGACCCCTGATTTAGAATATGAAACTCTCAAATAGGTCCAACATTTCTCCTGTGTGTTGCAGTGTAAATAATTGTACGTATTTCTGCCTGCAGACTCACCAAGAGGCTACGGGGATTGGATTGGCTAATTGTGACTTTCTTGTGGCCTGGATGGTGCCACTGGTGTTGGACGTTGTGGTGCTGGGATTGCAGAAGAAGGGCCTGTAACCAAAATGTTTATTATATTTTTGGACAAACAACACTATGGACCAATTGTAATAGGGTGAGAGTTTAGAAAGTGTGAGATAACAGTCACAATTTTGAAACTCGGCCAATCTAATAGAGTCTGAGAACAAAGCAGAATGGCAAACTTGCATGTTTTTAATTCTCAAAAAACTCTCACGATTTAAAATCTCAACAAGAAATTTTCCCATTTTGAAGATTAAACTCGACCAATGTGAGACTTTACTGCTAAACACTCACATTTTCTAAACTTTCACCCTATTACATTTAGCCCCATGTATGATACTGCACATAAAACTTTAGCACAATTTACCTGCTCTCTCCCCATCATCCACATGTTTTGGGGGCGAGCAGGCCTCTGTGCAGATTTCTTTGGTACTGTAATTAAATATTTTTGTTTGTTTAATTGTCAAAATCTAATGCAGAAGATCATTCTTTGATTACAAATAAAAAATTGGTGTTTTACAAAGATGTCCTTTATTTCGATTTTTATGATATTTTACTTTTGGCAAACAGTAACGTCTATGCATTAAATATTTTTCTGTTTACCTAATTTATGTACTGTATTGATTTTGAAAATCTATCTTAAAAACAATTAGGTAACATTGTATAATGTTATCAATAATTTTAGGCCAAGAATTGTTGATTTGGGTTATGTACACTAGCACATAAAAAATGGGTTCCAATAAAGGACTAGCCAAAAGAAATCTTTCAACACAAAAAAAGGTTTTACAACCCAGTCATTTTGCATATTCACCATATATTTTTGTATGAAGGTAAAGACCTAACTTCTTAATCAGTGCCTCTTCTGCTGTTGTGGAACAACAAGTGGCAGCATGCCAGTAAATAATTTTTGCTAATTTATTATGTATTGGTCAACAATTTTTCACTATGTCTGGCTATGCTGGACTGTTTTGGGTAACAACAACTGAATTAACTAGAGATGAATGGGTCCGGTTATCAGAGAACAGGACCCACCTGCACATAATAAATCCGAGTAGGATCTGAGTCGGGCTCGGGTTTTCCTGCCTAAATCAGAATCCAAAATGAGGCAAAACCTCATCCTCCCACTGTCGGATTCTCACAGGTTTTGGATTGTATATACTGTAAGTCCCTCCCTGTAGTGATCGGTGCCATTTTGTTTGCTGAGTCCCAGGCTGGCGGGCTGTGCTGTGTTTCATGTCCACTCCAGGGGGGGCTGTGTGTTAAGGGGCTGTTGTCCAATCCAGGGGTGTGTACTGCTGCTCTGTGTGCTGTGCTCCATCCACTCTATTAGGGGCTGTGTGTCCAGGCCAGGGGATATTGTCTAATCCAGGGGTTTGCTGTCACTGTGCTCTGTCCAAAACAGCGGTGTGCTGTGCTCTATCCGGGGGGGGGCTGTGTTTCCCATACAGGGGCGTGCTGTGCTCCATCCAGGGTGGGCTGTGTGTCCAAACCAGGGCTGTGTTATCACTGTGCTCTTTTCAGGGGGCTGTTGTACAAAGTAGGGGTGTGCTATGCTCTATCCAGGGGGGTGGCTGTGTTGCCCATCAAGGAATGTGCTGTGCTCTGTCCAGGATGGGGGTGGGGCTGTATGTCCAATCCAGAGGTGTGCTGTACATCCACAGGCTGTAAATAAAAAAGTATCTACAAGTAAAAAAATAATAATAATAAGTAAAAGAAAAGTTATCCATATAAGCACTGTGACGTTGCTGGCCATACCGCAGTGTAATAATCATAAAGTATTCTGATGCTGTAGGTCATTCATACTGCAGTGTAAAATTCATACAATTATTGTGAGTGATGCTGTAGGTTCATCATACCTTTATATTTAGTATATTGTAAATGGGGAAATAAATATGACAAGCCACCATGGTACAGATCAATTAACCCAATTCAAGATCATACACATTGTATAGTATACTCACATTGATTTGGATATCTTATAAGCCTTGGACTTAACCGATGTCCGTCGGTGTATTAAGATAAATCGTTTAAATCGGTCCAAAAGTAATTTTGGATATGGACTGGTTTCTTTATAGACAGTGGACTTTTAGTACCTTTACCAGCCAGAGGAAGCAAACAGAGGATCTGAGAAACATGCTGCTAGGTATTTCACATTGGAACATTCCACTCATTAATTTCTTCTTTTTTTTATATTTTTAAATTTTTGTTTTATAATTTTTTTTGGGATTTCTAATTATTTTGAATTTTTTTTATTTTTTTTACATTTTTAATTTTTGCTTCAAAAATAGTTCTGTATGTTTTTGTGGGTCTGGCGAAATTACACACACCGCTTAGACATTTTTAATTTCATATTAATTTATATTAATTGGACCGATTTAAATGGTTCATCTTAATACACCGACGGACATTGGGATAATAAAATGAATGTCCAAGACTTATAAGATATCCAATTCAAGGTGAGTATACTGTACTATACAATGTGTATGATCTTGGATTGAGTTAATTGATCCATGGAGGCTTGTCATATTTATTTCCCCATTTATAATATATGATATGTGGAAGGAAGTGACGACCTTGGCCCTCATTCAGAGCCGCACGCTCTGAGCAGAGCGCACGCTCTGAATGAGGGCCGCCCTCCTAAAAAATGGAGCATCCTCCTGGACGCTCGTATAGCTGTGGGTCACCACCCACAGCATATACGAGCGTGCGGTTTGATGGCCGCGATGGTCTTGACCATCGCGACCATCGAAACTGCGAGCCGGAGCCTGCGGTTGAGGTTTTCAACCGCAAGCTCCGGAGTGATTTTGGCTCTATCAGAGCCAAAATCACTCCCACTGACATCACTAGTGATGTCAGTGGGCCGGCTTCTGACGGGAGGCGTTCCCGTGGGAACGCTCCCGTCAGGGAGGCACGCCCACCAAAGGGGGCATGCTGTCAATCAACACCGACAGCACGCCCCCTTAGATCAGACACAACGAGCGAAGGACTTTCCTTCGCTCGTCGCGTCTGGCGCATGCGCACGACGGAGCTCCCTCCGTCGTGCGCATGCTCAGTGCAGAACATCGACCCACTTGCGAGTGGACAGCCGCTCACGAGTGGGTCTGAATCAGGGCCCTTATTATAAAGATCAGCATTGTATTCTGCAACCACCGTAGGACCATGGTGAAAACACCGATAACTAACTCCTGATGGGTGAGTGCACATCTATCTCTCACAAATAATAAGATATTTTTATGGTTTTACACTATATGTTGTTTCTTTCTTTTTCATATTTTTGATAAAAAAAATACTTGAAATAAAGGACTTTTATTAGATCAAAGAAAGCACCAGAACCACCATTTGAACCCAAGGCTAACTTTCTAACAACAATGCAAGTCACCTAAGCCGGGGCGTTTTTAAGCAAAGAGAAGGCCCGTGTGCAGACTCAGTGTGGGCCCTCCTCAGTGTGCTGCCGTGACGGGTGGTGCAGCAGTAGATTCTGGCTCAGAGAATCTACTGCACATGTGCGAGTCACTGGGAAAATGTCAGCCACCATTTTCCCAGTGACTTTAGCTGCTTTGCATCATCGGTTCGGCGCTGCAGAGAAGCACTACTGTAGACAACGGGCAAGTAAGTATAAAGAGTTAATGGGTGCTGGGGGTGTGGTATGGGCCCACCTGGTACCAGGGGCCCATGTGCACTGCACACCCTGCACCCATTATAGATATGCCCCTGGACCTAACCTATCACTAAACCACTCCTAATTTACATTTGTGTAAAAAATATATTCACCGGCCAAACCCCACCTTCAGAGCGGCATGTTTAGGGCACAATGCACATATTCTAGGGATAAATGATGAAATGTTACACAATATATAGAAAAGTCACATTTTAAAAATAAATTTCTAAACAAAACACTCATTAGAATGTAACACCATGTGTTAAATAATTTGTGCTTGTTATGCAAAGCTAGAAACCCACATATAAATATATATATACTATAAAGTTAAGTAAATAATTTATATGTAAATAAAGTGTATATGAATTGGTGAACTCATGAGTGGAGGCAATTCTACTATATAGGTACTCCTGACATCACATGGACACATAGACAATTATGGTAGGGGGCATTGGTGAGGTGTTCTCAAAGTTATGGGGCCACGTAGAAGGTTCCAGAGAGGCTCGTGCGGGAGGTAGAGAGGAGCTCAAGGCAGTGAGGGAGAGAATATAAAAGGGAGAGCGCAGCGTCAACGGGCAAACAGGAGTTCCCCCCTCGTGAGCCCTCAGATTCAGGTCCGCAGCGCCACGCTGAGGTAAATGGAGCGGGAGTGGTGGCTGTGAGACAGGGCCAGAGGTGCCAGTGTGGTCTACGTAAAACAGGAAAACCCCGGTGAGAAGGGTACCTGTGGAGAAGTGAAGGCGGCAGAGTGTAATCCCGGTAAAGGCTTGGACGGCTGTCCGGGGAAGAGAGTGACTGTGCCTGGTGAGCGGCGGGAGCCCTCCGTCAGCTGGAGAGGGCGGGCTGCAGTGACACACCCCAGAGACTGAGTGGATCAGCTGGGGAGGAGGCGGGCTGTGTGACAGGATCGCTCCACAGCAATCAGAGGAGTGGCAGGCTGCAGGAGGTGGTGAGCTTATTGAAGCGCTGTGTCCTTGTTAAAATTGCCAGTGCAATCACACCCACCACCCATTATATTACTCAAGCTGATTAACATATCAGCTATTTGAAAGGGGAGCTGCTAACTCTGCATAGTTAATATCATACTAATACTGCAAGTACTTTTAAATGAAGGAGCATCATAGGAGACCTAAAACCTGGTCTACCATAGTACATACTACAGTAAAGCAATAAAATAACTTGTATTAGGGTAAACTGAACTATCAAACAACAGGCATCTAGGATAATCTCTATATTGGGAATCGAGCCAGTACGTGCCCATATATCTTTGTGTATTAATGCTATACGCTCCTCAGATTTCCAGGTCGGATGTAATTTGCAAGGGAGATAAGTTCTATAGTTTAAGTGAATAAAAACACAGAGCAGTCGACATATGGGAAGATTGCCTTCATTTAAGTGATCTTTGAGAAACATTTTATTTTAATGTACTGGAGGTGGTTCTTATAATGGAGGAGAATACCTATCTGTTAGTCTATTGACTGCAACCAACTGCCATACCGCTCAGGAGTATTGGCACGTGAGGTACAGGAATTCTAAAACATCCAATAAAGTCATAACCCTGCGAGTGTAATCAAGTTTAAAACTTCCAGTCGTAGCCACCAATGGAATGTGCAAACTTTTAGCCTAGTTCTCAACCCAGGGAATCCAGTCCAGCTTAAAGGATTTTGACCTCTTAAGTAACATTGGTTAGTGGACTATTTGCATACCACCGTCAGTTCACCTGCTAAGACTGTCAACATTGGAGAACTGTTCAGAAGTTATTATACTGTGATACCAAACACTATACTCAAAGGAATAGGAGTACATTTGCAATTAGATGTATTTAATTACAGAATACTAGGTGGTATTGTGCCACAGTATACAGAAGTAAGGGAATGTTAATGTTAACACTGTATTATTTGTGATGACTCTATCCTCATATGTTATTATATAGTGAATGTAAATAACTACCTTTTAAGAGTGTAAAAGAAAAATAAAAAAAATACTATGATTTGTATATAATTACTTACCTGTTATTTCCGAAGCTTGGCTGTATCCGAAATGGGTCCTGGAAAGAAAAAAGGCAAAAAGAACGTGAGTTACTGATATTGTGGAAAAATAACAAAGACATCTATTGTTTCAACACACTACAGTAGCAATTGGGTTTTCCCAGGTAGGCCCATACCAACAATAAATACTTGGGTGGAGGCACTGACCAGATATAAAGTTATATAATTTAACTGATAGATATACTGTAGGAGAGTTCAGTAAGGACGGTTAGGGGTTTAGCAACCTGGCGACCCTTTATATAGAGGGAAAAAAGGGGGTTACAAGTACTTTACATATTTGAATTTTACATTGAATGCGAATAATTACCGGACTGCCAAGGCCGATCTGTGTGCCGCACAAGCGTCCTCCGCACCAGGTGGGATCAAGGCCTTCGGTGGCTCCTCGTTCTCCATGTAGTTGGCAATATAGGGTGATCCTCCACCTGTCCCAGCTGCTGACTTGGCCTCATGCCCCATCTTTGCCTTCACCCTACTTTTAATGTCGGACAGGCGCTTCTTGCCTATGTCAAAAGTACGGCGCCCCGGTCCCTCTGCATTCACGGATGCTACCACCTAATCCAATATGGTGTTTTTGCCCCTAGTACTGACACGGGCAGCCTTCCATCCACCGGTGGTGCTGCATGACCTCTGTGACCAGGGCCATATTGTTTGCAAAAGAGAATTGGACATTGCGACCTATCCTGGTTCTGGTGTGGGGCCTCTACACTACACTCTTGGCCTCAGAGGAGTGCTGTTCCTGTGCTGCCTCCTCTTCCACCTCACTACCCTCTGTCCCTGACATCTTACAAATAACACTGAATAATAAAGACAGACAAACAGACACCTCCACTACCACCACACACAGCACCCACACACCACAGACACAAACACTCACACACACACACACACACACACACACACACACACACACACACACACACACACACACACACACACACACACACACAGAAAGACAATAGACTAAACTGAAAGCAGACATATACAAAAAAATTAGACAGACATAAATTACACCACAACTAAAGAGACAAGACTACTTTCAAACACAATACAACACACAGAAATCGCCCAAAAAACTCCTAACAACTCACCAACTCCACAAACCATTGACCTCTCCTTTCTCCTCTCAATAAAACCACAAGGTTTGGACAGTTTGGGGCGGTTTTATATGCCTCTGACATGTCACTCACACTGTGACACTTTCAATCAAAACCAACTTACATGCGCGGCCATATTCACTCTAATGCGGCCGCATTAGAACAACATGGACCGAAAACAAAACTATTAAAAATACAGGCATGTTTGTGAACTCGCTAGTACAACACCGTTCAAAAGTACAATTACAAATACACCATCGGAAAACATGGTCATGTGAAACACGGCTGCTTAGTAAATTTCCGGTTTTAAATAGAATTAAAACTCCTGTGTTTAATCGATCCGATCCATGTTGATACTTTGATCAACATGGCGCCATCACGAATCTTAGTAAATTTACCCCTTACAGTCTACATAGAGTAAAATAATTTTTCAGTATATATAGTGCATATTTCACCAGGGTTAGGTAGGGAACGGCATAAACTAGCTAGAGACACAAATCTCCAGTTCTTATTAATATTTGAATTACAGAAAAACATATAGAACCAAACAAAAGAACCACAAAATCCTTTGTGTGGAGATTGTATGTTCTCTCTGTGCGTGCATGGGTTTCCTCCGGGTACTCCTGTTTCCTCCCACACTCCAAAAATATACTGGCTGGTTAATTGGCTCCCCACAAAATTGACCATAGTGTGTATGTGTGTGAGCATGTGGTAGGGAATATAGATTGTAAGCTCCACTGGGGCAGGGACATGTGAATGGCCAAATATTCTCTGTAAAGCGCTGCGGAATATGTGTGCGCTATATAAATAACTGGTAATAAATAATAAATAAATAATAATAAAATATGTTTTATAGATTATAGGTTATGAGACAGAAGATGATATGAAATAATTTTACTTTTTTGCTTTGCATTTGGCAGATTACTGCTGTTTAATTACTATCTAACCCACCACTAGATGCTCAGGTACAGTATATTTGATGACCAGTCCTAGAGTATACACAAGGGGTATATTTACTATCATGAGAGTTTTTAGAAGTGGAGATGTTGCCCATAGACTGTCAGATTCTAACTATTATCTTCTAGAAGGCTTTAGTTAAATGTTAAGTAGAATCGGATCGGTTGCTATGGGCAACATCTCAATTTCTAAAAATCTGCAGTTAAATAGACTGTACCCCTAAGTCACTGGTTTGACATTAATCCTCTAAAATCGTTTAAAAACACCTATGATCTGCTCATACCCATGCAGTACACTGATCACGCCAGGGGATCTATTTGCTGAATGCGATGAATGAAGACTGATGTATATTTCCTATTTACAGATGATTACTGGTTAATTCACATTCCATGGACCATACATATAATGTGTTCATAAATGTCACCCTCTTGCTCATGTTAATGGTCTGTTCCGTGGATCAGAGATGCAGACTCCCACCTATGTCAGAGCTGGAGGGGATCACACAACCTGGAGATATTATGATCGGAGTATTATCAAGTATTCATTTTGACAGTATTTACCAAAAACTTACCTTCACTGAGAAACCACCCCAGACCCTGTGTACACTGTAAGTAAGTCTTATATTACTGATGTTCTCATTGTTTTTCTGGCAATGTTTCTGTTTAATTGGAGATTCCTTACAGATGAGCAGGTGCGGTTCTCAGGGAACTGGACACGCTCGAACTTTGCAATCCGAGCTCAGATCCAAGTCCGGCTTGGGTTTTCCCACCTTACTCAGATCTGAAAATGAGGCAAAACGTCATCCTCCCGCTGTTGGATTCTCATGAGTTTTGGATTCTATAAAGGTCCCAGTGATTGGCGCTATTTTCACTTAGGCTGTAGAGAGTGTGCAGAGCAGACGTACTCTGTCTGTGCTGATGTTGTTCAAGGGGTCAGTGATGATGGGCTGGGGGCCTATGCTGATGTTGTTCAAGGGGTCAGTGTTGATGGGATGGGGGCCTATGCTGCTGTTGTTCAAGGGTGCAGTGTTGTTGGGCTGGGGGTCTGTGCTGCTGTTGTTGAACGGTTCAGTGTTGTTGGGCTAGGGGTCTGTGCTGCCGTTGTTCCTGGGTGCAGTGTTGTTGGGCTGGGATGCAGCACATAATGGGAAGCTGCAGTACATAAAGGGGTGCTGCTGTGTTGTCCATAAAGGGGCTGTGTGTATTCCAATGAGCACACAACTCTATGAATTAACAGCTCCAATATTTTGTGAGTGACAGCAATCTCACTCTGTTAGAGTTCTGAATCTGCAGTTATCCACAGAGTGTGAAGGCAAACCATACAGTACAGTATCTGTATTGCGCAAGGAACATGTCCATTAAAGCATCAGCCTTAATGATCAGAATTTTATTGCTTTTTTGAATTTGAGTGGCAGAAATTAAGTAGGTTTTGTGAAATTTCAGATCATTTCTAAAAAGCCTTAATGGGGACATGTGAAACTATATAAGATCTATATCTCTTTTGAGTTTTGGCTCTGTATTTGGTTTTGCCAAAACAGCCCTTGTGCATTTTGGTTTTGGTTTTGGATCTGTATTTTTTGTTCTAAAAAATCATAAAAACAGATGAAATCACATACAGTAATTTTGGCCTGTTTTTGTTTCTGCAGTATTAACCTCAATATCAAATATTTCCAGTCATTTACAGTCAATTTTAACCAACTCACAGCTTACAATTTTGATTTCATCCAGTTTATGCCAAAAGGTTGCATTGAGCTAGCTGGCTGACTAATCTAAACGACAGCAGAGGGCGGCACTAACATGTGACAGTTCAGCTTCCTACATGGCACTGCAGTGGTAGACAGGATAGCAGTTGAATAAACTATACAACCCTTTAGGAAGTTTAAAAACCAAGAATGTTTTCATTAATCAAGTCAGAGGCCCGAGGGAGTTGGAATATGTTTATGGACTGAAGATAAAGGATTGATTCGTTTGTAAATTTATCTATTTTAATGTTTTGATTCTGAAGAAAATTTATGAGGGAGGATCAATGTAGGATCAAGTTCTTGAAAAACATCTTTGATCTGGAGGAGGTTTTTTATACATCTAATAGAAATGTTGTGGCCTTGCTTGTGGAGGTGCTGCTAAATAGTACACACTGACTACAGCTATCACTGAACGGCATGCTTACCTTTAGTATCTGGCTAAGCTTTCATACATTTCGACTGACTACACTGGATTCTGGACTTTACAAACAAAGGGGGGCAACCCCCACAATGCTCTACCAGTTCTCCATGAGTACACACCGAAGCATCTGACGAATGCGGTCTTGGTACCAGAGACACGCAATCTGAGTTTTGCTGAGGTATATGCCTGATTGGCTGGCCATTTTTTTAATTCTGGCACAGAAATCATGTTTAACTTATTTTTGCCATTTGCCAAATAAGTATTTGAGAGCAGTTTGGACAGTTGTGATATACACTTACGAAGTATGCTCAGTAAGTGACATATTTACTTTATTATATCAACACAAATTTAAGCATGCTATTCTCCTCCATTACATAGGAGGAGGCTCGGTATGTTAAAAGCCAGTCAGTGTGCATACATCCTGGTATCGGCACTAACTAAAACAAACTGTGAAAGCTACTAATACACCTATTGGATTGACCCTGTGACCTTATCTGATTTGAGTCCACAAAGGTCTCCTTTTTACCTCTGGGAGGAGTCAGCATATTCAATATTTTGCATGACCAATTTAATATATATAAAATTTATCTTTATTTATTTATGTGTTATACTGGGTTATTTTAGTGGGTTATTAAATATATTTTTTTAATTGACACATCTATTTTATTCTCTTTTTTTGGTAGGACAGCTAATACTGTCCCATTTGATAAAATATATTGCATTTATTTTAAATTAATTGTTTTTGATTTTCCTATATATACCAATAATTTTGTAATAATACACTTTTATTTATTATTTGTATTATTATTAGTTATATTTGGGGTGGGTTATTATTCAGTGGTAGCGCAGACTATTTTCATGTATATTCCTTTATTAGAAATAGTTTTTTTTATTTTAGATATCCTAACTCATACCCTCTATGCCAGGGATGGACAAACTTGGTCCTCAAGATCTACCAACAGTTCACATTTTCCAGGTCTCCTCACAGAATCACAAGTGAAATAATTAGCTCCACCTGTGGATCTTTCAAAATGTGTCAGTGAGTAATGACTACACCTGTGCACCTGCTGGGTGACCTGGAAAACATGAACTGTTTGTAGCTCTCGAGGACTGAGTTTGGCCACCCCTGCTTTATGCCCTTGAACATTGACATTGAAGGTCTAGCATAGTCATCGTGACTGGTGGCAGCAGATCACTGCTTGGCTTATATAAGCACATCAACAAAACACACTAGGATAAAGTGCTCCAAACAGTACAAACAATATAATTTATTTATTTCATGTTTTAGATTTTGCTGCTCAATTTAATCTGGGTGAAGCCACAAGGCTTATATACAGTATGCATGTGAAAAAAAAGTGCACTAGGTTAAAGAACACCAAACAGTTCAAACAATAGCATTTAATTATCTATTTTTTTTATTTTGATGATTTTTTGATGTTGCAGCTCAGTTCAATGTGTGGAAAGCCACAGGGCTTATATATGCATGTCACCATGACTATAATTACTGATATACGCAGCACAGTCTTTATACTGTACAGCAGAGTACAGCACAGCATACAGCAGTGTACACCCCCTATACACATTGAATAAGAGCAGCATAGACACTTGTGAGTCTGGTCACAGCACAGCCTATATACAGCAGAATACATTACAGCATATAGCAACATGCACCCTTATACACATTGACTAAGAGCAGCACTGCCACTTGTGAGTTTGGACACAACACATCTGTATAGTATATATAAAGGAAAGTACAGCACAGCATACAGCAGTGTGAACCCCTATACACATTGACTAAGCAGCACAGCAACTTGTGAGTCTGGACACAGCACAGCCTATACAGCAGAGTACAGCACAGCATACAGCAGTGTGCATCCCCTATGCAGACACTGACTAAGAACAGCACACCTTGTGACTTAGTCTGGACACCCTTACAGCAGAGTACAGTGCAGAATACAGCAGTGTGCCAATTAGGGAAATAGCACTGAGTCCCGTCAGCAGCATCTTATATAGAATCAAAACCAGTGGATTCCAAATCAGACAGGAAGAGCCGAGCCACCCTTCGGGTCAACTTGGATTCCTGAAGTTTGGGCGGGTTCTTATTCCAAGCAATCTGAACAGCTCATCTATAGTCACAATGGCCCGATAATCAATAGTCCATTATGCAAAAAAAATTTATATTAATGTTATTTAAATAATATGTTTACAAAAATGAAATAAATTTTTAGAGAAATTGTTTTGGAAAGTTATAAATATACATTGTTGATCTATTTCAATCATAGACAAATAAGCAACTATTTCTGAGCAGTTTCTGGAAAAAATATTAGCCAGTTAAGTGGGTAGTAATAGGTTATAGTGGAGATATATAGGAAGGCCTTTTGTTATCCCATTAAAGGTTTGTCATTAGCATGTTAATATGATTCAGGAGAGGAGGCTGGTATAGTTCATTAGAGGGCATCCTGTGGCTAGGAGAACCAATTAACCTGACTAAGTAAACAAACCCATTTTTGTATATAAGAATATAGAGGAAGTAAGGATGCAGTCCTGTGTCCTAAAACCATCATGAATACTTCCACAGATCCCTGACAAAATTTGTTGGCAGTAAGTGGGATAGGAAATATTCCTATTTTCTGGAACACAGGTTCTCAAACTCGGTCTGCAGGACCGAAAAAAGTGAATGTTTTTAAGATCTCCTTACAGAATTACAAGTGAAATTATTAGCTCCATCTGTGGATCTTTAAAAATGTGTCAGTGAGTAATGAACACACCTTGCACTTGATGGGTGACCTGGAAACCGTTAAATGTGTGGGGGTCCTAAGGAACGGGTTTGAGAACCACTGCTCTGGAGCATCTAGCTGTAAGGCATTATATCTGGCACTTACTGTGGGTACACACTTGCACAATATTGGCCAGATTTGTTGTTTCTGGGCAAATCACAATGACAAATCGGGCACATTATGCAGTGTGTATGCCCAATTGCTCGCTCCTGTGGGTCGCATTAGATATCGTGTGATTGGCCCTGCAGCATGCATTACATATTAATTAAGGACAAAACAACACATTTTTAGTTAATTTGTTAAACGTGTATCGGAAATCTTGCATGGAGTGAGCATGGAGAAGGAAAGTCGCATGACCAACGTCAATACTGCCAGCCTTACAAGTGTCAGTACTAACTGATTATATGAGAGAGTCTCAATGCTTATAAGATGATATTAGACATAAATGAAGCAATACCCCTGCCCTCTCTTATTTTTCTTTTCAATCTTATTATTTGGCAAAGTAACTGCAGAGCGATGGCAGCTACAAGACATAGAGGTGCTGATTGACCTTTGCAAGCAGTGAGGTCTAGCCTGTGCGGACCATTCTAAGGCGATATTGATCTGCAAGCTAGTAGAATATTACATAAAGAATCATAATGACAGCAAACCGGTATGAGAGAAGAGTTCATCGACTATGGTTGCTGTGGTAGCAGGGGGTGAAGTTCATGCTGGACATTTATTTTCTACAGATAAATTCAGGCCATGATACTGTCTGTAATATATAACAGTCAATAATGGTCAGTAGATCAAGAGTTAATGCTTATACTATCTGAGCAGTCAGTTGACGTTGGTGGGCTAATTTTTTTTTGGTAAAACCAAAAATATTTTTTGTTGTTCTAAATTCAGGCCAGGATACCGTGTCTGTGATATATAACAGTGAGTAATGGCCAGTAGGTCAAAGACCACTGCTTATACTATCTGCACAATGTGTCACAGTTGGTGGGCATATTTTTTATTTTAAATAGAAATATTTTTTGTGATAAAAAATCAAGCATTGACATTGAACATGATGATCAGTTAATAGTACAGTAGGAGCAGTAACTAAGTACTAGCGCTGCATCTGCTGCCACCAACAGTCATCACATCATCAATGTTATCTACTAAAGCTGATGTCCAATGGTATAAAGGTGAGTTTCCCAAACACGGCCTTCAAGGCACCCCTTGTACAGGTATTTTGGAGAGGTAATTCTATAACTGCTCAGTCAGTCATCTGCTTCTGACTCACATGAAGATGCAAGATTGTCTCAGCCTCAAAGAGGTGTCAAAAATATGAAAACCGGAATTTCAGTGGTGAAAAAAAACACTAAGGCAGTAGAAGAATCTGTGTGTTGTTAAGAAATGTCATAAATCCCTAAGTACTGTCTAAGTGTGTCTATGATTGCTATGTGTGAACCTGACCTTTCTGTACTCGTAAAGAAGCTTCCTTCCTCCATTTCTGCACCCACTGCCAATGTGGGCATGAGCAGCACAAGTCAAGAAGTTGTTGACCTAGATATTGAGGATGCTATGGTAGAAGTACAACAGAATGAGGAGGATATTTGTTTAGCTAACAAAGGTACTAACAAGGATGTTGATGATGAGGATGTTAATGATGAGGATGTTGTTTGTGTAAGTGAGGTCTAGTGGAAGCGCCTGTGATAAGAAGAAGGCCATTGTTAGGCCTAGTAATAAGATAAAAAAATCCACCTCTTATGTGTGGAATTACTTTTACCCAAATCCAGACAACAATTGTCTTAATATCTTTAGCATTTGTAAAGCCACAGTAAGTAGCGGTAGGGACTTTTAACTACTAGGAACCTCCTTCCTGTCACGCCATTTGCAGTGCATGCATCAAAGGTTTTTTGCAAAATACGAAAAACTTTTGCTTAAACAGTAATAACAAGCAGTACAGCATCGGCTAGCTCCCTTCTCTCTGCTAGATCCAAGCACCTGCAATCTCAACCACAAAACACCTTCTTTATCAATATCCTCAATTATGATGTGAAGTAGTCCTGCTTCCATTTTGATAAGACTGAGTCCTCCTCTATCCTGGATTCCTTAGAAAAATCTTTGAGCTCTAGGCCTACTGCTGCTGCTATGGGTGGATCTTCATCCTAGAAGGGGACTAGGAATACTACTAATATACTACTACAGCAGTTTACATTTTTTTACTGGTAAATAATCCTTTGATCAAGGAAGCAAGTATGACCACTGTTACCCAGTGGCACAGCTGATCACTGAAGCCATATCAGCTATGCTGGTATTAGATTTGCATTCAATATCCTGTGACCCCGCTACCAAATTTCAACTAGATTCTACTTCACTAGAAAAGCTAATTCCCGCCTGTACATGGATGTTAAAAAATTTACTTAGAGGCTTCCAAAATGCCATAGTACCTACTGTCCACTTAACTACAGATATGTGGACAAGCGGAACAGGGCAAACTAAAGATTACATGACTGTGACATGCCATTGGGTGGGTGTATTGCATTTAGCAGCACAAAACAGCAGCAGCATCTAACAAATGCCAGCTCATTCAGAGGCAGGCATTTGTATTGCTGGCTTTACTAAGAGGCATACTCTTCAACATCTTAGAAAAACTCTTGGAATCCATTGCAAAATGGCTTACCCCACTTGTACTCTCCTTGGGATTTGTGATATCTGACTATGCCACCAATATTTTTCAGCTGGGTGATTTCGAACATGTCCTGTTTTGCTCACACTATCAATTTGGTGGTACAGAATTTTTTGAAAAATGATAGTGCCATGCAGAAGATGCTGTCCTTCAAAATTTCCACAGAATTGTAAGCTCCCAAATATACTGTACTGATATGTTTTCCTGAACCAGGAAGTGGGCATCCGCCTTGCAAAATTTAACAATATATAAAATAAAAAGTTACATTTAGATTAAGGAACACAGGGACATATTTTATAATCTGTTTCATTTTATCTATCCTAAAGGTTCAGTTTGGACTTCTACCATCAAATTCAGATTGTGATACACACTATTGAAGAGATCAACAGGGATCCCAGTATTCTCCCAAATGTAACGCTAGGGTTCCAGATGTATGACACCTGTAATGTACCACATCATGACTTAAAAGGAGCTTTACAATTCCTAACTGAGTTCATCACACTTCCATCCAATAATGAGTGTAATTATAGACCAGCTTTCCCTGCCCTTATTGGACCAACAGTTTCCTCAAACTCAATTATCCTGGCACATGTTCTGGGGGCCTTCAGATACCCACAGGTAAGGAGTTATAAAGAACCCATGTTTAATAACCAAAAAATGTTCCTTACTATTTCAAATAAATCACTATATACACAACATGCTTATGAGATTGTTAGTGTGGGATAGGTTTTTAGTATATCAAATTAATGCTGTTCACACTATTAATACATAATTAATTAATTCCTGGTCATCCTGATGGATACATTTTTGAATGGTAGTCAATGACATTATAGACAGGTGGAAGGACATAGTATAGTATTCTTTTTCAGCATTGGGGTATATGAATACAAGGTTTCTCCTTGTTAATAATATTCTTAAAGACTAACTCCATCAAAAACTGCAGCCTAAGCTCCTGTATCCTCCTGCTGGCAGAGTGCAAACAGTGTGCTAGGCTTCCTTGTTAAGGGGCATGGCCATGCCTCCCGCAATTAGGTAACGCCCCCTTTTCCCACACCTGGCAAGGCTATTGGCGTTCCTGCATAAACCTATTTTGTCATTGTGCCAAATAGTCCTGTTTGGAGCAAAAAAATGTGATTAAGCAGCACCTTGACTCTTTTTTGCTCAATATTTTCTAAAAACTTGCATATTTGTTGCACTGCCAATGCAATAATAACACAAGGTAGGATAAGAGGTGCCTGCAAGAGATGATGTCTGTGGCCTATAAAATTTCTAGGCATTTTTGGCATTCATCAACTACATGTAAAAAATTGCAGCAGCTATGAGAACAGTTCAAATTGCAATTCTGGTAACTAAAGCAAGAGGTAGTAACCAGGAGGAATTCCACACTTTATATGCTTTAGCAACTGGAGGAACAGCAAAATAAAAACACACAATTTATGATTAAGTTTTGCACTAATTAAAAAATTAAAAAAATAGACTAGTACCGGGTGTGGCAGGAAAAAGATTAATATGCTAATGTATTCATATAAATGTTTTATATTAAATAAGCAATATTCAATAAAATTTAAAAAAACACATAAGCAACAATCCTTTGCAACAATGTATCATATAATAGTCAACACTGTAGTTGATAAAAAACCACACAAACCTGAACTACTAGCCATGATTTAGGGAGATGAAGAGGTATGTATGTTACTCCAGCAGAGTGGAGAATAGTCTCAATTTTGTGCAAGATACTGAAACCACTTGATTTGAAATTATAACTAATGAAGTGAGTTCAGACACTACCAGCCTAAGTCAGGTGCTTCTGTTAGTTAAACTACTGGAACAGTAGCTAGAGAAACTTTAGAAGGTTAAATTAAGTTATTTTGCTAAGTATTTTCGACTTATAGATCAAGTTCTTTATTCCCTTCACCAGGACCAAAAGGTTTTTAACAACTTGCAATTGGATCACTACATTTTGGCAACCTAGCTTGATCCTCAGTTTAAATCCTACCAAATGTCTTTCTTTCCAACTGACACAAATGCAAAGAGCTCCTTCCAAGCAAGTTGTCAGCTTAAGTGGCACATGACATGATGAGGTCTGCTGCTTCAGTTTCTCCTTACAAATTCTACTGGCAGAAAAAATTGATCATTTCAAGAGACTTAATGCTAATGAGGATGAGACAACTATAATGAAACACCATTATAACATCTGGTGTGGCTTAACAAAATTTCTCAAAATTATTGACACCTCTACTGTGACTAAATCTGATACAGTAAGCATCAATTTAAATGTGGGGGATTATTTTAATGACAATGTACAGGTTACCATGTCACACAGTCCTATGGAATACTGGGAGAAAAAAAGGCAAATTGGAACTCCTTGTTCAAACTAGCTTTGGTTTACTTAAGCTGCCCACCCTCCAGTGTGTACTGCTGGGAACCTTGTGAGCAATCAGCATAGGAGGCTACTTCCTAAAATATGGAAAAACTGAAGTTCATAAAAATTAACTACAAATTCTAGGAGAAAGTCCTTAGCCACCAATTAAAAAAAAGTACAGAGACTGTAATGGTAAATTCCAGTGGAGATGAACTAATATTTTTTGAATGATAATAATAACAACACTTATGAGGATGAGGATGATAATAACACACTGTTAGCCACATTGGCGGCTTGTTTTTATGAGGCCCAAACAATTCAAGCACTTTAGCCACAAAAGTGGCAGTCCCTGACATTGAAGTGCTTGGTTTATTAAACTCTGCATGTTCTTTTTAATATACATCTTAAGGGTGTGTCTGAGGGCCCAAGGACAATTTCATAGTGCAACACCTACCATTTTGGGCTTTGCCAAGATTGTATGTTTGACAGGCAGTGTACTTTTAGTGTAGTTTACTGGTGCATTCATGTTATTTTGTATGCCAAACTATCACCAGCTACTCATCCAGGCATATAGGCCATGTTTCCTTTAGCTTCTCCGCATATACAGATTAGTATCATCACATCATAAAATCACAATTAAAAAATAATTATATAATTCGACTAGGCTTTTACTCTGCATTAAATCCTGAGGAATGAATCTCATTGGGATTTTGGATGCTTGTTTTTTTGGTTTGTTTTCCATTTCTCCAATTTAATTTTATATTTTTAAATTACTAACACTAATCAATCAGTTAATCAATCAATTAATCTCACTTAGTTTTTTATTTTATATTAGTTTGTTTCATTTATCAATATTTTTTATTTAGAGTTTTAATCTTTAATAAATCAATCAATCTCATTTGGATTATTGTTTTTTTAAAGCTATTTTCAATTTGTTATTTTTATTTTATTTATAGTTATATTCTGTAATCAATAAATGAACCAATCAATTCATCAGTCAATAAATTAATTAATCAATAAATTGATTAATGAATAATTCTATAGCATAATTTAGTTTATATTAAACTGCCATCCTGTCTGCCACTGCAGTGCCACTATGTTTCATAGACGGGCTATATTCTATTTTAATCTGCTAAGTGTTTAGCGTTCCCGCTAGGCTGTTTTAGCAGGGTGCTGCGCTCTGCCCTCCTTTTTGAGGGCAAAAAGCACCCTGCCCTCCTTCTGGGGGGCAAAAAGTGCCCTGCCCTCACCGTGCAGTGCATTGCTAAAACAGCCTGTGGGTGCCGTCTTCACCCTCGGGTCGCAGTGTCCCATGGGTGGGGAAATGTGCGCATGCGTCCAGCATCTCTTCTATCTGTCAGCAGCACTTGGGGGCTGCCCAGCGTATCCATAAGTGCAGGGAACACCCCCAAGAGTGATGAAAAGGTGATGGATCATATAGACACGCCCCATTTTCAATGACCACGCCCCCTTTTTGGGTGCGCATGCTCTCGGCGCGCCAAAGTGCCCTCTCTAGCTCTGGCACCCTGCCTGCTGTCGGAGCTAGAGTAAACACTATGGGTCAAATATCATAGGTAGTCAGTTTTAGTAACAGTACAAACTCGCACTTTCTCGCACTTTTAAAAAGTGCGAGTTTGTACTGAAACTCGCAAATTCAATAGCCTGCGAACTTTTCAGCTCGAAGCTACTGCATTTGAGTTTAGGACTATGTAAACTGACACCTTTTAATGCGAGTAGCATTAAAAGGTGCGAGTTTTAGAGAAGCCATCACAGATCAGTGTGATCCGTGAGGCTTCTGTGTGTGTTAAAAAAAAAAAAACGTGCACCCCCTCCCCAAAAGCATAACCAGCCCCAGGCTTTATAAAGCCTGTTCTGGTTCTAAAAATACAGGGGCCAAAATGCATAGGGGGCCCCTGTATATTAAGAACCAGCACAGGGCTGTGTTGAGCTGGTCCTGGTTCAACATGATTATAACTTTTTATTGAAGGTAAAAAAGGATTCTCCAAATGCAAGCATGAGCTCCATAAATATAAAAACCTCGGAAAACTACTGTACTTGTAAATTCACTGTAGAAATGCAGTTAAAGTGTGAGAAGCTGTGGAAGGTGACAATTGATCCAGGAAACAACCCATATATGGTAGAGGTGGATAGAGCCATGAAACCACTGGCTTAGCTGTAGAACATATTCATTCACAGAAGAAAAGAAAAGAAAAGAAAAAAGCGATTACTGCACCAGTCACAATTACTATATATATGCAAAGAATGACCCCAAATATTACCATGCTAGTGTATTAGTATTAAGTATAGGGGGTTCTGCCTTACGACAACCAAACAATTGCTATAATACAAGAAGAGAGACTAGGGGTTGTCTTATATGGCGCACAACCTAAAAATAAAAATTAACTTGCATTAATTTGTATTAAAAGTACCGTAGTTGTAGAGCGAAATATAAAAACCAATCACGAAAACACATACATACAAAAGTGATGACACATAAAAAATATAAAAATAAAAAAAGTGTGACAAAAAATAAAATGGAAGTCCCACTGTATACTTCTTATGTTAGGATAAATGTATTCAATATATTCCAATGTCAATATTGTTGCGGCAGTGTTATGTACAGAATGATAAATGCACTACAAGTAGGGAATATCTAATGATAGTATGTAACACCCTCAAATATTGGTTCTCTCTCTAATCATATGGGAACAAATGTCATTAGTAGTAAGCCTATAAGGAGTGCATAATCACCGTTGTCTTAATGTAATTATAAGTGCAACTACAATGTATTAATCAGTATCGGTCCTATCACTGGCGTGTCGAGCGCCTAGAATACCTATTGTTTAACTCTTTACTAGTGATGAAAGATGTGAATACAGATTCCTCATATATTTGGAATTCTCTATTGAACAGTATGTAAAGGGTACGTGGATACACAATTTGCAACTTGTAAATGACGCTGTTACAGGATCCTTAAAGCTCATTATTAGCGGCCGCTAGATTATCTGCGGTTATATCCTATATCAGTGTGCATTGACACCAATTCCTTTATCAAAAAAAGCCCAAGTAACTTATGTCCAGGTATAATGAGCATAAACATAATATGTCCGTGCAATCAGACAAAACAATTCACACTTGGTCTTATTTCATTATACTGCTAATTCACAGGCTGTCACCAAAAATTACAGTGTAACAGATCGTGTAATGATGTTAGATTGCCATTACTAAATTGTGTCAGCAGCAGCTTTATAATGTATCAATCTCTGCATTCACCCCCTTATTTTGCTGAGTGATTTAATTCTTAATATGTTACTACAGTGAACAGTCTCTGCCTATTAGGGGGGTTCACATAATACAACGGAGCTCCTCACACACTTGGTATATCATTTGTATTGTTTCACAGTCTGCCTAGTAAAACTGACAGTGTAGCAGATTTGATACAAATTAAAGTTTGCCGCTGCTAACTAACATTAGCTGCAGTTTGTCCGTATAACTGTAACTGCCGTCAACTACTCCCCAATTGTGCTGTCTTTACTATTAGTATATTACTACAATGAGTCATCACTTTTATCAGCATGTTCTAGACAAACAATTCATATTAACACTGGATTTAATCACATTGCATTATTTGTATATTTGGTATCCACAGTGGGACAGCTGCCAACGCGCATTTCGCTATAGATTTGCTTTCTCAAGGCTGACCAGAATGTCCCCTTCCACAGCCTTATATTCTACAAAAAGACCAATCAATCTTCGTTCCCGGGTCACATGCTGCAACTGACCAATTCTATCACAGTTCCTAGTTGCCAGCCGTTCCAACTGTTCCCGGTTATTCTCTGACATAGGTGATCCCTTCAAAATTAGCCAATCAGAGATCCTTACTCAGATTCATGTATCTTAAATATTACTGTGAACAAAGCAATATCCTAATAATAGGATTATAATATCCATTATTCGTTTCACACATGCAAAGTACCCGATATTCACCAAAGCATTATTTTGACATATTTATTCGAATCGTAATACCTATATTATGACAGACACAGAATGTTGATTATTAAATTCATGTCATCTAATTCAATAAATCATATCTACTCCTTATTATAGAAACTCAATATTATCCCTGATTATGTTATTAAATAAACAAATTCATTATACAAAAATCACAAAGTAAAACATCAAAACATAAATGACTTTTAATAAAATATAAAGAAAATTTATTAATATGACATTAACTAATATATTGATCTACTGTAATATTCCTACATATTAATTCCTAAAATTGTGTACAATCATGTGTTCAGTGTGAATATGTAAATAAAATGAAGAAATAATGAATGATAAACACAATAGCAAATATAATCACTTAAGGTTATTTATAAAATTTAATATATACAATTATTGCTTCCCATTATAAAAAAGAGAACCCAATAAATAATATTAATATTACTTCAATTAATTACAAAGAAATATGTGCCAACAAAAACCCAAAAATGTTTTTTGCCATATACTTCATAATAAGTGAAAAAAACAAACTGATAAATGTGAGTCGTGAACTCCTGTGTTAATATATGCGTGATTGACCTTTACTAGTGAATACAATTACATTAGCTATAATAAAGAAAACATAATAAAAATTAAGATAAAATAGATGTATAGAAGAAATGTGTATACTAAATATGTTATAATACCATATAAAAACATAATACAATCAAAAAAACCTAAAAAAAACACCCACTGAAAAGCCACAAGAAAAACCCCAAAATCGTGAAACTTAAATATATCTATATAATAATGTTGAAAACATTAGCATAAAATTATAATATCATTATATTAGTGTTTACATCTAATAATGTGAACTCCAATTTTGGTCAATAAAATATTATAACTATTTATTAACATAATAAAAAAAAAACTTACATTTTTTTTTGCCATTACATTATTAAATAAAAATCCATATTCACCAAACGAGTTGGAGGAGGTAACGTAATTTAAAAGATCAGCTGGTACATAGCCATTTAACATCTGCCAAAACTCTGAAGTATAACAAAAAGGGATCCTATAAATGTGGCCATTGCAAGTCTTGCCAATATATGATACGGAAAGAACAATTTTCTGATAAGTATGGCAAGAACTGGTTTATAACAGATTATATAGATTGCAATACCATTGGAGTGGTGTATCATCTGGAATGCCCATGTGGCAAGAGTTATGTAGGTAAAACCAGCAGACCCCATAAAACTAGAATTAGAGCATGCAGGTACCATCAGAAATTCGAGACTAGATCAAATGAAATTCAAACCCTTAACCTCTGTGGCCAGGCATTTCCTGAAGTGCCATGAGGGAAATCCACATGGACTGAAGGCCTATGGTATGAGGAAGATCAATTTAGGAATCAGAGGTGGTGATCTTGATCAGGAACTCCTTAAGTGGGAGACAAAAATTATTATTTTTTTGTATTGTATCTTCCCTAAAGGGTTGAATGAAGGGAATAGCTATGCTGCATTTCTGTAAGATCAGATGTTCACTCCTTTGGAGAGAACATTTATGGACCTTCTTATAAGAGTTAATTTGACAAAAAAGATAAAAACATTTTGACAGTAACAATGTATTTGGATTAATATAGTAACTATATACAATAATCATATTTTAGCATATGAATTGGATCTATGTGGTTTTAATTTTGGTGGTTTCAATTATGTAGCTATACATATCTTCCCAATTCAGTGTGATATAAGGACACATATGGTGAATATGGATTTTTATTTAATAATGTAATGGCAAAATTTATTTTTAATTTTTTAATTTTTATTATGTTAATACAAAAGTTATAATATTTTATTGACTGAAATTGGAGTTCACATTATTAGATGTAATCACTAATATAACGATATTATAATTTTATGCTAATGTTTTCAACATTATTATATAGATATATTTAAGTTTCACGATTTTGGGGTTTTTCTTGCAAGCAGCTTTGCAATTCCATCTGTGCAGATGTGGTAATGCACAGGAGGCATCACACCTGCTGCATAACTTATCTGAGCTGCATTGTCCAATGAGCAGCATCAGATAATCTGCAGAACATTGGCTGCTGAGTGAGGGCCAAAGTCATCATCTAAAGTCAGGACAATTACAGTAAATCTAAAAATTGAAGGCAAATCTGTAGTCACATACTGTATATTGAATAAGTTTTAATTGTATCAGACCTTGGAACTTACTTAACCACTATCAGTATCCTTGAGAAGATAAACTACAATATTAACTTTGCAGAAGGCAAGTGTACCTTGCACAATAAGAAAGGGACAATAATAATAACAAAATGTGCTGCTTGTTTTGATTATTGCTTGATGCTTTTATTAAGATTTAGGTATTTAGAACTCATAACAAGATATATATATATATATATATATATATATATAAATGAGAGGGGGTGTTGACAGGTAGTTAAATGTCTCTTAACTGGGTTTGCATGACTCATCAATCTCAATAACATCACATGTCTGATTGGATGCAATTTACCAAACTTAAAGGTCAGGCTGTCTAGAGACCATGTATAAGACTTGATTACTTAGTACGTTAAAAGGGGTCTGCATGTGCCCATGCCTACCATTGTGTTATTGGAGCGTCAAGCTGGGTACACGCTGACAGATATATTGGTCTATCAATTGATCGGCCAATATATCTGGTGCCCATCGGCCAGTGTGTACCAGCAATATGTCTGTGGATGATGTAGTTCATGGACATATCGCATCGGCTCTGCTGCGCAGTCGATGGACAGATTTATCTGCAGACATATCCATCCTTTGGCAAGTGCATACGGGTAATCAGCTGATTGTACGTACACATGCATTCATTGGGGAGAGATGGACTTGAAGATGATGGTCGTTCAGTGTATATGAATGACCATCATCCACTGATTTATCTGCAGATTACTCGATCTGCAGATATATCTGCTAGGTGTGTACCCACCTTTACAGTGCTATTTGGCTGTACAGTACTTAGCCCAAGAGATTGATATCTTATCATATTCACTGCTGTTTATCTTCTATCATCTGTATCCTGTTATCTTCAATAAAACCTTCTCTGGTTTGGAGTCAATGTGTGAGCTAACCTCCTTCCTCAAATCTACTAAGTAACTACCAACCTGTAAGCATATGCCAATAACTTGAAATGTTCTCCTTCACTGTCACTTAGATGATGGGCTAGATGATAAATAAACATATTAATTTTGTATATTTGAAATTAGATCTCATCACCAAAAACACCAGAAAATACCATAGTATAGTATTTCATGATTAATATAAGAATAATGTTATTAAAATCTAATACACAAATAAAATATAAATGCGCATATCACATAAAATCACCCAAATCATGAGGGTTGGAACTATGCACAACCAGCAAAAATGAGCTACCGACCAGTTTGGGATTTCTGGTAACATCTCAGTGATAGCAGCCAGGAACCAGCCAATGCATTTCATTGTTACCAACTTCCTTAGAAATATATATACTGACCAGGTTACAATCCCAATGCCTCTAGGTAATCAACCCTAATCTAACTCCTAACCCTACCCTTAAACCTAACCCTCCCTCCCCGATGCCTAAACCTAACCTCCCCCCTAATGCCTAAATCTAACCTTCCTCTCCCCACACACCAAACCTAACTCTCCCCCCTTAGAGCCTAACCCTAACCACTCACCATAGTGCCTATCACTAACCACTCAGCCTAACCCACCCCATAACCCCAGAATTTACCTTCAGGATCCTGGTGGTTGGGATGAGGCTGTCAGGATTCTGATGCGTGTCAGGATTCCAGCGTTAGCATTCTGACTTCCGGAAACCCCACTGTCGGGATTCAGAACATATCCCATATAAATATATATATATATATATATATATATATATATATGCAGTATATGCAACTTTAAATGCTGCTGTCATATTGTCATAGGATTAATTTCATATTATGAATTTCTTTACTTTCAGATCAGTCCATATTCAAGTGCTTCTCTATTGAGTAACCAGGAAATGTTTCCATCTTTCTTCAGGACTATTTCAAGTGATAAATTCCAGGCTATAGGACTGGCTCAGCTTGTTTTGAGTTTTGGTTGGACCTGGATTGGTCTTGTGGCTACAGACAATGATTATGGTCTTCAGGGAATTCAGCCAATTAAGCAAGAGATAATCAGGGCTGGAGCATGCGTAGCTTTTACCGAATACATTCGTCTGGGACAACCAGATCGCAACGCTCCACATATAGTGAAGGTTATTAAGGAGTCAACAGCTAAGGTGGTCGTTGTATTCTCTGCTGATTTTTATTTACTGCCTGTTGCAAATGAAATGCTGAAACAGAACATCACAGGGAGGATGTTTATTGGAAATGCCGGTTGGATCAAGTCCACGTTATTATCAATTAGAAATTATTTTCAAATTTTTTCTGGCACTCTTGGTTTAGTTTTTGATAATTATGTGGTCCCAGGACTAAGTCAGTTCCTCAGTAAGATACGTCCTTCTCAGTCTATGGAGGAGACCTGGGAGAACTTATATTGGGAGAAAGTTTTTAGCTGCAAATTTATTTATGGGACAAACCTTACTGGTTCCTTAACCCATAACCCAGTAAAAGAATGCACAGGGGAAGAGAGGTTAGATGATGTCAGGAATAGCTCCAACTACATCACCAGCTTAAAATTGTCCTATTTTACTTATTCATCTGTGATGGTTTTGGCTAAAGCTTTGGATGATCTGAAAAGCTGCAAGGCGGGTGAAGGGCCATTTTCTAATGGGACCTGCGCAGACAGTTGGAATTTCAAACCATGGCAGGTAATATACTGTTTATGATTTTGAAGTAAACTATAATTCTATTTTATATAAATACCATATGTCCATATGTATTATTTATGTTAGTCTGCTGATTTTGTTTTGTATAAAATGTAGCATCTTCACATGAGTAACAACTGAATTCATTTCACTGTACTCTACACACAGTAATGTTCATACAGATATTTTTCTGGTGTTTAAATTTATTTTAATAAAGAAATCAGGAAACAACTTTTGGCTTTGTTATTACATATTGAGATGGGGCAATTGTGCTGGGGTGGATGTTTAGCCCTGCTAGGTATATAATAATAATAATAATAATAATAATAATAATAATAATAATAATAATAGTAATATCACAAATACAATGAGATCAGTGAATAAGTGTTACTTGAAACAAAAACATGGATTCTAACTGTTTGGGGTCCTTAGCTGTTGTTGTCCTGTCCATAGGGCCTGGATGTTGTACTTGTCCTGTCCATAGGGGCTGGCCGGCTGTAGTGCTGTGTTGTCCAGGGGGTGCTCTGTCCTTCAGGGGTGCTCTTCACCCACCCCCAGTGTGAAAAAAATAAAAAAAATTAGTGTTAGCTTAGCCACACTTGTCATCAGTGCAGGGGTGCTGTGCTGCTGTCTGTCAAGGGGCTGCTGGCCAAAAATAAAAAAAAATATTTTTTTGTGTGTGTGTCAGCCACACCTGGCTGTCACTGTCATCGGTGTAGCTGCACAGGGGTGCTGTGCTCCTGTCTGTTGAGGGGCTGCTGCCCAGAAAATAAATAAACAATTTTTTGTGTGCGTGTCAGCCACACCTGGCTATATAGCAATGAACAATAATAATGACAGCACAAAAAATGTATAATGCAGCCCCTGAAGGGAATAGAGAACTCTTCACAGATCCTCAAAATAATCACATGACCATATAACAACTTCTACTCAGATGGTGCAAATAATGTACATCAAAGAAAAAAGTTCCTTAATCACTGAATATGGTTCTCAATCTCTTTTAAGGACATAGATCTTTCTCCAAATACACTCCTTCTTCAATAAAATCCTCAATGGTTGGTATAAAAAAGAACCAGACAGAACATGGTGCAATATAGCTACACAGCCCATAGGCCGCATCCTGCTTCATGGCCCAAAGGCCACCTGTCATCACTCATCACCAGCCCTCAAGGCTGTAATGGCCGCAACTTGCCAAGAGTTCCAGTCCTCAAGGCTGTTGCAGGACTGGTTCCTTCCTTTTCACAGCTCTGTATTCCACTATTACTCAGCCCGGAGGCTGCATCAATAAATAACTATCAACTATCAATTCTTCAGCCAGTGGCTACACCACCAATTATCAATTCTTCACCCAGAGGCTGCACCAATTATCAATTCTTCAGCCAGGGGTTGCACCAATTATCAATTCTTCAGCCAGGGGCTGCACCAATTATTAATTAATTTTTTCAGCCAGTGGCTGCACCAATTATTAATTATTCAGGCAGGGGCTGCACCAATTATCAATTCTTCAATCCTCATCTTTCCACAGTCCTCAACTATATTTATTACTCAGTTTTGAGCCAGCTAGCTGGATGCAACCGTTTGGCCCTAAGCTAGATGAAAAAAATCATTATTGTGAGCTGTGAGGTTGTCAAAATTGACTGGAAACAAGTGGAAATAAATGTTATTGAGGTTAATAATACTGTAGGAACAAAAAAAAGGCCCATTTTATGTGATTTTAGCTGTTTTTATGATTTTTTAAGAAAAAAATCCAGATCCAAAACCAAAACCGAAAAACAAAACACGTAGGTGAGGTTTTGGCAAAACCCATCCAGATCAAAAACCAGGGGAGATCCAGATTCAAAACCAAAACCAAAACACAAGGATCAGTGCACATCTCTAATACATTACTAATGGTAATTATTTTATTTGTTATAACTTGCCTTCTTTTTATTAACATTAAATCAATATAATTTATTATCTTGCTTGTGTCAACAAATGATACCCTTCTTCTGCCTCTCCTCACAGCTCATACACTACATCAGGAAAGTCAGGCTCACACTAAGTGGTGGCAAAGACATTTACTTTGATAAGAATGGAGACCCACCTGCAGTCTATAGTGTTGTGAACTGGCAGCTTAGTCCAGAGGGGACTGTAATGCACATTAAGATTGGCAGTTATAATTCTACAGCACTTCCTGATGAAGCTCTGACCATCAACTCAAGTCTGTTGCTGTGGCCTATGGGGGATCAGCAGGTGAGACTACAGATGTAACTCCGGTTCCTGTACAGCTGTATACTTCTTCATATGTTTATCTTCTATGTCAACGGTAATGAAAGCACCTAAATAAAACAGCTAATCAGTACATTAATGCATCTGTCTTCCTTGATAGTCAACAACAAAAATTCAAATAGGTTCCAGTCCTTAAGGTCAACATTTTGTTAAACAGTAACACTGACTAAATCATTTTTTACCCTGCATTTAAAGTAAACACAAATTAGAATGATGCTGAGGTCTCCTCCTTAGCTATGAGCACTCAGTACTTTGTGAAGT
The DNA here is from genome assembly GCA_031769625.1 of Taudactylus pleione. Taxonomy (NCBI): domain Eukaryota; kingdom Metazoa; phylum Chordata; class Amphibia; order Anura; family Myobatrachidae; genus Taudactylus; species Taudactylus pleione. The sequence continues at coordinate 147,769 of JAUIMM010000434.1, forward strand.
GAAGATAAAGTACTCCCCAATATGGCAACAATTGGGGTTTATACATGTTAGGACACCAGAGAAGCACATCAGTGATTAATCAGTATTAATGGAATTAAATGCTCCTAATTAAGGAAGTAAGGTGGCCACCCCCTTTTTGAATGTTATTATAACATATCTGTGCATTCATTTAATACAGACCAGAGCACAGAAGTCAATCAACAAATAATCACAGCCAGTTTTGTGGATTATTGTATTCCTAACTCTAAATCCTCATGAGAGAGTGCACTAAAATAATGTGTAGCACTTTTACCCAACAGTAGATATCGTATTGTTCCAAAAATGAACACACTTAAACTTTGGGGTTCCGAATAGAACTTAGATCATGTTTTGGGTTTACGAGTAGAACTGGCTCGGGTCTTCCTGCAAGTTGGATCTCGGATCTGAAAACTGATCTTGCGTGTTTTTGATTGCATGTAATTCCCTCCCTCCTGATTTCAGGTGCCGAATTTGGTCATCATTGACTGGAAATGAATGTTATTAATTTTAATATAATATAGATACAATATAACATCCACATTACATGATTTTAGCTGTTTTATAAATTTTTTAAAGAATTCCAAAACTGAAACTCTTCGGTCCAGAATATATGACCACCTCTCTCTTATATGTTATTGCCCTGTCCTTAGGTTGCGAATAGTGTGATAGATGCTCCTAAACTACACAACAATTTAATTAAATTCATACAGCTATGAAAAGTTATTAAACATTTCAAGCTTAAGATAGCACATAATTGTAACTAGTATGGTTAGAGTATTACTGTTATTTATTATTAAGTAACCAATGTTCATCATACCCAACAAGCTTACCCTATAAAACAATTTCATATGTTTAAAAGGTCATTCACAAAATATACATTTAAATACTGTACAATATCACTGTATGCCCAGGTCCCACAATCAGTCTGCAGTGAGAGTTGTCCTCCAGGTTCCAGGAAGGCAGCTCGTACAGGACATCCGGTCTGCTGCTATGATTGTGTCCTGTGTCTACCAGGAGAAATATCCAACCAGACAGGTGAGTCCATCGCTTTCTGATCACAGCAGTTAAAGGGACTGAAACTCTCTAATCTATGTAATAAAATATTTAAGTATATTTAAGTACATTTAAATGCCCGCCCAGTTCTGACACCAGGCCCGACACATTGGGCGGATGATTGATAAGTTTATATGCACTTACCAATTGGCACCTTTCCTTTTTTGTGTGATATGCCATGAGATGTTTAGCACGTCTAAGATGCTCCACCATGAGTAGCGATTGGATGGATGCCAACATTTTTTTTTCCTGCAAAATAATTCATATCAATTCCTTTGCATGCCAATTTGGGCTATATGGCTAGATTTTAGGAAACGTGTATGTGGACACATCTGTAGGTCGGTGGGTCAGCCAAATAGCCGACCTGTCAACCTAGTATGTGCCCAACATAAGAATTTGTCTTGCAAGATATACTAGTAAATCATAGTTTTTTTTATTTTATTGTTATTTTTTTTTATTGACTTTGCTTCAGTGATTGTTTTGCAACCAGATCTCACCTGAGACTTCTCACAAAACGTCCCAGTTTCTGCTGCCACTAGGTTACTCACCTGTCACCTCACTCCATGATCTAGTTCTGTGTCAGACTTCCCCAGCTGTGGCTTCTTCTCATCTTTTGCAGTCTCCCTGGCTTCCACATGCAGCATTTCCTCCAGTACTGGTTGGTGGGTGTGGCCATGACAGTCTGAATCAGGTGACTGTCCATCCTCCAACAGGAGATCAGTATGCAGTCACATGATGCCTGCAGCCAATCCCTGACAAGCCAAAGGTATATAAGGACTCTCCCTGCACACAGCACACACCAGTGCAATGTTTTCCACAGCCTAGCTGTGTGTTTCGCAGTGAGCTCCTGAAGATTATTTTTATTCTCCAGAGACTTTAAGTGCAGTTTACCATCTAGCTGCACTGCTGGCTCCTGCACTCTGGATATATTATACACCGGTGATTCTGCAATCCAGTTCCATCCTGGTGATCTTGCAGTCCATTATCTTTTACCATCAGTTCCAGTCCAATACTTGTTACCATCGATTGCAGTCTGATACATTTTACCATATGTTCCAGTCCGATACCTCTTACCATTGGTTCCAGTCTGATACCTGTTACCATTATTTTCAGTCCAATACCTCTTACCTTTGGTTCCAGTCTGATAACTAGCACCATTGGTTCCAGTCCGATAACCATTTCCATTGGTTCCAGTATGATAACTAGCACACAGCACTTGCCAGTGCAATGTTGTCCACAGTCTAGCTGTGTGCTTCCCAGTGAGCTCCTGCAGATTATTATTATTCTCCAGAGACTCTAAGCGCAGTTTACCATCTTGTTGCTGCACTGCTGACTCCTGCACTCTGGTTATATCCCAGTGTTCCTGTTGTACAATACCTGTTACCATCGGTTCCAGACAGATACCTAGCATCATTCGTTCCAGTCCAATAACTAGCACCATCCTTTCCAGTTCAATAACTAGCACCATCCGTTCCAGTCTGATAACTAGCACCATCCGTGCCAGTCCAATAACTGACACCATCCGTTCCTGTCTGATAACTAGCACCATCCATGCCAGTCCAATAACTGACACCATCCGTTCCTGTCCGATAACTGACACCATCCGTTCCAGTCTGATAACTAGCACCATCACTTCTAGGGGCCTATTTATCAAATGATAAATTGCCCGGTAACCATGTGGAAACACTAGTTTCCACATATTTAAGTTACCCGGCTATTCTTCATGAGAGGTCCGATAGGACTCCCTTGGTATTCAGCAAACTCTGAAAACTGAAAGTTTTCGGAGTTTGCTGTAGAGAACAAGCGCTAGTGCTTGTTCTCGGAACCCCGCTCCTTCCTATGGTAAGGATTTCCGGGGATGCGAAGAGGGATCCAAGCTGATCCTTCTGCCACCGAGGTCATGCATGCATAGCCAGGACAACGGGGAGCAGGTTAGTAATGCAGCTACTTCTGTAGCTGTGATACTAACTGCAAAAACAACTCCTTTTCGGAACAGTTGTCTACTCACCGGAGCAATGATGAATTGATCCGGTGTCACTTTTCACCCACTGCTAGTTGAATACTTAAGTATCCCTCACAGCGAGTCCAATACTTCATCATCGGAGGCCATAAGGCCTTCGATGATGAATAGGCCCCCTAGTCTGATAATTAGTAACAGCATTTCCATCTATAATGTTGTGCACACCAGTTGAAATAGCCTTTTAGTGCCATTAATATATATATAGAACATAACTTATTAGGTAATAGAAAAATAGGTATAGTAAGAGTCTTTCTGGATATAAATAATTCAGTACTGAAATAATTGCATTTTCATTTATTGCTCGGATATTGGAGCAGACCATTTTTCATAATAGTGTTAAGAGTTACAAACGATATAAATAAATGGCGCGTTTTGTGGTCCACAGCCCACTTCATCAGGACGTTTTAGGAGACTTCTTAATCTTGTTTCAGGAGTACAAATAGATGACTTTGGGGTCTATTTACTAAGCAGTGTTAGTAGACAAAGTGAAAAGTGATAAGAAAGTGATAAGTTCACAAACAATCTGCTTTGTAGTGCTGTAGTATGTCTTGTAGTATGACTCAATATTGACCTAAATTTTCCATTTCAGGAAATGTTTAACAAACTATAATTTTGATGACACATATCAGTGATTGTTCCTTGATCATTATCAGTATTTAGTCCTTGAGCCTTCTTTGAAATCTGTGTCTTGGAAATTTCTCAGACAGTTGGCAACTCCATCCAAAAAGGGTCCATCAGTATCGATCACCCACTAAAAAGAGCTCTGCTGAAAATAAATACTGACCCAATACCAAACAACAATGCCATAGGTAAAACCACTCTCCGATATACATCCATAAACATTTGCAAGTCTCCCTACTCATTCCTGCTGCCCCCATCCTTCACAAACATGGGGTTGCTACTGTAGGGTTTTTTCACCAAAGTCCAAGTGTGGAGATACCCAGATAAGTAATTTGAAATAATTATGCATAACATTTTTAACACATTCTCTAGCTCCACTTACAAATTATCTAAAACAACTGGTTGGATATGCTGCTTCCTAATACTCCTGAACGCAACTGTGAGCTCTACTGTTTTATTCATTTAGAATCAGTTGATTTTAATTTATTGATTCAAAGCTTACTTTCACCACTGTTTTTAGAAGATTATTAAGGCGAGAACATCTCAAAATACAATAGTTTGAATGTGTCTTGATAACTAGATATATGTATGACATAACATTGTGTGAAAGGAGTGAAAATGTGATAGAGAGGATAAAAATTTTGCAACACCCCTAAGAGAGATGTCTAGCCTCCATGGGTTTATTAATTCAATTAAACAAACTCTAGGTCAACTTGCTTGATGAAAATCATCTACAGTATGTACATTTGTGTTTTGAAACAGTATAAAATAATAAGACTTTCAGTATGTGTAAAACATTAATTGTATAAACATTTAGTCTCACTATTTCTTTTCAACATCACGCAACACATTGATGACCTGAACCACAGGTTTGTTTTCTATATTGCAGATTCAATTAACTGCTTACGGTGTCCTTGGGATCAATGGCCAAATCCTGAGAAATCCAGATGTCTCCCAAAATCAATGGAGTTTCTTTCTTATGAAGATGCACTGGGAGGAACTTTAGCTGCAGTCAGTGTAATATCCTCAATTATTCCTGCTCTGATATTGAGCCTTTTCATCCTGCACAAAGAAACTCCTATAGTGAGAGCCAGTAATTACTCTCTAAGCTGTCTTCTACTGATGTCCCTGTGTCTCTGCTTCTTGTGCTCTTTAGTATTTATAGGTTACCCCGACCACCAGAAATGTCTCCTGCGTCAGGTACTATTTGGCCTGGCCTTCACTTTGTGTGTATCGAGCATATTGGCTAAGACTATCATGGTGGTGTTTGCTTTTATGGCCACTAGACCAGGCAGCAATCTGAGGAAATGGATGCGCCCCCAAGTGTCCTACATGATTATTATTAACTGCTTCCTGTTACAATTCATCTTGTGCATCACTTGGTTGTCTTTATCTTCTCCTTTCTCACAATATAACACTATAACTAACCCTGAGCTCATCATTGTGGAGTGTAATGAGGGATCACCCATTGCATTCTGGACCATGCTTGGTTATCTGTTTCTTCTGGCCACTATTAGTTTCATTGTAGCTTTCCTGGCTCGAAATCTTCCAGATAGGTTTAATGAGGCCCAGTTTATCACTTTCAGCATGTTGGCCTTCCTCAGTGTCTGGGTCTCCTTTATCCCAGCCTCCCTCAGTGCTCAGGGAAAATACACTGTGGCCATGGAGATATTTGCCATCCTGGCATCCAGTTGGGCTCTGGTGATCTGTATGTTTCTTCCTAAATGCTTTATTTTAGTGTTCAGACCAGACCAAAACTGTCAACTTCTCATAATGAAAGTAAAAGATTAAGATCAACAACTGTAAACAGACTAAAGCTTAATAAATATGTAACCCTGTACAGAGCAACATGCATCGTGTAAAATTATCATAGTTTATTTACTATTACAATATAATGTTAGAACAGTACATGTTGGGACCACTAGAACCAGACATGAAGAGTCCCTCTCCAACAGCAAATCATCTTTTTTCCAGAGGACTTTATGCTCACAGACACTTGGATGTCCTCAGAAATTCAAGCACAGAGTAGTAGGAGCTTATTATCCTAGATATTTTGTAGTAGTCATATAAACTGTTTATTATAGGAGATGAAAGATAGTGAGGCAGCTCCGGAAGTTTGTTGGATAAAGTCTAAGTACAGATATAGTACAAACATAATGAAAAATCTACTAATACATGGAAGTCAACATAAGCAGTGGTCAGAAACAGAGTTCATTAAACTGATTGAGGTGAAAAATAGGCAGTGGTCCTGACAATGACCAGTTAACTAGCTGAGATCAAAAGTAGGCAGTGGTCAAAAGATTATTACAGTAAAGAGACCGAGGTCAAAGGCAGTTAGCGGCCTGAAGTAGATAATAATGGTCCAATACATGGTTTGGGTTACAGCAGGGTGATACATTCTAACAAGCAGGTTTAGCACTCCGGTTTACACAAATATATCAACAGCTCATGTATGCAAGAGAGGAAGCCTAATGGAGCCCAGAGAATCCCTAGGATTAGGTATGGAAATGCAGCCATAACTTGGTTCCTAACTATCGAGCAGCACCACCTTGAGCAATTCCTACTGTGCATGAAACAGAACAAAGATGTGATGCTCCCTGTAGTCGCTTAGCAACCGACACTGTGAGCTATAAGAGCACGATACAATGATGCCAGAAGCCATTGATACACAACAGCCAGAAGTGTCATTACACAGATGTGTCCTCCTACTCTGTGGCTTCAGTTATGCCAAACAGCCCTCTCAGCGATGCCAGGTCCCAGGTGACATGGCCGCACTCAGCATCTTTCTCATTTAAATTGTACAGTAGATCATGTTTAGATAAATAAAACAACTGGAAGTGAATAAACTACAATGGTAGATTACACTGATCAATTCGATGTGCGACATTTGTACATCTGTGAGCGACTGAGTCTGAGCCTGTGTAGAAAGGGATCCAATGCGAGTGTTCGGTACTTTATCTCATGCAAGTTCTATTGTGCTTCATCTGCAGTTTTGAACGCATGTAAAACATATTCCTGTGCAGTTAAAGATGCAGCCCATTATATATAGTACACTATGATGGATTTTATCTGCGCTAGTGAATGACACACTAAGTTTTTAGAAATTTATGGTACATTTCTCCACTCGGAGTGTCTCAGCCGTGCAGGGCATTTGTGCCATATGGCATATAGACGCTAGGTGTACAACACATCTGTAGTGGTGACATAGCTAAACCCATCGTGGCTGCGTCTATGTATGCAGTGGTACCGAGAATATATGCTAGTGCAGCAGCCACTGTCTTGCGCAAACACGCTCACCGACCGCATCTTTAATCCGCCGCTTGTGTACAAATACTCACTATGAACGCCATCAGTAACCCATTGTAACGTTCAACTGCGCAATTATCCGCATAGCGTTTAACTCTGAATCAGGACCTTAGTAACAATTGGCAAGTATTATTAAAACTAGACAATTCTTTAGTGTTTTCTATTTGTTTTCTGTTTTTTTTCCCAGTAACATACTGTACATCTTATTAATGTGTTGCTAATCATAATTTAGTTTTTTGTAATCAAATTAACCCAGTCCATATAGTTTTTGGTGATCTGCAAGAGCTTAGTCATATAACTAAATTTGGATGGCTTCCACTGCTTTGGATCACTAATACAAATAGTTACTGTAGTTATCTTTCCTGGTAATTTTAGTAGGGATTTACATGCTGTTCTCGGTGGAACAAAATAAGGGTCTTGGATACAAAGAGTTAATCAGCCACACAAACCAATATCTTAGAAAAATGTTATTTATTACAAAATAACAACATATGAAAATAATAGGTTATGTAGCTTCGGGATATAAATGGTTAGACACTTGATCAAGGAGCCTCAATCCCCATAAATGGAAACAATAAATAGTCTAAGTGCCAGTAAAGGTGAAGATTGCACTCTGGCCCTGATTCAGAGCCGGACGCTCTGACAGAGCGCTCGCTCTGAATCAGGGCCGGTCTATAGCGAGCGAGCAGGAAGATGGTCGCGATGGTCAAGACCATCGCGACCATCGGGCTTGTGACTAGACCCATGTGGTAGGGTCTCGTGGCCGCAAGCCCCAGAGAGATTTCGGCTCTAACAGAGCCGAAATCTCTCCCACTGACATCACTCGTGATGTCAGTGGGGCCGCACCCAAACGGAGGTGTTCACACATGGGAACGCCTCCGTTTTGGCAGCCACTCCCCCGGCCCGCCCACCAAAGGGGGCGAGCTGTCACTCAACATCGACAGCTCGCCCCCTTTGTTGCGAGACCCGGAGCGACGGAGTGCCCGTCGCTATCCAGGTCTCGTGCATGCATACGACGGAGCCGGCTCCGTTGTGTGCATGCCCAGTTGGCCACCATCGACCCAGTTGCGAGTGCACAGCACTTGCGACCGGGTCTGAATCAGGCCCTCGGTGCCCCGCTAATTTGTACTGCTGCACACCATCTAGAGGTTTTGCCACACCTCAAACAATATATAGGAAAAAAAAGAAAGTGTGGGTGGCGCTGAAACATACAGCAAGGGATGAAAATGAAATCTCTTTAATGTATAAAAAACATGACTGATACAATAAAAGCAATATGTATAACTCCCGGGAGCGAAGAAACAACAATTGAACCACAATAGAAACAATAATGCTCATTAATCCACTAGTGTAATCCAGCCTAAATCAGGTTAAACCAGCTGTGACAGTTCCATGCACATAAATCCAATAAGGCTAAAATACAATTCCTACATGGGTAAACCGATGATCCTTAAATGAGGGTAAGGCCACTGGGGGCAATAATGATGGCACTGAATAAAGATAATGGCACATGTAAGGTAAGCGCTGGGTGACCCCAAATTTCCGACTATTTGAATAAGGAAGTCACTGAGAATGCCAACCAGTGGGCATATGATCAGATCAGTGATCCACAGCACTCACTAGCCTTGTAGTGTGATACCACTCCAGCACGTCACACGCCGCACAGTGTGTGATAAGGTGAAGATTCCTCCCGGCACAGGCAGCGAGCATCTCTCTCCATGAGTCTCCCCGTCCGCAACTCCCTGGTCTCCTGCTCCCAAAGAGCCGCGCGGGTCACGCGGTGAGCCGGCTGCTGTAGATGGGTTTCACAGTGAGGGTGTAGTGATAGTTAAGCTGGTGATGGCGGTAGTCACAAGATGAAAAGCTCCGTTTCCTCAACGCATTTCACCGCACGCCAGCGGCTTTTTCAATCCTCATAAATGGAGCTGGATTTCAAAGACAACAATTCCTGGTCACCAACTGCAGATCAGGTCCAGACAAAGACTGCTGGAATCTCCTTTATCTTAAACTTATATAGTATCCTGCTTGTCATGCCCAGCCAAAACTTACTAATATGGGTATAAACCTATCTCAAACTATTCTATTGCTTAACTACTGAAAAGAACTCTGTAAAACCTAATGCATGCATACATAGCTATAGACAACGCCTTGAGGATTTATGGCGGGTCTAGTTTCCACATTCCTGTACCATTTCATGCCTGATACACCACATAATGCCTGACACACACATAAAGACATTGAATAAACATGGCTGTCAGTAACAATTTGCTCTCCCATTACAGTCCATCCTTGGTGTGGAAGACATGTATATCATGTTCACATATGAGTCTCTCCTCTTAATTGGCAGCAGTTTAGCCGAGTTCAGTGTGTTACAACATTTCCCTGAACAAAAAAATTGTACCTTGAACCCAAAATACTGTACATGCATATTATGACCATAGATAAGCATGTGCAGTAAACCCAGAGCCATAACAAGACTTTTTGGTGCCCTGTGCCAGAAAGAGCATTGGCGCCCCCCTCATTTTTCAAAGGGACATAATGCACCCAAAAAAGGGCCATGGGTTCATGGGGAAGGGCCAGGGAAGAGATAGGAGAGGCCAGGAGATGCTGGGGATGAAATAAGAGGAAGCTACAAGGAAGAATGATAATAAATAGAAATTTGACAGGCCCAAACAGCGCCCCCTGACCTGTGGTGCCCTGTGTGATGGCACCGGCCGCACTACCCTAGCTATGTCCCTGAGCAAACCAGTAAACCAACCCCCTATACCTGAAAACCAGTTTGCAGGGTTGAACCACCCTAACCAGCTGTCCTGTTGTTTAGCAAAATTATCTTTCAAAATTTGGACTTTAGTTAAATGATCTTCTATAGCTTCATTAATAACATAAGTCTGATTTATATAATTGCAGCAGGCAGCGCCCATTACCATACACTAGAGATGTGCAGTTCGGTTCTCCAGAAATCCGAATCCACCCGAATTTCGTGAATCCGGGTAAATCAGAGTTGCGGTTCTAATCTCCTGAGGAGATCCGGGTAAATCCGGGTCGAGGCTCTGATCTTTTTTGCTGTTTGGAATTCAGATTTGAAATCTGAATTTTGGGTTTTGGTTTGCATAAATGACATGAGTTTAGCTGTTTTTAAAACTTTTTATCTATTTTTTATTTAAAAAATCCAGATCCAAAGGCAAAACCAAAACACTTAAGGGTGGTCTGCAAAACCAAATCCAGATCCAAAACTTTGAAGGAGATACAGATCCAAAACCAAAACATGGTGGTCGACGTACATACACATATCTCCTTCTTTTGCAGTGAGGTCATCGAGAATGAAACGATGGGCCTGTAATTCCCGCTTTAACATTTGCATTTCTTTGAGCATTAAGTAAAATGTTTCATCTTATATTTCAGTGATGTTATCCAATAGGGTTGCCAAATCAATTATAAATTATAAAATGCTTTCTTAATGCAACATCTGTTCACCCAAGGCACATCACATAAAGGCCGCACTGCTCTCCTGGTTAACAAATTATGTGAAATCTGTTTGGTATCAACTTGATTCCCATCTGTAAAGAATGTGGTGGGTATCAAATGTCCCAATGTACAATTACCAAATCCCCCATAGGGCAACCATTTGTAGGTATTTCTCCCACTCAGGTAATACACATCATCTGGAACAATATATGGAATGTTTGACACCACAGTGTATACATTGGCCAAAAGATCTCTGCTCTTCTCTGGATCAGGTGTTATATGCATCATGTCTGGGGTATCGCTACAGTTCTATTCACTGGCAGTACTGACCAATTGGCCCCCTCCGTCCTGTATCTGATATAACTTCCTATTCACCATATGGGAAATTTACTACTGTATGGGAACAATCTGATCAGGGCTGAAGGGTTGAGTGTTATCCTGTTGTTCTCAACATGTAATGTCAAATTTCTAAACAAAGGTGATGATTCAATACAAAATTAAGGTGCATCACTTAAAGTTGTCTATATTAAAGGTACAGATTGACCAGTAAATGTGGTGCTGAACCCTGAGACAGCTGAATGCTTTAGACTCAGGAACTCAGTTCTGTTCAGTGGCACTCCAACCCAATTACTGGATCCAGCAAATAAGGGAGCATGTGTGCAAATCCAACAAGCTGTAATCTTTAACTGTTCTGCTGCCCTGTAATGTAGTTGTACAAATTAGTTTGTCCATGGCTCATTATAACTTCTTCTTTCCTCATGGAATACAGGAGGATGCAGATACCAGATCAGGAACATAATTCCCACTACTGCACTGGATATAACTGCTATCGCTGTCCACAAGCTTCAGTCTGGTCGAAGACCCAATAGATTAGAAAATGCCATTTATGTCATCTTGGGGTACAATCTGGAAAATAGACAGGATTAGTATCACCTTCCAGCAACACATATCTCTGTCCTAAACCTTGCTCCATTATCTCTCACTTTTTCTTGTCTGTTTTTTCCTCTGGAGTGAGAGCCACAGCTTTGACTTGAACCAGAGCATCTGCAACATCATTGCCTTCTAGTCCAGTGTGAGCACTGACAAGGCCCACCAACACAGGCTTTCTGTTGGGTATACAATCAGGAAACCGGCTGCCTTAATACCGACAGCTGGCTTCCCAACTGTCATATCCCAGCGAGGGTGAAATGCAGAGCGTCTATATCTAGACGCCTGTCATTTCCCCGATGCTGGGAGACAGGCGCCCGGTATCCCAATCAAAGGGATGCCGGGCGCCACGAGCGGACAGCCGCGGGGGGGGGAGGGTTAGCTTTAGGGTACCCGGGGGGGACTTAGGGTTAGGCACCCCCCCGGGAGGGTTAGGGTTAGGCTAGGGGGAGGGAGGGTTAGGGTTAGGCACCCCCGGGGGGGACTTGGGTTAGGCACCCCCTCGGGGGACTTAGGTTTAGGCAGCGGGGAAGGGGGGGTTAGGCACTTAGAGGGGGGATTAGGGTTAGGCACTTGGGGGGGAGGTTAGGGTTAGGCACCCCTAAGGAGGGTTAGGGTTAAGGGGTTAGGTTAGTTTATACTTACCATAGCGACGATCGGAATTTCCAGCGCTGTCGGGCTTCCGCTGCCGGGAACTCTGCTTTTGTCAGCCAGGCGCTGCCGGCGGTATTTCATACCAATTCCTTCTGTTGCACTGATTCCAGATTTAATTCCACAGAGCAGTGCCTCCCCAGATCACTTTGTCATGAACTTTCCAGTTGTTCTGTTTCCAGGTTGGCATCAAACTGGTTAGGCCTTGGAATACAGCTAAGCTATCTGTGTAGATAATGAGAGGACCTTTGATTTCTTCCAATACCATCAGGAGAGCTCGCAATTCTGCATATTGACTTGATCCACCTTCACCATTCTCAGGCAACAGTTCTTTTGTAATAGGCTGATATGCTGCTGCAGCCCAACAATGCCCGTGTGATGTCAGAGTAGTTTAACCATCTGTAAACCTGGCATATTTCTGCTGCTCTTGTGACAGTTGACTATAGGGCTCAGCAATTTGCACATAACCTCCTCCAATCTGAAGGGGTGGTAATTCAGTTTCTGTGCTTTCAAAATGTACTAATCCCACAATTTGAGTGGCCACTTGTCAAGGGTCTTGACTGGATACTCCTCCCCTCTCAGACAGGTACCACTGCCACTTCTGTAGGGTTTGCTTCTAAGCCAAGGCTGTGTGGGCCCCTACTCCTTCTTGTCGCACCTGCCACCGCCAAATCATTTCAAACAGTAACTGGTTGTTGCTTTGTTGTGCTCTTCACGTGCTGCAGGGCAGTGTAGCCTGCCAGAAGGTTCTTCTCCAATGGTGAGTACCTAGTGTGGACAGGTGCAAATTGTTTTGCCCTGAAACCTATTGGACTATTCTTCTCACCGCTGTTTGCGCTCTTCTGCCATAGGCCCCATGACATGCCATGGTCTGTGACTGTCACATGCAATTAGAAAGGCTGGTTAACCTGAACTGGGCCCATAGCATTATGCGCCTGGAAGCATCTTCTTGCTCAGATGTCCAGACAAACTCCATCTTCTTCCTGGTAACATTGTAGATAGGCCTTAGAATAAGACCCAAGTGTAATACAAATGATCTCCAGTATCCTAAAGTTCCAAGCACTTTCTGTGCTTCTTTCGTAGATGTTGGATCTTCATTTGTGCAATTGCTTCCATCTCCGGCTGTGGAATGGTTCTTTAAGGGCCAGTCCAGATCATTCCCTTGATGCTTTGGGCTGGGCCCTGCATCTTGTCTTTGTTTATGGCCCAGCCTCTGTTCTCCATGTTTTGCACCAGCCATCATAGATCTTCTCACATTACCTCTATGGATGGTCCTGACAGCATGATATCATCAATGTAGTGATAGTCTGTTAATTGCAGTTGTGGGATGATCATCTCCAGGTCCCTGGAGACCAATCCATGACAGATCATGGAGTTATGCTTATAACCTTCAGTGAGAACAGTAGGGGTTAACTGGCATCTATCCCAGGTAATGGAGCCTGGAGTGTAGATTACCAGCTAAAGGTATAGAAGGAGTGCTATTGGTACTGCATATGCAGCAAGTATATGCTTGAGGATTTGGCCAGATGGAGGGGGAGTCAGCCAGGGAAGAGATAGGGTCAGTCAGGAGATGACAGGGATAAAAGAAGAGGAAGCTACAAATGAGAATGATTATAAACAAAAAATTGACAAGCCCGAACAGCACCTCCTGCCCTGCGGTGCCCTGTGTGGTGGCACATGTCGCACTGCCCTAGTTACAACCCTGCACAGCGCCCCCATCTGGGGAGCTTCCTTTCTATCCAAAATCACACGGTCTGCCCCCTCCTCTCATAAACATAACAACCATTCAAGGAGGGGCTCTCCTGATTTCTGTCTGAAATGACAACCTAAACTCTGTAACTCAGTAACTGTATATGACTGCTGCTCCTCTGTCCATTTATGTGCAGCAGCAGCTGATGAATTTGTCCCTTTGGAGCCAGTAAAACTCACTCCCTGTTCAGTTACTGTCACATCCTTAGATCTATGCTGTATCACAATAGGCAAAGTTTCCCCATCAACTCCCTCTGTGAATTTAACCTTATTATCTGAAGAATCCACCACAAGACTCTGCAAATTCCCTCAATACTGTTGTACAATCAATGTGCGGATTGTTGCTGAGGGCACACGCTTACTCCCCCAACACTTTTGTTTTGTGTTTACAGTATTTATGACATATGTTTTGAATTGTTGCCTCAGTGTTTCTGGATCTTTTTATTATAGCATTCTGCTCTCTAATTTAATTTTGCTCTGTAATCATATCCAGCTATACCTGATGGCATGCTTCCAGAGGGTATGCAGTCGGGAAGCTGGTGGACCTAATCCCGACAGCCGGCTTTCCAACTGTCATATCCCGGCAAGGGTCTAAAGACAGGCGTCGATATGCCGATGCCTGTCATTAGACATATATGCCGGGAGACCGACGCCCAGCATCCCGATCGAAGGGACGCCGGGCGCCGAGTGCGGATAGCCATGGGGGGGTTAGGTTTAGGGCTCCCGGATGGGACTTAGGGTTAGGCACACCCCCGGGAGGTTAGGGTTGGGCTAGGGGAAGGGGGGGTTAGGGTTAGGCACCCACTGGGGCGTGGTTAGGGTTAGGCAGTGAGAGGGGAGATTAGGGTTAGGTACTGGGGGGGAGGTTAGGGTTAGGCAACCCTAAGGGAGGTTTAGGGTTAGGGGGTAGAATTAGGTTAGTTGTACTTACCTTAGGGACAATCGGGATTTCCACTGCTGCCAGGATGCTGGTGTCAGGATTCCATGCGTCCGGCGGTAAATGATACCGATTCCTTCCAGAGCATGTACAGCTATGCTTAACAATGCAGCCGCAGCTCGATGTTCATTCTTTGAATACACAGGTGTTAGGAGAGGTTTTCTTTCCTTTCCTTTTTTTGTTTGTACCTTTGCTGCTTGTTTTAATCTCATATGTCTGAATCAAATGTTATATTTATTATTCTTTACTAACAGATTATAATTAATATCTTAACTTGCAAAGTTTTACCCAGGAATCTTTAAATCATTAGAATAATTTCATTTCAATAATACATGGCATACTAGGGGGTACATTTACTAAAGTTTGATTAAAGGTGAATTTCTTTTATGAATCTCTGAAATCTCCTGAGATCGAATAGAATTTAAACAGCAAAATCCCTTAGCAATTCTCAAATTTACTAAGATTATATTTTGCTTTCAATTTTCAACTCAAATTCAATCTTGTTTCAGTTTAAGAAGGGATTTGCTGTTCAATTTTGCATGTTCATGTCCAAATCGAACAGCAAATCCCACTCCAAAATGAACTTCTAAGCCCCAAATGAATAGACCTGCTTCATGCTTTCATTTTTCAGCATGAGCAGTTCATTTTCACACAGATACATGCATAGATCAGTGAGATGCCTGGATGTATCTTATTGTAACAAGCTTGTAGAGAGTTACTGTTAAAAAAAATGACATGGTGTCCTCCCCTAAATACACAACCAGCCCTGGACTTTTCATAGCCAGTCCTGGTTGCAGGGTTCCCATGTATGTAGCGCAACCAACACTAGGCTTATATCCAGTCCTGGTTCTGGAAATACAAAGGAAAACATGCGTAGGGTTCCCCTGCAACTTCAACAACCAGCATCAGACCCTTTCTAGCAGGGATGGGGGGTAATATCACAGCCAGGGAAATCCTATCATTGGGTTCCCCAGCCAAAACATTATTCCTGACTGCTAGTCAGCCCAGGCCTGGGATCTCTGGGGAGTTGGGGACACCCCAATAAGGGCATTCTCCTCTCCAGGGCACCCCAGGCTGATAGACCGGGACTATCCCCACCACCCAAGGGTGGTGAGTGGAGGGTTGATAGTGTAAGTGTAGTATAAAAAAAGATAAGTGTAAGCATTGTCTTTACAGTACAACAGGTGGTCCCAGCAAGCCTCCCCTGCATGCTGGTGCTTGTAGAACCACAAGTACCAGCATGCAGGGCATTAAGGGCCCGCTGGTACCTGTAGTTCACCTGTAAAGAAATGTTTAAATAAACACAATACACACACTTCATGAAAGTATAGTTGTATTACATTAGGGGTGAGCGGGTTCGGATTTCTGAAATCCGAACCCCCCCGAGCCCCCCCTATCCGAGGCCGATCCGAGTCAGGCTCGACTTTTCCCGCCTGACTCGGATCTGAAATCGAGGCAAAACGTCATCATCCCGCCTTCCGGGTCTCGCGGGTTTTGGATCCTATTTAAGGTACCCGCGTCGGTGCCATTTTCTCACTCGGCTGTGGACAGTGAAGAGGGAGGGTGGGAGTTAGGGCAGGTTGGGCTGTGTAGTGTAGTGTAGTGTAGTGCAGAGTAGTGTTGTGCTGTGCCGTGCTGTGCTGCTGTTGTCCATAGGTGCTGTGTCCACTACTTCAAAGTCCATAGGGGCTGGCTGTGTTGTGCTGGGCTGCTGTTGTCCATAGGGGCTGTGCCCACTATTTCAAAGTCCATAGGGGCTGGCTGGACTGTGTTGTGCTTAGGGGCTGTGTCCACTCCAAAGTCCTGTGCAGTGTCCCAGTCCTAAAGGGGTGCTGTAGTGTTGTCCAGGGGGTGCTCTGTCCGTCAGGGGTGCTCCCCCCAAGTGCTAAAAAAATATATATTTTTTCTGTGTTTGTGAATTGTGTGCGCAGTAGCCGCACGTGCATCAACAAAGTAGTGCCAAGCGTGCGCCTGTGTCATAAGTAAAGTGCCGGCTGGCTTGAAAGTTAAAGGGTGCTGTAACCCCCAAAGTACACTCCAAACCAAATAAAAAAATATTTTCTGTGTTTGTGAATTGTGTGCGCAGTAGCCGCACGTGCATCAACAAAGTAGTGCCAAGTGTGCGCCTGTGTCATAAGTAAAGGGCCGGCTGGCTTGACCGTTAAAGGGTGCTGTAACCCCCAAAGGACACTCCAAACCAAATAAAAAAATAATTTCTGTGTTTGTAAATTGTGTGCGCAGTAGCCTCACGTGCATCAACAAAGTAGTGCCAAGCGTGCGCCTGTGTCATAAGTAAAGGGCCGGCTGGCTTGACCGTTAAAGGGTGCTGTAACCCCCAAAGTACACTCCAAACAAAATAAAAAAATATTTTCTGTGTTTGTGAATTGTGTGCACTGTGGCTGCACGTGCATCAACAAAGGAGCAGCGCCAAGCGTGCACCTGTGTCCCATAAGTAAAGAGCCAGCTGGCTCATTTCTTAAAGGGTGGTGTAACCCACAAAGTGCACTACTCACCAGCAAAAATAAAAAAATATTTTCTGTGTTTGTGTGCGCCTTAGCCGCACGTATATATCAATATAACATAAATGGAGGACCAAACTTTCTCCGATAAAAATAAAATAGGGAAAGATCAAGAACCACTTCCTCCTAGTGCTGTTGCTGCTGCTGGGAGTTGTTCATCATCCCAGAGAGGAAGTAGGAACACCACTACTTTTACTAAACAATTGACCCTCCAACAGTCCCTAGCGATGAGGATGAAGTACGACAGCAGTCATCCTGAAGCAAAATGTATAACTGAGGCCTTGACTGCTATGTTGGTGTTAGACGTGCGTCCGGTATCCGCCATTAGTGCAGTCGGATTTAGACAATTGATGGAGGTAGTGTGTCCCCGGTTCCAAATCCCGTCTAGATTCCCCCTGCATCCTCAAAGCAGCAGCGACAAGCGTGCATTTGTCTGTTAAAGTGTGGTGTAACCCTCAAAGTGCGCTCCACAAACAATAAAAAAATTCTTCTTTTTTTTTCTGTCTTTGTGAAATGTGTGGGCTGTAGCCGCTCTTGCATCCTCAAAGCAGCAGCGACAAGCATGCATCTGTCTGTTAAAGGGTGGTGTAACCCTCAAAGTGCGCTCCACAAACAATAAAAAAACTCTTCTTCTTTTTTCTGTCTTTGTGAAATGTGTGGGCTGTAGCCGCACCTGCATCCTTAAAGCGGCAGCGACAAGCGTGCATCTGTCTGTTAAAGTATTACATCGGTGACAGCATGGCATGTCAGACCTGTACTGGCAGGAAAAAGAAGCAATTTGGAGGTCCCTGTACAAACTGGCTCTATTTTACCTGAGTTGCCCCCCTCCAGTGTGTACTCCGAAAGAGTGTTTAGTGCAGCCGGGAACCTTGTCAGCGAAAGGCGTAGGAGGTTGCTTCCACAAAAGGTGGAGAAGATGATGTTCATAAAATGAATTATCAACTCTTCCAGGGAGACCAGCCTCCAGAACGTACAGAGGGACCTGTGGTTGTGGATTCCAGCGGGGACGAATTAATACTCTGCAAGGATTAGGATGTACACAACACTGAAGAGGGTGAGGAATCGGTGGATGAGGAGGATGAGGATGACATCTTGCCTCCGTAGAGCTAGTTTGTGCAGGGACAGATTAATTGCCAGCTTGTTTTGTGGGGGGCCCAAACGAACCAATCATTTCAGCCACAGTCGTGTGGCAGACCCTGGCGCTGAACTGTTTGGTTTGTTAAAGTGTGCATGTCCTGTTTAAACAACATAAGGGTGGGTGGGAGGGCCCAAGGACAATTCCATCTTGCACCTCTTTTTTTTCTTTGAATGATGTACTGTTTGGGGCCTAGATTTTCAAACTGCCATCTTGTCTGCCACTGCAGTGTCACTCCTAGATGGACCACGTGTTTGTGCCGCCCACTCGTATCTCTTAGCATAGTCATCCAGCTACCTCGGTGCAACCTTTTGGACATAAAAACACTATTGTGAGGTGTGAGGTGTTCAGAATAGACTGGAAATGAGTGGAAATTAAGGTTATTGAGGTTAATAATAGCATAGGAGCAGAAAAACACACAAATTATGTGATTTTAGCTGTTTTTATGTTTTTTTTAAAAAACATACAGATCCAAAACACAAAACCCAGAACCCAAAACACGGAAGGGTGGTTTTGGCAAAACCAATCCAGATCCAAAACACGAAGAAAGATCCAGATCCAAAACCAAAACACAAAACACGAAAAGTGGCCGGTGCACACCCCTATATTACATACACACTCACTCACACATACTCACCTACATTACCTGGACTGGTCCCTTTCTCCCTGTAAAATAAAAAAACGAATGGATGGACACAGCAGCCTCTTTCCCTGGATGGACACCGTAACCCCTGGATGGACACGGAAACCCCTGGATGGACACAGCAGCCCCTGGATGGACACAGTAACCCCTGGATGGACACAGCAGCCCCTGGATGGACACAGAAACCCCTGGATGGACACAGCAGCCTCTGTCCTGTATGGACACAGCAGCGCCTGGATGGACACATCAGCCCATGCTTTGTGTGTACACAGCAACCCCTGCCCTGGATGAACACAGCCGCCCCTGCCCCTGGAAGGAAACTGCAGCCCCTGGATGGACACAGCAGCCCCTACCCCTGGAAGGACACCATAGCCCCTGGAAGGACACTGCAGTCACTGACCCTGGATGGATTCAACAAACCCTGATGGACCGACAGACACAGCACATCTGTTCACGTCACTCTCCACAGTCAGAGTAAAATGGTGCAGATGACCAGGTACATTTATAGTCAGATCCATAACTAGAATTTTTGGTGCCCTGTGCCAGAGAGAGAATGTGCACCCCCCCAATTTTTTAAATAGGGACATACGATAGTGCACCTGAAATAGGGCTATGGCCTCATAGGGAAGGACCAGGGAAGAGATAGGGGAGGCCAGGAGATGCTTTGGATAATAGAGGAGGAAGCTACAAGTGAGTATGATAATAAATTGGAAAATTGACAGGCCCAAACAGTGGCCCCTGCCCTGTGGTGCCCTGTGCCATGCCACTGGTTGCACCACCCTAGTTACATCCCTGTTGACAGTATCCAAAATCTGCGAGTATCCGACAGCGGGATGATGAAATTTTGCTTCATTTTGGGATCCGAGTCAGATGGGACTCAGGGCCTGATTCAGACCCGCTCGCGAGCGCTATGCGCTCACAAGCAGGTCGATGGTGGCCCAGTGCGCATGTGCACGACGGAGCCAGCTCCGTCTCGCGCATGCGCGAGACATGGATAGCGACGGCCAAGCCGTTGCTCCGGATCTCGTACCAAAGGGGGCATGCTGTCGATGTTGAGTGACAGCACGCCCCCTTTGGTGGGCAGGGCGGGGGCGTGGCTGCCCAGACGGAGGCGTTCACATGGGAACACCTACTGTCTGGGGCCGGCCCCACTGACATCACAAGTGATGTCAATGGGAGTGCTTTTGGCTCTGTTAGAGCCAAAAGCACTCTTGGGCTTGCGGCAACGAGACCCTACCGCAAGGGTCTCATCGCAAGCCCGATGGTCGCGATGGTCTTGACCATCGCGACCATCATCATGGCCGCTCGCATAAGCTGTGCGTGGTAACCCACAGCTATGCGAGCGGCCAAGAGGCCACAGCAATAAAAAAAAAAACCTGCCATGATTCAGATCGGGCGCTCGTTCAGAGCGTTCGGCTCTGAATCAGGCCCTCAGATCCCAGCTCGGATCGCTCATCTATAGTAAATGGTCCTACACTTCTTTACACCTTTCATGTTAGAGTGAAGGCCTTATGGCTGCATGGGATTGGTATGAATGACTGCCGGACCTATGTCCGGCAGTTCAAATCCCGATGCCGGAAGACCAGCAGCAGTGAAGATCCTAATAGGTAAGTAAACTAACTATACATAACCCTAACCCTCCCCCCTTGTGTGAGCAAAATATGGGATGTGTTCGAATTCACCCACATGTACGGTAATGCACGCACAATATTTTGCAATGATTTTCCTGAGTTTCTCTAAGAGGTTCTCAGTGATATGCCTCTTAGTGAAACCAGTGATATACAGAGTAGCCTGCCTCTGAATGAGCTGGCATTTGTTAGATGCTGCTGCTGCTGTTTGCTCTGTTGGAAACAATACATCTACCCAGTGGGCTGTCACAGTCATGTAATCTTTAGTTTGCCCTGTCCTACTTATCCACATATCTGTGGTTAAGTGGACAGTGGGCACAATGCTATTTTAGAGGACATTAGTAAGGATTTTTTAATGTCCTTGTATAGATTGGGAATTGGTATTCTAGAGAAGTGGAATCTAGAAGGGACATGGTAGCGGAGCTACAGGACCTCCATTAACTGTCTAAAACCCGCTGCATTAATGGCGGATACTGGATGCACATCTAATACCAGCATAGCTGTTATGGTGTCAGTAATCCGCTGTACAACTGGGTGTTTGCTATCATACTAGCTCGCAAACGCAAAGAATTGTTTGACAGTCAATTGTTGGTTGAACTACTAAAAGTAGTCTTCTTCCTGGTCCCCTTATGGGATAAAGATCCACTAATAGCAACAGCAGCAGCAGATGTAGCACTCAAGGACCATTCTGAGGAAAAATGGATAGGAAAGGAGTCAGTCCTTGTGATATTGGATGCAGGACTACTTCCGGTCATGAATGAGGATGTCGATGATGATGCTGGTGTTGGTGGTGGAAATTGCAGGTGCTTGGATCCAAATAGAAGGGAGCAGCTAGGTGACATGGGACTGATTGTTGTTCATTTTTTTGTCCCCAGGCTATAGATATATGATGTATGCACGCAGGCTTTAGATATGATGCATGCACGCAGGCTATAGATATATGATGTATGCATGCAGGCTATAGATATGATGTATGCACGCAGGCTATAGATATGATGTATGCACGCCGGCAGCTTTGCAAATCCATCCTTGCTATTATGCAAATGCAGCAGGAGGTGTATGACAGCCCCTATTGCATTTGCGATCCCAGCACTGCGACACAGGCTGGGATCACCATCACAACCATCGGTGGTCGATGATCATGATGGCGGATGGTGTCGGGCCACCAGACAGCTGAGTAAGCCTCACACACTCGCTGAATAATCAGGAATCTGCGATCAACAGTGCACTTGTTTGCATTGCTAAATCAGACCCTCTATTCCCAACACTGAATCAGGCCCAACGTCACAGCAGTGATATAGACAGAGATGTGTAGAATAATATAAAGAATCAATAAGCAGGGTGAGCAAAATGTTATTTCCTTGCAATATCCAAGCACAAAGTTCAGTGAGAACTAGAGATGACCAGGTTCGGATCTCAGAGATCCGAACCCACCCGAATTTAGGGGATTTGAGTCAGAGCTCGGGTTTTCCCGCCTGACTCGGATCTCAAAACGAGGCAAAATGTCATCATCCCGCTGTCGGATTCTCGCCGTTTTGGATTGTATTAAAGCTCCCACAATCACCACCATTTTTCACACCAGCTGTGTTGAGTGAAGAGAGAGGGGGCTGTGAATGTGCTGTTACTGACGCTGTGCATAGGAGCTGGCTACTGTTGTCATTGTCACTCTGGGGCAGGCTGCTTATGTATATAGGGGGCAGGCTATAGATACTGAATGATGTATGCACACAGGCTATAGATATGATGTATGCATGCCGACAGCTTTGCAATTCTATCTGCAATTCCCCCTGTAATTAAAACCAGCACCAGACCCTTTCTAGCGGGGGCTGATGCCACAGCCAGGGGAGCCCTTTTACTAGGCCCCCCAGCTGCATCATAAGTCCTGGCTGCTAGTCAGCCCAGGCCAGGTATCACTGGGGAGTTGGGGACACCCCGAGCAAAGGGGTCCCCTTCTCCAGGGCATCCCTGGTCTAGGCTGATAGCCCATGGCAATCCCCACCACCCTAGGGTGGTGGGTGGCGGGTTCATAGTTTATGTAGTGTGTAAAAAATAGAATTAACAACATTGGGCCTGATTCAGACCCACTCGCGAGCGGCTGTCCGCTCGCAAGTGGGTCGATGTTATGGACTGAGCATGCGCACGACGGAGGGAGCTCCGTCGTGCGCATGCGCCAGACGCGACGAGCGAAGGAAAGTCCTTCGCTCGTTGTGTCCGATCAAAGGGGGCGTGCTGTCAATGTTGATTGACAGCACGCCCCCTTTGGTGGGTGTGCCGGGGGCGTGCCTCCCTGACGGGGGCGTTCCCACGGGAACGCCTCCCGTCAAAAGCCGGCCCACTGACATCACTAGTGATGTCAGTGGGAGTGATTTTGGCTCTGATAGAGCCAAAATCACTCTGGAGCTTGCGGTTGAAAACCTCAACCTTAGGCTCCGGGTCGCAAATTCGATGGTCGCGATGGTCTCGACCATCGCGACCATCACACTGCACGCTCGTATAGCCTGTGGGTGGTGACCCACAGCTATACGAGCGTCCAGGAGGACGCTCCATGAAAATGGAGCCCGGCCCTCATTCAGAGCGTGCGCTCTGCTCAGAGCATACGGCTCTGAATGAGGGCCATTGTCTTTACAGTGGAACTACAGGTCCCAGCAAGCCTCCCCCCACGACCTGGTACTTGGAGAACAACAAGTACCAGCCTGGTGCTGGTACCTAATTTATGGTGGAACCCTAGATGTTTTGATCCCCATAATTTTAGGTACCAGGACAGGCTGGCAAGTCCGGGGCTGGTTATGCTTTTGGTGGGAGACCTCACGTCATTTTTAAAAAAAAAAATATAACCCCTAAAAATAAAAAAAATGAACAAACAGTCTGCACATATTTCACTGACATCTGCAGGAAGCTTGTTCGGGAGACAAACTCGTCCTTTTAAATTGGGACTTCAAATCAGACAGGATCGACCAAATACACCATCAATCAAAACGATCCTGTCAAAACCAGGAGCTTGGTAAATTCCCAATTTTTTAAGTTGAAAAACGGGACAAATCGGGACCAAATTGAATCTTAGTAAATTTTCCCCCAGCACTCTGAAGATGGCGGAAAGGTAAGTATAAACATTTATGGGTGCAGGGTGCAGTGTGGGCCCTATAACATGGCATCTCCCCTAAAAGCACATCTAGCACTGGGCTTTTCTGAACTGGTCTAGGTTGTAAAAATACATTAATGTAGGGTTCCTGTATTTTGCACAACCAGCACTGGACTCTTTTTAGTGGGTCTGTAATTCCGCAGCTGTGGGAACATTTCACCAGGTCCCCCTGGAAAAGCATTTAACACCTGACAGCTAGTCAGTCCAGGTTGGAGATCCTTGGGGAGGTGGGGACCCTCTAATAAATGAGTTCCCCCATTGAGGGCACCCCATGCCTGGGCTGAGAACCCCTAGTTATACACAGCACCCTTGGGTGGTGGGTTGATTGTGTAAAAAATAGTTGAAATAATGCAGGGCATTAAGGGCCTGCTGGTACCTAGTTGACATGCAGAAATATAAAAATAAACATAGGATACAGACACCAAATGGTTTATTATTTTATCTTACATACACTCACTAAATTACTCACTCACTCACTCACACTCACACATACTCACCTACAATCCCTGAAGCCATTCATGCCATCTTGTCCATGTAGCATCCACATAACCTGTAAAAAAAATCCATACTCACCTACCCCTATGTTGAACCCCATGTAGGCATCCATGTCTTTAGAAAATTAAATAAAACTGGAGCTCATGGACATGTACAATCCTCTAAGGACTGTACCTTACGAATAAGTGCTCAGCCACTGAATTTCCCATAAAAATGCATTGGCTGAGTGTTCATTGGCTGAGAGAGGCGATCCTCCACCCCTCAGCCAATGAGTGGTTCCCATCATTAATTTAATGGTGAGAACCGCTAGGCAACCTTTAGTAACCTAGCTTTATCCACCATTGAAGTCAATGCTGGGAACCGCTCATTGGCTGAGAAATGTGGAGATATCTGAACACACCTGAATTTAAGGGTTCCGGGTATAATCAAGTCAAGGTTCGGATTCACTAAGTGACACGGTTTGAACCGAGTCCCGGTTTGGATCTGTTGCTGTTTCGGAACTCTGATTTAAAAAATGATCACAGGGTTTGGATTCAGACATTTTAGCTGTTTTATTAATTTTTATCCAAATCCAAAACCACAGCACTTGAGGTTGGTTATCCAATACCAGATCAAACTAGATCCAAAACCCAAACCAACATGACGGGGTCCACTCTAGAGGTGAGAGGGTCCGGTTCTCTGAGAATCGGAACCACCCAAACTTTGAGATCTGGATCGAGTTCCGAACGTCACTCGAGGTTTCCCACGTGACTCAGATCTAAAAACGAGGCAAAGCATCATCCACCCACTGTCTGATTCTCACGGGTTTTGGATTATACAGTATAAAGGTTCTCAGCGCCATTTTCACTCCGGCTGTGGAGAGAGAAGTTAGCAGATGTGTAGTCAGTGACTGTCAGTCACTCAGTGTCTGTGTCCAGTTTGGATCTTGGGCTGAAGGCTGCTGCTATGTTGTTGTAAAGGGGGGCTTCCTTCAGTGGGTGCTGCAGCTACTGTGTCACTTGTCCTGTCAATTAACTGTGGCTGCTGCTGAGTTGTTGTCCTGTCCATCTAGAGTGCAGTCCATAAAGGGGTGCTGTGTTGTCTACGTGCACGAACTAGTCAGTGCGATCGGGTAAGCATACGCAGACTACACGCTGTGTGCACGCAGACCCATTCCGATATGGATTGACAGGAAGTGCCGTTAGTGGGTGGTGATGGGGTGTGGTCGGACGAATGGAGGCGTGCCTGTGCATGCCATTTTAGGGGCCTGCATAATTAAGCCTGTGCAGCGACGGACGCAGTGATGAGACTCTGTGCACATATGAAGTTGGCAAAATCCTGCGCGAGTTCTGGTCAACCACTATTATGCAAATGTGGTCGATGGTTCTCGATGTTACCGCTATCTTGCATACTGATCAGGCTTTGAGTAAAGGGAGATGGGCGGCTTAGTATAGGCTGGGCGCCTGCATCTTGTGATGCTGTCTCCATGTGTATGCATTGATTAGCATATTCTCGTAGCAGCCGGGTGCATGCATCTGCTAGCGTGCGTTCCTTGCTGAATGAGGCCCTCAGTCCTTAGTCCGACAGCTGTTTTAATGCTTTTGCTGCACCTTTCTCAGTGTTGTACACTCATCCAATGATGAATGTACATATTCAATGTTACCGGGTCTCCGTCTGCACAGTACCCATTCTGCGCATGTGTAGAATAGGTCCTGCGATTATGCTCGCAGACCCTCCCAAGCCGCAGCAGGATGGATATGCTGCAGCACTTGGGGGGAGCAAGTGCATGGCTGGGAATCATTCCTGGAAATATTGACGTGTCACCCCCATTTTTCCGGGAGGGACAAAGTTAGGATCTGCATTAACAGATGCAGATTCTTGGCCTCTGAAGTGGCCAGCACATGGTCTGGCTGTGCAAAGATTCAGCTCCTGCAGACTAAATAAAGTATAAACCATTGTGATCATTGGTACTGTAGCAATGGTTGTGATGGTGCTTTCAAGGAGGTATCTTACACCTCCTCCTGTATTTACATTAAGATGAACAGAATTGCACCACCACTTGTGTGCAGCTCTGCAATTTCATCCATCTCTGAATCAGTCCCTGAGTCACTGATACTCAAGGCCCATGGTAGCTGCCTAGGAGAAACTTGACTGAACCATTTTGTGGCAGCTCCGAACACTGCCCAAGCCCCTTTCTGCTCTCATAAGGTCACCATATGAGATGGAGACAATGTTCTACGTCTCACCCAAAATAAGTAATTATAATAATCAGTGTGGCACATTGAAGGATCATCACAGGAGGGGATTCTAGGTACTCAAAAGCCCACCCCCTGCATGCAATAGGGGATACAGACAATTACTAGTGAAGTACTCTCCGATTAACTGCTGCCTTACCTGCTTCCAACTTTCTGTGCTCAGACTGTCTCCTGATGCAACAAATTCCACTGCCTGCTCAATGTCTATTGCAAAGTTGGGCTGGGGAGCTTGTTACAAGCTGTCCAAGATTTTTTAAGAAGAATACAGCAAAATACCACCAGACTTATCAAGACAATGGAACTGAGATTTGAATAGTCCAAAAGAATATTGTATTATGTGCATAATTATACTTGTGCTCAATAGGAGAATTGTAAGCGACAACAGTTAGAATCCAGGAGAAACAGCCATACACAGAATCACCTGGAAGGCAAAATAAAAATAAAAAAAACTATTGTAACAACTAACATATAAGAAAATGGTTTCCATTAAAGGGACAGTGTAATGTGTACTTACCAAGCAGCCATTCCTAAGGCATTTGTCCAGCATCAAATGTCTCATTGGGGATGACTGACTGTGTGCACAGTATTTTGCATCAAGTACATTAGGCTTGCCTGCAATGCAATAAAAGGTTACCCTGTCTGCATACCACTGTGACTCCTGGCTAATGAATCAGAAGCAGGATTCCATCAGAGGCTGCCTTGACCTGGGTGAGGTAGCAGGAGAATATGGGTTGTGAGATCCCAACAAATCTACAAGTGAAAGACTGAAAATAACCAGTAGCCAGAAAGTATCACACAGCAAGGAGTTTATGCGAACCTGAGACAGTGTGTGAGCATGCTATCTCAGGATCTATGTCCATTTC
The DNA here is from genome assembly GCA_031769625.1 of Taudactylus pleione. NCBI lineage: Eukaryota > Metazoa > Chordata > Amphibia > Anura > Myobatrachidae > Taudactylus > Taudactylus pleione. The sequence continues at coordinate 175,172 of JAUIMM010000434.1, forward strand.
GATATGGTCATATAGATGGAGATAGTCGGTACTGTTGAGCCAGAACATCTGTATGCCCTCCCTAGTGGACAATGTGTTCAGGTTCACATGTCCCCAAAAAAAAGAGATCTGTGCAGCCTCCATGATACCTGAGTAACCTGTTGATTGTGGACCTGGTTCAGCAGTGCATGCTAGTGCACTGGTGAATGCAGATTCCCGATATTCAGTAATCTGCACAGGTCGCATGACCCATTCTGCGCATGTGCAGAATGGGTCTGTGAGGCCGCATGTAAACTGGCAGCAGACTGTCAGTGATCCCACAGCATTCTGCATGATGTCTGAAGTTACAAACTCTGCCATGCTGGAATCAGAGAGATTAATTCCCCTGCTTTGGCACCTAATATAGGCATCATAACTGTGTGCACATTAATTTAAACTACAAACACATGCTAACACGCTACGGATGAGGTAGTCTATTTGAAACTTCTATTTTGGCCAAAATTTGCTCCATGTTCGCTTTGTTTGCAAAACACAATTATTTTTAAATCACTGTCTTGTATTCCTGTCCATGGAAAGTACTTGTGAGTTTGGTCTATGGTGTAGTGACTTCTATTTGTGTATTCAGCCATGTTTTGAAGATCGAGTCATGTTTTTACACCCGTGTTTCCCTTTAGTAAATCTCCATGTTTCAAAATCAGGGAAAACCCGCACAGGAATGCAATCTCGGCCAAACACGATTCTTAGTAAATAAACCTCTAGGAGTCAATAGTGTAAGTTGCGTCAAAGTCTTTGCAAGGATGAATGCGCACATTCAGGGCCCCCAAACGGGGGGTAATGCTGGGACTGGAGTCCTGGGCCCTGGCTGAACCACGCCGGGTCAGACAGGTCCACGCAGACAGGTCCACACCGGGACCTGTCTGCCCACTCCTAATGCTACCGCAACTGACCCACTGCACAGCCCGCACTACCCCCTTGAAAAATAAAAAAGGAAGCCTGGCTGCTGTTACTGAGAGCTGCCACCATCCAGGTCACCAATAAGTAAATTGTAAATGGATGAGGGAGGGCCGCTCCTCCAACAACCTACAGTAACAGGACACCTGGTTCAATAATTTGTAGTTGGCGTGTGTGATGTCATGACGTCACGCAGCGGTGCTGGAGGGAGAGGTCAGAGGAGCGCATATGGAGCAGGGTCTGTCGGAAAGAAGCACTAGCAGGGAACAAGCCAAAAGAAACGACTCAGAGTCTTCTTCAAAGAAATTAGGACAGTAAGTGGGAAACCGTTGGGAAAGGGGCAGGGTAGATGGCAGAGCACTGACAGTAATAAATGGGGGGGGGGGGCTTCCGATTATGTTAGTCCCAGGCCCCAAAATTTCTGATGGCAGCCCTTTGCACATTATGAAAATGTTTCTTTGAAGCCAAAACATAGGAGTAATGTCCAACTCTAGATAAGTACATACTGTATGTGCATCAGCAAAATATATTTATTGAAAAAAAATCTGCAGTAATTTAAATTCTACATAAATTTTAAGTAATAAATCTTCCATATACTTCTATCTATATAAATAATAAATTCTGACTGTCAGTTACTTAGATATAATTTATCACTACCAGCTGCTGGGAAATCACATCTGTACAATTATGTATAATTATTTTTCCTTAAATTACAATAGATCACTGAGATGTATACTATAAGCATCATCATATATTTACTGATTCACTTCATTGCATGTAATTACAGTTACATATTACTATAAAGCTGGGTGATTGCAATGAGGATGGAAGAGAAAGCACAGTCATCATGTAAGTATAAGACAAGTACTGTATTATAAGCATGTTATTGTAACTAAATCTATACACATCACTGTCACTACACCTACATCATACACCCTCATCTATACACATCACTGTCACTACATCTCCATCATACACCCTCATCTATACACATCACTGTCACTACACCTCCATCATACACCCTCATCTATACACATCACTGTCACTACATCTCCATCATACACCCTCATCTATACACATCACTGTCACTACACCTCCATCATACACCTTCATCTATACACATCACTGTCACTACACCTCCATCATACACCCTCATCTATACACATCACTGTCACTACACATCCATCATACACCCTCATCTGTACACATCACTGTCACTACACCTCCATCATACACCCTCATCTATACACATCACTGTCACTACATCTCCATCATACACCCTCATCTATACACATCACTGTCACTACACCTCCATCATACACCCTCATCTATACACATCACTGTCACTACATCTCCATCATACACCCTCATCTATACACATCACTGTCACTACACCTCCATCATACACCTTCATCTATATACATCACTGTCACTACACCTCCATCATACACCCTCATCTATACACATCATTGTCACTACACCTCCATCATACACCCTCATCTATACACATCACTGTCACTACACCTATATCATACACCCTCATCTATACACATCACTGTCACTACACCTCCATCATACACCTCATCTATACACATCACTGTCACTACACCTCCATCATACACCCTCATCTATACACATCACTGTCACTACATATCCATCATACACCCTCATCTATACACATCACTGTCACTACACCTCCATCATACACCCTCATCTATACACATCACTGTCACTACACCTCCATCATACACCTCATCTATACATATCACTGTCACTACACCTCCATCATACACCTCATCTATACACATCACTGTCACTACACCTTCATCATACACCTCATCTATACACATCACTGTCACTACACCTCCATCATACACCTCATCTATACACATCACTGTCATTACACCTCCATCATACACCTCATCTATACACATCACTGTCACTACACCTCCATCATACACCCTCATCTATACACATCACTGTCACTACACCTATATCATACACCCTCATCTATACACATCACTGTCACTACACCTCCATCATACACCCTCATCTATACACATCACTGTCACTACACCTCCATCATACACCCTCATCTATATACATCACTGTCACTACACCTCCATCATACACCCTCATCTATACACATCACTGTCACTACACCTCCATCATACACCCTCATCTATACACATCACTGTCACTACACCTCAATCATACACCCTCATCTATAGACATCACTGTCACTACACCTCCATCATACACCCTCATCTATACACATCACTGTCACTACACCACCATCATACATCCCAACAGGGTTAGATTATAGACACCTTTTGGACTATAACCTGACCTTCCCCTGTGCCTTAACCTAAACCTCCCCTCCTAGTGCCTAAACTCTCCTACCCCCTCCCCGCACCCTTAACCTAATACTCCCCCTTTTAGTGCCTATCTCTTACTCCTAACACTGCTACTTACATTCGGGATTCTGGCAGTCGGGATGCCAGTTTCGGGATTTTGACAGGTGTCGGGATTCCAGCACCGGAATTCTGACTGCCAGAAAACCTGCGGTCAGAATATTGACCGCATCCCCTTGGTCACCCCAAGAGTATATAGAAAGTTACTGGTTTGACTTAATACAAATACCTCAGAGTTGTACATAGTCATACAGTACACAAATCATGCCAGGGGATCCATTTGATAAATGTGGTGAATAAAAGTGATCGATATTTGATATTTACAGATGATTACTGTCTAATTCAAACATCATGGACCTTGCATATACAGTATATATAAATGTCACCTTCTTCCTCATTTTAATGGTCTGCTCCATGGATCAGAGATGCAGACTCCCACCTATGTCAGTGCTGGAGGGGATAACCGAACCTGGAGATATCATGATCGGAGTATTATTGAGTATTCATATTGACAGAATTTACCAAAAACTTACATTCAATGAGAAACCACCCAAGACCTTGTGTACATTGTAAGTGAGTCTTATATTACTGATGTTCTCATTTTTTTATGACAATTTTTCTGTTTAATCGGGGTTTCCTGTGCACTTCCAAAAAAGAGTGATATCTATAAATAGGTACAGTACACATCTTCAGTTTATATTAGAGATGTGTGGTGACCACCATGTTTTGGTTTTGGTTCTAATTCATTGTCAAGATTTGGTTTTGCCAATACCGCATTTAAGTGTTATGGTTTTTGGATGTGTTTAAAAAAAAAAAACATCACATAATTTGCATCTGTTTTTGTTCCTACAGTTTTATTAACCTAAGTAAAATTAGTTTCCAGTAATTTCCACTCAATTTCAACTACCTCACAGCTTACAATATCGTTTTCATCCAGTTTAGGCCAAAAGGTTGTACCATGCTAGCTGGCTGACTAAGATAAGCAACAGCAGTGGGCATCACAAACACGTAGCAGTTCAACTTCAAACATGGCACATCTAGAAATAGAGTGGCAGTGCATTGGCAGACACTATGGCACTTTAATATAAACTATACAATGTTTTAGAATGTTTTCCTTATCAAGAACTAGATCAGAGGCTGAATTACCTTATAGGGAGTGCTGATGCCAGGCAGGAGGTGGCAGCTGTGTGAAAAGTAAGGAGATACCGCAACTTTAGTGGGAAAGAATTACACTTCTGAAAAGCTGGCACCACTAAAGGAGCAGCTTTTCATAAGTGATACTTTAGTAAGAAGAATTTGATGAATTTCATTTTTTTTTACTAAAAAAACATGGCAATTTTAAAACTAAAGTATCACATAACATAATTTTATCATAATGAATAGACCCCATAGTATCAATTTAAGAATTAAAAAAGGATGAAGTGCTTTCCTAATAATGGTGATATGTGTTTTCCTTCTCCAGACAAAACTACAGTATAAAACTGTACATGATGATATAAACCATTATAAAACATTGTAACATTTGCACTTTGGACAAAGAACAGTTATAAAAATACTTAAAAATATAAATGTGACACATGTAATAAAGATAATCCTGATGTCCTGTCATGCTCATCTTCAATTAAAGTAAAAAATAGGCTTGAACTGAGCAGCATTATAAGCAATAAATTGCATTTTTTTAAAAATAATGATTGGACTTTACTGAGACAGTTTTATTGTTTTCATCCTTCAAAATTTCCGCAGAATTATAAGATCCCAAATATACTGTACTGAAATATGTTCCTGATCCAGGCAATGGGCATCCACCTAGCAATATGGAAGTAGTAGGAACAGAATTACTAGCCCAATTTTAAAATGTTTTTTTTTAGCAATAAGATTATGTTTGTTTGCAGATACTGTGAAAACAATTTATTGTAAGGTTGTATTTAGATTAAGGAACACAGGGAAATATTTTATAATCTTTTATCTATCTATCCTAAAGGTTCAGTTTGGACTTCTACAATCAGATTCAGATTGTGATACACACTATTGAAGAGATCAATAGAGATCCCAATATTCTCCCAAATGTAACACTAGGGTTCCAGATGTATGACACCTGTAATGTACCACATCATGTCTTACAAGGAGCTTTACAATTCCTAACTGAGTTCATCCCACTCACCTCCAATAATAAGTGTAATTCTAGACCAGCTTTCCCTGCCCTTATTGGATCAACAATTTCCTCAAACTCAATCATCTTGGCTCATGTTTTGGGGGGCTTCAGATACCCACAGGTAAGGAGAATTTGTTTTTAAGTGTTTAATAACTACAAAATGTTCCTTACTATTTTAAATAAATCACTATATACATAACAAGCTAATGAGTTTATTAGGGGTAAATTTACTAAGATTCATTCTGATCCAAGATTGCTATCTCGGGTGAAAAAGAAATCACTTTTTTGCAAATCGGGAATTTACTATCATTAAAGTTGGGTGATTGTTCATCTTTTGGGGTTGAAATCGGGTGAGTTAATGCCGCAAATTCGCCCATTTTTCCCATTAGAAATTAATTCACCATCAGCTCAAATTGGAAGTACTTTTCATTAATTTGTGCCTAAATCGGGAATTTACCATTATTCGTTTTGCTATATTCGGCCATTTTACAGCCAAATCAGGGAGTCAATAGAAGTATTAAATGCACCACCTCCTGATCTGCGATTTGCCATCAAACATACACAAATCAGTGTGATTTGTGTATGTTTTCTATTGTTTCCTGTGTTTTTAGTGTTCATTTTCCTGAAAAAACTGATGTGGGGTCCCCTCCCCAAAAGGCTAACTAGCACTGTACTGGTCAGCCTGTCCTGGCTGACCAGTCCAGTCTCCTGGGGTCTCCTGGCTGTGGCATTACACCCCGGTCGGTTTGAGTCCGGTGCTGGTTTAAAATATAGTGGGGCCCCTATTCATTTTACCCCCTATATTTAAAACCAGCACCGGCCCTGCAGCCAGGTGCTGGTTCTCAAATTATGGTGGAACCCTACTCGTTTTGTTCCCTGTAATTTTAGGAACCAGGACTGGCTGACCAGTCCGGGGCTTGTTAGCCTTTTTGGGGGGGACCCCACATCAATTTTTTTTTCAAAATTAACTCAAAAAAAAAAACAAGCAGCCTGCGCATATTTCACTGGTACAGTATGTACAGGCTGCCTGTTTGGGAGAGAAAGTCGGGCAGAGAACTCGGGGCTTCAACACGGACAGGATTGATCAAATACGCATTCAAACAAAACGATCCTGTAAAAACCGGGAGCTTGGTAAATTCCTGATTTTTTTAGTGAAAAAAAACAGTTGTTTTGATCGATCCTATCCAAATTGAAAAACGGGAAAAATCGGGACCAACACGAAGCTTATTAAATGTACCCCTTAGTGTGGGATAGGTATTCAGTAAAACTAAATAATATTATGTGTTTTATGACAATTCTGGGCTTCTTGATGGATGCAATTTTGATTGGTAGACAATGACATTACGGACAGGAGGAAGTACATAGTATGGTATTCATTCTCTGCATTTGGGCTTACAAATACAAGGTTTCTCCATGTTAACAACATTCTTAAAGTGTGACTCCACCAAAAACTGAAACTTCAATATTTAGAGGGAAAACCCAGCAGGCAGCCTAGTTCCGGACCTTTTTTGCACACCTATTGCTACCTATTCTCCTGTATACACCTGCTGCTGCCTATGCTCCTGTATACACCTGTTGCTGCCTATGCTCCTGTATACACCTGCTGCTGCCTATGCTCCTGTATACTCCTGCTGCAGCCTACACTCTTGTATACTCCTGCTGCAGCCTATGCTCCTGTATACACCTGCTGCTGCCTATGCTCCTGTATACACCTGCTGCTACCTATGCTCCTGTATACTCCTGCTGCTGCCTATGCTCCTGTATACACCTGCTGCAGCCTATGCTCCTGTATACTCCTGCTGCTGCCTATGCTCCTGTATACTCCTGCTGCTGCCTATGCTCCTGTATACTCCTGCTGCTGCCTATGCTCCTGTATACTCCTGCTGCAGCATACGCTCTTGTATACACCTGCTGCTGCCTATGCTCCTGTATACTCCTGCTGCTGCCTATGCTTTTTTGCTAAATATTTTCAAAAATTTGCATCTATGTTACACTGCTAATGCAATAAAAGCACAAGGCAGGTGTACACCACTAGTGAATTTGTGTGCTACAGCAGTGCAGAAAACATGCTAATCTGAGAAAAAAAGGAAAGAGACCAGGGGCCTCCAGAAAGCATTGCGCAAATTTGTACATGGCTGCAGTGCAATAAGACGCTGACTAAATGTTCTATAAAACTGACAGATCTTTAATGTTTAGATGGGATATATATATATATATATATATATATATATATGACAATGTATATGTGCATTAGGATTGCCTATGGATTCGTGGCAAATATCAGTGAGAAAAAAAAAAAGATGGATGAGACCTAACACTGTTACAGCAGACACACTAATGATTTATATACTATCAGTTATGCATACCTCCCAACATGACCCTCTCTAGGAGGGACACAATGCTCTGGTCCGGGACTTCCCCGGTAATTTATTATTGGTGGCGGCTCCAGGGGTGGGGCTGCAGCACAGTCCAAAATTCAAATAGGGGAGTCACACCAACTGCCAGTGAGTCCCAGCCAGTGATGTTTGGTAATGTGTAAAATGACAGTTGGTGTGACTCCCCTATTTGAATTTTGAACTGTGCTGCAGCCCCGCCTCTTACCAGGGAAGTCCAGGACCAGAGCATTGTGTCCCTCCTGGAGAGGGTCATGTTGGGAGGTATGGTTGTGTCAAGAGGAGGTGGAGAAGGTACTAATTAACATGAACCTAGCTTGTTGGAGGGGCCCAGGGGGGAACTGGGTCCGTTGCCCCCCAGTCTTACTTGGCAGTTGCAGCAACCTCTTTCCCCAGCCCAGCACATGCTGCTTTTTGCTGGACTGTGGGGGCTCCAGGGAGGCTGCTGCCACTGACCAGGAGCAGTCTCTCTCATCCTATTGTGTATGGGGGAGCAATAACAATGATGCCCCCCTGGATCTTCCCCTGGCTGAGCGGGTGGGGATTTTTTCTTTCTAGAGGACACACGTGGGGTTCTTATACCTTAGCCATGATTGGCTAAGTGTCTGGCTGATCTTAGCCAACCAGTGGCCATTGTGATAGCAACCGGCCACTGATTGGCTAAGATCAGCTGAAGTGCAGGGAAACTTGTGGGTTCCCTGGCACTGAGCTAGCGCTATATATACATTATAGTGCTCTTTCTGGATAGGGTCAATCACTTTTTCATTTTCTGATGACAGAATGCCAACTGGAAAAAAGGGCTGACCTGCACCAGGGAGTAGCTAAGTATGTAGTGTGAGTGGGGGTTAATGTAAGTGTGGGTAAGCGAGTGGATGTGTGATAAAATACTAATATATTTGGTGTTTTTTAATATTTTTTCCTCAATGGGGTTACCAGTGTCAGCAGCCTCCTGGCACATGTAATTCTACAAATGCTGCATGGCGGGCTGCCTTAGACTTGTAGTGACACTGTGAAAATCAAAATAACCCTTTATTTATACAATTTTCACTGCACCCACCACCAGGGAAGAGCTCTGGGCTGATGCTTGCTTTGGGGGACATTTTTTAGGGGGCATCTCCCCTTTCTGAGCATTGCGAGCCCTGGGCTGACCTGATAGATTTTTTTTGTAACTATTTTTTTTTATCAGTTATCAGCTTGTGGTCCATTTAGACCACAAAGCTCATGGTCTAAATAGACCAGCAGATGGCAAATTAACAAGGATCAGAACAGACAGTTTTGTTAGTAGTGTTAATGGACGGGGTGCTGAGTGATGGCGGTGGGGGGGTTGGGACAGACGGATCACAGTAAAGTCTGGGTAAGCTCACAGGTACAGAGTTACTTTACACCAGGCAGCAACTTTGATTTCCCGACTCCAAGAAGCCCTTTCAGCCACCACTGACACCATGAAAGAAAGTGTACAACTCAATGACGCTGCACTTCAAAGCCACAAAGGTTGGAAATTAGTCACCAACTCATAAATATACATACAAAAGAAAAGAACCTCACTTGCGCTTATGAATTGTTCCAATAATTTGTATGGTACAGTATTCAAGTTGCTTCGATATGGATGATCCACAGTATATGGAAAAAACAACAAAAAAGTACAATTGTGCAATAAAGTCACTTCATGGAGACACACCACCACAAGAATATGTATAATTAGTAGAGATGTGTGGTTCGGTTCTCCAGAAGTCCAAATCCAAATTTCGGGAATCCGGGTAAATCCGAGTCACAGTTCTAATCTCCTGAAGAGATCCGGGTAAATCCGGGTCGTGGTTCAGATCTTTTTGTGGTTCAGATTTCGGAATTTATTTCTGAATTTCGGGTTTTGGATTTCATAAATTATATGATTTTAGCTTTTTTTTAAGCATTTTAGCTATTTTCTATTTAAAAAATCCAGATCCAAATCCAAAACACTTGAAGGTGGTTTGCTAAACCAAATCCAGATCCAAAACCTTGAAGGAGATACAGATCCAAAACCAAAACACGGGGGTCGGCGCACATCCCTAATAATCAGTTAGATGGAGGTTTCCCAACTTCAGATGCCACTCCTTTAGTAGGTTTCACCCAAATGTGAGGGAAGATGATAAAAGGTGGGATTCTTATACGTATGCTTACTTCAAATCATGTAGTACTTGCATATAAGGGTATCTTTAGTAGTCCCTGGTGCAGAATCCTCACATAGAATAAGGTCTCGCCAGGAGGTATAAATATGATAAAACAATTAAAAACAAGGCGGTCACCCAGTTTTATATAGTCAAAAACAAACTAGTTTTTTTAAAAATAACAATTTAAAAAACCCATACCAACATAGGGCCGTTATTAGCAGCGAAAACGGACATTTTTTTCGCCACAGGTGGAAACAGAAGTTTTTCGGCCAAAAACGGCAATATTTTCACCAATAAATAGGCAAAAACGCAATTGACAAAAAAAAACTGGAGATAAGTTTTCTCCATCCCAGACCAGGTGAAAAAAAATGCAAAATCCCTATTTTTGGCTAAAAATGTGTGGATTTCTTTCAGAACCGTTTGGACACCCCCCCCTAATGATTAATTACCCCCCAAAAATTCATAAGTTGCGCATTTTGTCAAAAAACAACCCCACAATTTTGGGTGAAAAAAAAATAAAAATGTTGAAAATGATAGGAAGCAATTTTTTCCAGGAAATTACTGTTCCACGTAAATTGGAAGTACGTTAATAAGGGTGAAAGTATATTTTGGTGTCGTACAAATGCTATTTTAAAAAGCATAAAAAACCGCCTGCTGCGACCGCATGCAATGTTTAAAATAGTTCACATCATCCCCCGAAAAATCAGACCCAATACATTAAAACCATTTTCAACGTTTTTTTTTTACCCAAAATTTGCGCGGTCGTTTTTCGCCAAAGTGCGCATCTTATGAATTTTTTGGGGGGTCATTTATCATTAGGGGGGTTTCCAAAGGATTCTGAAAGAAATCCCCACATTTTTAGCCAAAAATAGAGATTTTGCTTTTTTTTTCACCTGGTTTGGAATGGAGAAAACTTTTCTCCAGTTTTTTTCGCCAATTGCGTTTTCGCCTGTTTTTTTGCAAAAATATTGCTTTCTTTTTGGTAAAAAACTGCTGTTTACGCCTATGGCAAAAAAAACTGCAGTTTTCACCACTAATTGAATATGGCCCTTAGATGGAATAATGCCCAACTTTCTGTCATCAACAAAATCAAACCCCGGGTTATATGGAGGTACAGGTTAAACATATATAGATGGTACGGATCCCGCAGCGATAAAATAGAGAAAACAGACACTCTTAAGCACGTTTCGGTGCACCACCTTTTTCAAGATGAGTGTCTTATCTGCTGCTCCTGCTGCTGCCATTGGCCGAACTTCCTTGCTCAGCGGCTGTTCTGCTGTGACTCCCGATCCCAGGTGCTGAGATCACGGTTCCCAGCACTGGGATTGCCCTGCAGACGGCGATGGGTCCTGGCTTCCACCTTCACTGGTCTGACACCATATTGATCTGATTAGGTTCTCTAACAAGAGCAGTGCCAGAGCTAGTGACCTCACAGCTCCTAAATAACCATCAGTCATGATGTGTGGCACAAATTTGGCTGATTCCCCTCCAACACACAGAGTAAATCCAAGTGGGGAGATATCAGCAATAATGCTCCTTTCAAGTGAAGCATTTTCACCCGCCAGAGGTCATTACATGTGCAACATTATGAAAACCTCTATCTTTAAAATGGGGCATATTTTACCAAATTTTATACAAAGATAACTTTCTCAAAAATCTTAACACTAAGAGGCCCTACATTGAAAAAATAGCTACAGTACCTAACACAAAAAAATGCTAGTTTAAAACAGCCTGTACATGCATGAATTACCAATAATGCCTCAGCCAAACAAAAATTGCATGGAAAAGTTGAAAATTTAAAAAGTAAACTATTACAGATTTCTTATTTAATTTGCTCTGAAATTTGGCTTTGCCGGAATGAACAGACAGACAAACAAAAATTCTGATTTTTTTTTCGTCTCCATAGTTTATACACAATCCCAAACAGTACATTTCTGCAAACAAAATTCCATGTACAAACTCAACCATTAACTTCATTATAAGTATACTGTATATGTCATATTATGACTTCTTTACTTTCAGGTCAGTCCATATTCAAGTACTTCTCTACTGAGTAACCAGAAAATGTTTCCATTTTTCTTCAGGACTGTTTCAAGTGATAAATTCCAGTCTGTGGGACTGGCTCAGCTTGTTTTGAGCTTTGGTTGGACCTGGATCGGTCTCGTGGCTACAGACAATGATTATGGTCTTCTGGGTATTCAGCCAATAAAACAAGAGATAATTAAGGCTGGAGCATGTGTAGCTTTTACCGAATACATTCGTCTGGGACAACCAAATCGCAATGCTCCACATATAGTGAAGGTTATTAAGGAGTCAATGGCTAAGGTAGTTGTTGTATTCTCTGTTGATTTTGAATTTGTTCCTGTTGCAAATGAAATGCTGAAACAGAACATCACAGGGAGGATTTTTATTGGAAATACCGGTTGGGTCAGGACTGCATTATTTTCAGTGAGAAATTATTTTCATATTTTTTCTGGTACTCTTGGTTTAGCTATTGAAAATAATGAGGTCCCAGGAATAAGTCAGTTCCTCAGTAAGATACGTCCTTCTCAGTCTATGGGGGAGACCTGGGAGAACTTATATTGGGAGAAAGTTTTCAGCTGCAAATTTCTTTATGGGAAAAACCTTACTGGATCCTTGGAGGCCCCAGTAAAGGAATGCACAGGGGAAGAGAGGTTAGATGAGGTCAGGAACAGCTCCAACTACATCACCAGCTTAAAATATTCTTATTTAACTTATTCATCTGTGATGGTTGTGGCTAAAGCTTTGGATGATCTGAAAAACTGCAAGGTGGGTGAAGGACCATTTTCTGATGGGACCTGTGCAGACAGTTGGAATTTCAAACCATGGCAGGTAATATACTGTTTATGATTTAGAAGTCAATTATAATTCTATTTTATATAAATACCATATGTCCATATGTATTATTTATGTAAGGTGATTTTGTATAAAATGTAGCATCTTTTCATTATCCAGATGTGTCCTTATACATCTAGCCTCAAATCAACTTGCAGCATGACCTGCCTGGACTGACTGAGCTGCCAGGTCCCATGCAGCTCTGCTAACATTGGGCATCTTATTTTTTACCAAAAATACATCAAAATGCAATGAGATAGAACACATCAGCAGACTGTGCTGATTATTTTAATATGCTACACTTGTACTGTATATCTGTGTGTACCAGTGACGTTTGATGAGGTAAATGGCTGGGGAGGCACTGGCTAGTATCAGAGACAAATTTACAGATACATATATGAACCTGAGGGTGCATGTGGGCATTATACAAAGATGCAGCAGTATATAGGGCTGGAAATGTGGTGAATTTTGATCAGGGATGAGCGGAAAAGGCAGACAGGGGAGGCAGTGCCTCCCCCACCATTCACTTTTTAGTCCAGAGTTTTGACTGTAAAAATGATTAAGATAATACAAAGATATGTATAATATTTTCTTTACATCTTTCTTATAATTGTTATAGTCTAAACTCTGGAGTCTACCTATGTATGACAGGAAAGGCCTCACTTGCCTCACCCCACCGCACATCACTGGTCTGTACATGATGTCACAACTGGGACTGGGTTAGGTTGTGTTGCCGGTCTAGAGTCAAGTTCAGGAGTGGGAGTGGAGCTACATGGAAAAAGCTGGGTGGTTTAATGAGATTATTGCGCATGACCAGAGCAGTGAAAGGTAACCTGATAAAGAAAAGGACTAGGATCTCTGGTCTAGGAATAATAATACTGAGTTCAGAGGTAACAGTGAAAGACCAGGGATGGTCGCAGTAGTTGATGAGGATCTGAGCCTGTCTCTGAACTGGATCCAGTATAACTGGATGCTTTGGCAATAGCAGTGCTGGAGCTAGACATCAGACTAGTAGTGGCTGTGCTTGACTGGCTGTTCCTGTTCCATTGTTGGATGCCAGACTGGTACCGGTGGTGCTGGATGCTGTAGTGACAGTGGTACTGAGGCTGGATGCTGTAGTGACAGTGGTACTGAGGCTGGATGCTGTAGTGACAGCGGTACTGAGGCTGGATGCTGAAGTGACAGCAGTACTGAGGCTGGATGCTGTACTGACAGCAGGACTGAGGCTGGATGCTGTAGTGACAGCGGTACTGAGGCTGGACGCTTTAGTGACAGCGGTTCTGAGGCTGGATGCTGTAGTGACAGTGGTACTGAGGCTGGATGCTGTAGTGACAGCGGTACTGAGGCTGGATGCTGTAGTGACAGTGGTACTGAGGCTGGATGCTTTAGTGACAGTGGTACTGAGGCTGGATGCTTTAGTGATAGCGGTACTGAGGCTGGATGCTGTAGTGACAGCAGTACTGAGGCTGGATGCTGTAGTGACAGCGGTACTGAGGCTGGATGCTGTAGTGACAGTGGTACTGAGGCTGGATGCTGTAGTGACAGTGGTACTGAGGCTGGACACTGTAGTGACAGCGGTACTGAGGCTGGATGCTGTAGTGACAGCGGTACTGAGGCTGGACGCTGTAGTGACAGCGGTACTGAGGCCGGATGCTGTAGTGACAGTGGTACTGAGGCTGGACGCTGTAGTGACAGTGGTACTGAGGCTGGATGCTGTAGTGACAGCGGTACTGAGGCTGGATGCTGTAGTGACAGTGGTACTGAGGCTGGATGCTGTAGTGACAGCGGTACTGAGGCTGGATGCTGTAGTGACAGCAGGACTGAGGCTGGATGCTGTAGTGACAACGGTACTGAGGCTGGATGCTGTAGTGACACTGGTACTGAGGCTGGATGCTGTAGTGACAGCGGTACTGAGGCTGGATGCTGAAGTGACAGCGATACTGAGACCGGATGCTGTAGTGACAGTGGTACAGAGGCCGGATGCTTTAGTGACAGCGGTACTGTGGCCGGATGCTGTAGTGACAGTGGTACTGAGGCCGGATGCTGTAGTGACAGTGGTACTGTGGCCGGATGCTGTAGTGACAGTGGTACTGTGGCCGGATGCTGTAGTGACAGTGGTACTGAGGCCAGATGCTGTAGTGACAGTGGTACTGTGGCCGGACGCTGTAGTGACAGCGGTACTGAGGCTGGATGCTTTAGTGACAGCGGTACTGAGGCCGGATGCTTTAGTGACAGCGGTACTGAGGCCCAGTACTGAGGCTGGATGCTTTAGTGACAGCGGTACTGAGGCTGGACGCTGTAGTGACAGCGGAACTGAGGCTGAACGCTGTAGTGACAGCGGTACTGAGGCTGGATGCTGAAGTGTCAGCGGTACTGAGGCTGGATGCTGTAGTGACAGTGGTACTGAGGCTGGACGCTGTAGTGACAGTGGTACTGTGGCTGGATGCTGTAGTGACAGTTGTACTGAGGCTTGATGCTGTAGTGACAGTGGTACTGAGGCTGGATGCAGTAGTGACAGCGGTACTGAGGCTGGATGCTGTAGTGACAGTGGTACTGAGGCTGGATGCAGTATTGACAGCGGTACTGAGGCTGGATGCTGTAGTGACAGCGGTACTGAGGCTGGACGCTGTAGTGACAGCTGTACTGAGGCTGGACGCTGTAATGACAGTGGTACTGAGGCTGGACACTGTAGTGACAGTGGTACTAAGGCTGGACGCTGTAGTGACAGCGGTACTGAGGCTGGACACTTGTCACAGTGGTACTGAGGCTGGATGCTGTAGTGATAGTGGTACTGAGGCTGGATGCTGTAGTGACAGTGGTACTGAGGCTGCATGCTGTAGTGATAGCGGTACTAAAGCTGGACGCTGTAGTGACAGTAGTACTGAGGCTGGATGCTGTAGTGACAGTGGTACTGAGGCTGGACGCTGTAGTGACAGCGGTACTGAGGCTGGATGCTGTAGTGACAGTTGTACTGAGGCTGGATGCAGTAGTGACAGTGGTACTGAGGCTGGATGCTGTAGTGACAGTGGTACTGAGGCTGGATGCAGTAGTGACTGTGGTACTGAGGCTGGATGTTGTAGTGACAGTGGTACTGAGGCTGGATGCTGTAGTGACAGTAGTACTGAGGCTGGACGCTGTAGTGACAGTGGTACTGAGGCTGGACGCTGTAGTGACAGTGATACTGAGGCTGGACGCTGTAGTGACAGTGGTACTGAGGCTGGATGCTGTTGTGACAGTGGTACTGAGGCTGGACACGTGTCACAGCGGTACTGAGGCTGTACGCTGTAGTGACAGCTGTACTGAGGCTGGATGCAGTAGTGACAGTGGTACTGAGGGTGGATGCTGTAGTGACAGCGGTACTGAAGCTGGATGCAGTAGTGACAGTGGTACTGAGGGTGGATGCTGTATTCACAGTGGTACTGAGGCTGAACGCTGAAGTGACAGCAGTACTGAGGCTGGACGCTGTAGTGACTGTGGTCCTGAGGCTGGATGCTGTAGTGGCAGTGGTACTGAGGCTGGATGCTGTAGTGACAGTGGTACTGAGGCTGGACGCTGTAGTGACAGTGGTACTGAGGCTGGACGCTGTAGTGACAGCAGTTCTGAGGCTGGACGCTGTAGTGACTGTGGTTCTGAGGCTGGATGCTGTAGTGACAGTGGTACTGAGGCTGGATGCTGTAGTTGTGAGAGGTGGGAGGGGGGGACACCCCCTGAACTGTGTGTGAAACCTCGGCTGCGGTGCCGGTGGACTCGGACACTTAACCCCTGACTCCCATACTCTCACCTTCAGGCCGCCGAGGGTGCTCCCGTCGACGGTCCTGGAACACAGGTCAGACGCGGACAGTCACGAACTGGGTTTCCCCTTCTGGCCCTGGAAAAGAACCAGGTGCTGAGGCAGGGTGACCTCCACTGGGGTCAGTGGATGGTCATCATTGGCACTTTAGGCCTCAGACTGGCTACACCTATGTACCAAGCACAAGGGTGTACCCCGAACAAAAACGCCCGACAGGGAAAAGGGAAGTTGGGTGACACACAACACAAACAGCACACAAAACAATTACGCTCACCGAAAATAATCTTGTCCCTTTGCTGGACGAGTCCTGATCTCAGCACGTGTAGATGAACACAACAGCAAGAGCCTCGCACAGGACCCGATACAATAACAGAGGCCTTACCACTGCCTACCTTTAATGGGGGCCTGACTGTGGGTGATACAGTGACTTACCAACAGCCTACCTTTAATGGGGGCCTGACTGAGGGGGAGAACGTCCTGGTCCCAGCCCGGTCTACCTTTTGATGGGGGCCTGACCGCCTGACCAATTTTCACGATGCTTCTAGGGCCTTCTGCCCTTGCGTACCTGTGGCCTAGCCTGACTGTCCCTTGTCCAAGGCCTAGCGCCAAACTACAAAGATCACGGCCTAACGCCGACAGCAACAACTCCTATGGCCTAACACCAACTCACAGTGACCACAACCTGGTGCCGAATTAACATACCCCACGGCCTAGCGCCGACTTACCATGAGAGACGGCCTAGCGCCGAATTACCATCAGACACGGCCTAGCGCCGAATTGCCATGAGACACGGCCTAGCGCCGAATTACAATGACCTACGGCCTAGCGCCGAACTACAATGAGACACGGCCTAGTGCCGAATTACAATGACCCATGGCCTAGCGCCGAACCCTGGAGGTCTAGGGAGGTGTGAGGGACTTACCAGTCCCGGGGCCTCTGGCGGAGCCGAGCCTGACCCAGCCTCCGCGTGGTCTTCACCGGAGGTGGAGCAACGTCCGCCACCTCCGGGCTTCATGCAGTCTTCACCTGGGAAGCAGTGGCCGGGGCTAGCTCTTTTGCGTCGCACACTGCTGCCCCAGGGCCTCCGGTGCCTTCTCCGTCTTCACTCCTTTTTCGATGGCCGCAGCCCTGCGGGACTTCCATTGTCTTTGTTCTCCTATCTTCGGGAGCTCTTCACCGCTCCGTCCCGGCCGTCGCACTCTCCGTCCCCTCCTCGCGCCAGCTAATTCAAGCTGACGCCAGGGGGCGGGGTGATGACGCGGCGAGCTACAATTGGCTCGCCGTTGCCATCCCCTGCTGGCTGCCGATCTGTGAGCCCTGATTGGTTCACAGTCGGCGCCACATTCAAAGGGTCACGTGCTGATTGGCTGAGTCTGAATCCACCAAAATTCAGACTTGCCATCATGCCCATGGAGTAGCGGCGGCTATCCGCCGCTACCTCCACGCCCATGGCGCCGGATGGGGGGTGGGATCACGACCAATCCTGGCTAGCCGGCCAGCTTGCGGATGGGCCCCGCCACACGCTCGAACGGGGCTGGGATCTCTCCGGATCCCACCCCACTCTGATGCCCAGGGCTCCCGCTGCCCCAAGGCACCCCCACGATCCAGGCATGGAGGGTGAGGATGCCTAGTAGCAGGGTGAGTGACCGCACTGGTACACTCAGCCCTGCTACATAGTGACAGTGTTACTGAGGCTAGACGCTGTAGGGACAGTGGTACTGAGGCTGGACACTGGACAGGTACTGGTGGAGCTGGGCTCAGGAATGGAACAAGAGCTTAGTTGTCTGGAATGCAGGGTCTGAGATGAATTTGAAAGAGTTAGGGCACTGAGGCGCACAGGACTCCACCTTCACCTCTGACAGCAAGCATAGATGGACATTGCACTGGCAGTTTGCTAGCATTACAGGAAGCCTTTTATACCTCCTGCTGAGGACTGATTGGCCAGGGAATCAGGAAAAGTTCTTCCATTGGTGGTGCAGCAGTCATCTGATCTGGGTGAATATGGCAGCACCCATACTCCGGAGCCGGCAGGAGACTCCACACATGGGACCCAGAAGCAGCCTGCACTGACAGCAAGCAGATGCCTGCGGGGACCAGAGAAGTCAGACACCACTGCAGGAGGGAGCCGAGGAGAAGGATGGCCGCCGGTGAAGCAATGAGATGCGGTGTTGGCAGTCTTTCAGCACCCATACATGTAAGTGCAGGATCTGTATATGAGGTCTCTAGAGACAGTCGGGACATATGAAGCATAACAGAACTTGAAATGACAAAAGCTCCAGCTGCTACATTGTAGCACTTCATATACAGATTCAGAGATTCAGTCATACACAGATATATAAGTGTCACATATGAAATTAAGAAGCACAGTCTGCTGGTGCATCCTAGTCGCTTTCTGGCTTAGACATTTTCAGCAAAAAATTATCCAAAAAAGATGCCTAGAGCATCTTTTTGGTGCAATTGCAGTAAAGATGTGTAAGGACGTGTGTATGTAAAGTAATATTTATACAATTATTATCCTTGTGACTTATTTTCTAGCAATAAAGAAATTAGGAAACAACTTTTTACTTTGTTACTGGAAGAGATGCTTGCCAACCCCATGTTTTGGTTTTGGATCCAGATTCATCTTCGTGATTTGGTTTTGGTTTAGGTTTTGTATCTGTATTTTTTTTTTTAACAAATACAGCTAAAATTATGTCATTTTTATGTAATCTTGACCTGTTTACATGCAATCGAAAACCCGAGTTTGGTTTTAAAGTCCGTGTTCCGAACCACGGGAAGATCCGAACTGGGAGTCGAATCTAATTGGTACCCCAAAGTGATTCGGAACTCAAAGTTGGTTTGACTCGAGACCCCTAAATTTGGTTGTTATCGGTTCTCTGGGAAATGAACCTGCTCATCTTTAGTTACTAGCATTTTGAGATAGGTCAATTGTGAGCTATCTGACAACTGGTGTGAACGTTTAGCCCTGTTAGATAATAATAATAATAATAATAATAATAATAATAATAATAATAATAATAATAATAATAATGTCACAAATACAATGAGATAAGTGGATTGAAGTTACCTGAATCAAAAACATGGAATCTAACTCTTTGAGGTATTTGTCAAGGACTCCCGCATGGAAGTTTCGTCCTCTTGGCAACTGGTGCACAGTTTGTGATGCCCCTGCCCTGGTCCCTAGCATGGTAGGCTTGTTTCACAAGGAAATGACAGCAGGGAGCAAGCTAAGACCTGGCAAATGGAGTAAATTACAGAGCTGGCTGAGAAGTAGGAGCACTACCGAATATGTAGGATGAAATGAGGGTCCTAGGACAAACCAGATCAATACACAGGAAGAGCTAACAGGAGTGCTGGAGACTAGGCAGTGAGACTAATGGTATATTCCTGAATTCAGAAGGAAACTTTTTTAGGCTGATGAGTATAAATCTCGGTTGTCACATTACCTCTAGAATAAAGCCCCCTAGATAATTTGCATTTGCTGTTATGAATAGAACCAATATTACACTGTAAGTGTTGTGCTGTTGTAGACTAGAGACTCGGGACCTGGTAAGTGCATGCCGGGAATGACTGACAGCAATATCTGAAAATAAATTTCAAATAATATTGATAGAAATAATAGTAGTACTTGTTTTATTTATATAGCTTGACTTCTTATTCTGATCAGTTTCATTTGAATCAACATTTGTGGAACATTAAATCAATGTCATTTATTATCTTGCTTGTGTCAATAAATGATACCCTTCTTCTACCTCTCCTCACAGCTCACACACTACATCAGGAAAGTCAGGCTCACACTAAGTGGTGGTAATAATTACTTTGATAAGAATGGAAACCCACCAGCAATCTATAAAGTTATGAACTGGCAGCTGAGTCCAGAAGGGACTGTAATGCAAATTCAGGTTGGCAAATATCATGCCACAGCACTTTCTGATGAAGCTCTGACCATCAACTCAAGTCTGTTGTTGTGGCCTATGGGGGATCGGCAGGTGAGGCTACAGATGAAACTTCTATGTCAATGGTACAGAATACTCGTGAATCAAGCAGCTAATCAGTACATTCATGTATCTATCTTCTATATTAAATAGTCCCACTACAAAAATTCAAATAGGTTCCAGTCATTATTGGTCAACATTTTGTTAAACAGAAACACTGACTAAATAATTTTTTACCCTCCATTTAAGGTAAACACAAATTGAATGATGCTGAGGTCAACTCCTTAGTTGTGAGCACACTGGAGCTCATTCATAGTCAGTCATGAGTGCTGAGCGCTCACAACCAACTCGATGTTGCCCCACAGCACATGCACACGATGGAGCCGGCTCCGTCGTGCGTATGTGCGAGCCCCGGCTAACGACGGGCGCTCCTTCGTTAGGGGTCTCGTAGCAGACGGGGCGAGCTGTCGATGTTGAGTGACAGTTCGCCCCGTTTGCTGGGCGGGCTGGAGGCATGCCCGGCCAAATGGAGGTGTTCCAGTCAGAACGCTTGCCATTTGGAGGTGGCCCCACTGACATCATTGCTGATTTCAGTGGGGACGTTCCTGCTCAAACAGAGCAGGAAGCTCCCTGGGGCTTACTAGTGCCCAGACACTACCCTAGGGTCTGGTCATAAGCCCCGATGGTCGCGATGGTCTTGACCATCGTGACCATCACCCATGTCGGTCGTTAGAGCTGTGGGTGTTAATCCACAGCTTAATGATATACAAGGAGGTGGCCATTCAGGATGCAAGCGGCCGCCCTGATTCAGAGCGACCGCTTGCATCTAATGACTGCCTCTGAATGCGGCCCACAGTGCATTCATTTAATATAGATAAGAGCACAGAAGTCATTGAACAAATCTTCATGGCCAGTTTTCTGCGTTATTGTATTCCTAACTCTATATTCTCATTATCCATTTTTAGGGTTATCTAAAGTGCAAGTTTTTAGAAGTGGGGATGTTGCCCATAGCAACTAATTAGATTCTAGCTATTATCTTCTAGAAGGTGCTAGATCAATGATAAGTAGAATCTGATTGGTTGCTATTGGCAACAACTCCACTTTAGTGAATATACCACCTATTGTCTACAACCTTCTCTTTACAGATCTACAGTAGTTCCTCATTTAGACAGTTTTATGGTGGAGTGCACTGTATTATATTGTACTGTCCAATGTTGTATTCCTCTAATGTATACTACGTATAACATCCTGGATGGTCCCAATTAGTCCATATGGTCTTGTATGCAAACTAGAGATGAGCTGGACTGAATACACCCAACTTTTTGGGTTCTTTATTGAACCGAGCCCTTACTCAGATCACTTTTGGAGTTCTGAGTAGAAGTAGTAGTCCCAACTCAGGTCTTTCTGCAAGTTGGAATTCAGATCTTGTGTGTTTTTGATTGCATATAATTCCCTCCCTCATAATTTCAGGTGCCAAATTTGGTTAAAATTGACTGAAAATTACTGAAAGTTAATGTTTTTAATGTTACCACTACTATAGGAACAAAAACAGGACCAAATTACATGATTTTAGCTGTTTTATATATTTTTTAAAGAAATCAAAAACCAAAACCCGATGATCCGTACATATATCTAATGCAAACTTGTCTGCCCAGCAAATATGACCACCTCTCCCTCACATTTCATAAAATTGCCCTGTTCTTCGGTTTTACAAGAAAAGTGAGGTAAATGATCCTAAACTACACAGCAATTTAAATAAACCCATACAACTTTCAAAGCTTGTTATTAAACATTCTAATCTTAAGGTAGCACAGAATTGTAATGAGTATGGTTAAAGTCCTACTGTTATAAACAATTTGAATGATATGGGGTAATTAGCTCAGTAGAGGGGTGTCAGTGGTGCAGTGTAAGGCCTGGAACGAGGGTCCATACAAAGATTTCCAGGATTAAGTAAATGAAAATACTGCTTTACAGACATCAGCATGCATCAAACAGAAATCAAAACAACAAACACCTAGCTCTCACTCAGGGCAACTATCTCACTTCCTGAGCCCTCACTATCATTGGGCAGCTAAAGTCTCTCAAAGTCCCTCCAGTTCCTGTCTCTCACAGGTACTGTACATCACAGGCTACAGTCATGATTGGCTTTGGCTACCACAGTTGCTCATGTGTACAGCCTCACAATCTGGCCTGATTCCTTGCAGGTAACATAGGCTCAAGCCTACTAACATTTAGATAGCTCATCTCAGAGTTTAGTGGCATTTCCTGTCTCCCACAGATCTAGGCTCAGGCACCCTGGCCCTCAATGGCTTGTTAGCATAATTAGCTCTGTCTGGCTTCCACAATCCTTCTAGGACTGTCTGACTGCTCCACTGAATCCACTGGGCAGCCTCTGGGTGTGTTCCCACACTCCTTTTCTTCTCTGTGTGGGCTGTCTCCTGTCCCACACAGAATCTGCTGTTCAGCAGCGCCATCTGTGGTGATACTGTCACAACAATGTACATGATACACAACAAAAGGCATTAACAAGCTATCCCTGTGAAACAATGTACTATAATATGTTTAAAAGGCCATTCGCAAATAAACCTACAAATAACTGTTTGCCCAGGTCCCACAATCAGTCTGCAGTGAGAGTTGTCCTCCAGGTTCCAGAAAGGCTGTTTGTACAGGACATCAGGTCTGCTGCTTTGATTGTGTCCAATGTCTACCAGGAGAAATATCTAACCAGACAGGTAAGTTCATAACTTTTTTTATTACAGCATAGTCATTGGAACTGAAACACTCTTATCTACGTAATTAAATATTTAAATATATTCAAAATTGTGTTTGATTCACTACAGACACTTCTGTTGCATTAGAGCCCCTGGACTACATTTCAAATAAAGTAAAGAACATTGTTTATACAAACTTAACCATTTTCTAGCTTGTGTCATTACATTCCATCTTCCATCTGATATGAGAGCTTATATGGAGAATTTACCAATTCAACTATTTATATTTTGTAATTTAAAATATATATTTTAAATATTATTATGCCAAAATAAATATGATTTATTTTTTAATTACTTTAAGGATTTGTCTTACAAGAGATTGTAGTAAATTATAGATATTTATTTTATTGTTTTAATTTTTGAATCAATTTTACTTTACTTCAGTTAAGCTTTCACTACTAGGTCTCAACTGGGACTAATGTGATACTTGTGACCAAGAGCAAATCAAAAACAACCACAAATTCCCACTAGAAATTATTAAAACCTCCCTTTTCTATCACATTATTATTATCTTCTTCACCACTACTAAGATTTGATTTAAAGGCTTGCTCATAGCAAATATTACAGGTCTACCTCTACTTCACATACTTTAGCAATTTAGTTAGATCAGAGATACTCTTATCCTAACAATAACTGCCTTAAATTGTAACATTAAACAAATACCAACAATTTGACATGTGAGCTGAAGAACACGGACTCAGGACTTATTAAATTTTATAATTGTTATGGATAATATCCACAATGTTTACATACAATAAATCATTATGATAATTGTGTCATACAAAGTATATACATATGCAAAATATTCTCTATACAAATAAAGGCAATAAAAAAAATACAGAGATTAGCACCTGTACAAAGTCTTGTTTCTGCTAGCAGGGGTTGCCAAAAAGTAATGATCAAACCTCAATATTCAATTGACCAACTAGGATATGACAAAGTCCTTTCTGTCTGATATGGCAATTTATCTATCTTCACCCCCTCATTCATCTACCTAATTGTGTATATAGCAAACTTAGTAATTAGAATGATTACATTTGCAAGGATGGGCAATACCTGAAGTGGGATAGGAGTAAATAACATAATGGAAAAAGGGGAGGGGTATTCACTGCACCGGTTACATCGAAAGGAATATCATCTCTATTAAATATTGTAGATATAGTATCAGCCACTGTTACCGCCTCTGTATTATCTTAAAGAATATAACTGTGGTGGTGCTTCTCAGAGTTAAATCAATGAGTACAAACAAAAGGGTTGTTCTTAAAGGAACAAACAAAGAACTCTATAGGAGAGCACTCTCATAGCTAGATGTTTCACCAAATTATAAAATATAACCTTTAATTAAGACTTTTATATTGATAAAAATGACTTACATATACATCACAATAAACAATATAATTTATAGACAAATAATTATATAAATAAAAATTAGGGGTGAGCGGGTTCGGTTTTACTCGGATTTACTCGGATCTTTAAACGGCATTTTATTGGCTATCGCCTATCATGTGTTTTGGATAGCCAATATAATAAATCCGAATTTGCGGTAAAGTGGCGATAAGAACCGAGTAAATCCGAGTAAAACCGAGCCTGCACATTATAAATAAAAATATATAAATACAAATATAAAGGGGCTTAGGGTTCTTCCTCTAGCCCCTACACATGGCGAAATATAAAGAAATTGTGACATAACATAACACTTAACATACTGTATATAGAGTAAAATATGGCCAAGGTAAAAGTATAACACACATGTTATCTTATATACAGTATACTCCATATTTCTTGATAATAACGAGACCTGTTGTATATTGATGTGTGAGTCTCAGCTGAGCGGTACAGAGAAAGTAGGGGAGGTCAGAACTGCGTGTAGTGGATTCTGCTGCACCCTCTCTTGCCAATGGTAGTGGAGAAGGAATGAGAGATCCACTGAATCCGGGAATCCCTAGAAACAACAGCAAGCATTGGTTTTAGTCTTCAGCTTTTCGTTTCTGCTTTCGGTTGTCATGAGCTTTTCGTTTCTGCTTTCGGTTGTTTTTATCCAATTTTTTTTAATTTGTTAAACTCTTAATGGACAAGCATAAATTTCCCTGCTTCCTCCTCAAATAAAAAAATTCCCTGCTCTCTCCACAAATGAAATATTCCTATATCATAGATTTTCCCATTATCGGGACATTCCAATTTTTCAGTTCAATCTGGTGATTAAGAAAATATCAAATTATCATTTATTTAATTATTAAACATTACAGATGCTTAAGTAAAGCACAATATTGTGTGAACAATAACAGTATCATGACAGAAACTATAAATCTAATATTATTTTTCCCTGAGGTACACATGGGCACTGACAATTTCTCTATTACTGTAGAAAATAAATGCCATTGAATGTGTCCTTTGTGACAAGTAGCAGCTGTTAGGATTTGGGTTTCTGCCATTGGAAATCTCCATATGTTCTAAACAGCTGGAAGCATAGATTAAATTACATTTGTTTAAATTATCTAGCCATAAACTAAAATATTTGAATTGAGTATCATGCTCTGCATGTCTTCGAAGTGGTTTATACTTGACAATGAATTGAATCTGAGTGCAGTGGTAGGGAATGCTCACATAAGCAGGAATGGTTAGTGTGGACTAGATTTCCAGCTAACACCACAAATCCAGAGACTAGCTACAGTAACTGCACTGGGGCAAAACATCTCTTTATAATACTGTCTAATGCAACTATTTTTAAACTGCCTATCTTCCAGAAATAACATTTTAAATAAAGAAATATTGACACAAATGAGTACTAAAGATTGCACTCAATATCGACCTGAAATTTCCGTTTCAGGACATGTTAAACAAACTATCATTTGGATGATACTTATCAGTGATTATTCATTGATCCTTATCAACCTTATCAGTGTTTAGTCTGTAATCCATTCTTAAAAATCAGTGTCTTGTAAATGTCTTCTAAATGTCATGGACATTTGGCAACTCCAGCCGAATAGCATCCATCAGTATTGATTACCCTCTATAAAGAGCTCTGCTCAACAGCTATACTGTTCCTATGCAATACAAAAATACCTTAGGTAAAAATACTTTCTAATATACAGTACATCCAGAAAAATGTGCAAGTCTCCCTACTCGAGCCTGCTGCCTGCATCCTTCAGAAAAAAAGGTGTTGCTACTGTAGGTCTTTTAACACCAAAGTCTGAAGCCACGTATCCACTTGCCGATATAAATGGACAATTGATCGATAATGAATTTGTTATCATTCAGACGTTCATTAATCGTGCAGTGGATATGCCAGCAATGACCAACGATGCGCACTCCCACTGGTCGTTGGCGGCATCGCTCATTGCCTGAACATGACGGTTAACCTGATGATATTGTCAGGTTGGCCATGTTTGGGGATGAGGGAGGGTGCCTGCACTGAACGACATATCGTTCAGTGTGGGCACTGTACAGTATAACGAACAACTGAACGATAATTATATCACTATCGTTCAGTCCTTTATTGTCAGCAAGTGGATAGGCGCCTTTACTGTGGAGATACAAAGATAAATCGTTTAAAATATTTATCCAAATCATTTTTAAACAATTCACAAGCTCCACTTATAAACCATACAACACAACTGGTTGAAAATACTGCTTCCTAATTCTCCCGAATGCAACTGTGAGCTCATTTGTTTTATTTGTTTAGAAATCAGATGATTTTGTCTTTTTCATTAAAATATTTTTGTAATCTTTCACAACTTTTTTTAGAATATTATTAAGGTGAGAACATCTTCTTAAAATACAATAGTTTGCATATGTGTCCCCATAACGAGGGATATATATGACATGACAAAATTTTAAAGGAGTAAAAATGTGATAGAGAGCAGGCAAAAAGCTCACAATACCCCTAAGAGAACTCCTAGCCTCCATGGTTTAATAATTCAATTAAACAAAGTCTAGGTCAGTTTGCTTGATTAAAATCAACTAATGTATGTACTGTATATTTGTGCATTGAAACAGTATAAGATAACATTGGGCAATAAAACGTTTATATCTAGTTTTACTATGGGTAGAAAATTAAACTTGGTCTCACTGTTTCCTTTCAACATCATACAACACATTGATAACCCATAGATATATAATAGCACAATGTATTTTCTATCTTTCAGATTCAATTAACTGCTTACGGTGTCCTTGGGATCAGTGGCCAAATCCTGAGAAATCCAAATGTCTCCCAAAATGGATGGAGTTTCTTTCTTATGAAGATGCATTGGGAGGAACTTTAGCTGCAATCAGTGTAATATCCTCATTTATTCCTGTTCTTATTTTGAGTCATTTCATCCTGCACAAAGAAACTCCTGTAGTGAAAGCCAGTAATTACTCTCTAAGCTGTCTTCTACTGATGTCCCTGTGTCTCTGCTTCTTGTGCTCGTTAGTGTTTATAGGTTATCCCGACCACCAGAAATGTCTCCTGCGTCAGGTACTATTTGGCCTGGCCTTCACTTTGTGTGTATCAAGCATTTTGGCTAAGACTATCATGGTGGTGTTTGCTTTTATGGCCACTAGACCAGGCAGCAATCTGAGGAAATGGATGCGCCCCCAAGTGTCCTACATGATTATTTTTTCTTGTTTCCTGTTTCAAATAATCTTGTGCATCACTTGGGTGTCCCTAGCTTCTCCCTTCTCACAATACAACACTATAACTAACCCTGAGCTCATCATTATTGAGTGTAATGACAGATCACCCATTGCATTCTGGACCATGCTAGGTTATCTGTTTCTTCTGGCCACCATTAGCTTCATAGTAGCCTTCCTGGCTCGAAATCTTCCTGATAGGTTCAATGAGGCCCAGTTTATCACTTTCAGCATGTTGGCCTTCCTCAGTGTGTGGGTCTCCTTTATCCCAGCCTCCCTCAGTGCTCGGGGAAAATACACTGTGGCCATGGAAATATTTGCCATCCTGGCATCCAGTTGGGCTCTGGTGATCTGTATGTTTCTTCCTAAATGTTTCATCATAATGTTCAGACCAGACCAAAACTGTCAACTTCTCATAATGAAAATAAAAGATTAAGATCAACAATATATATATGTTAATATATGTTATACAGTACATAGCAACATGCATCATGTAAAATTATCATAGTTTATTTGCTGCAATATAAGGTTATATCAGCACATGTTGGGACTACTAGAACCAAACAGGAAGATACCCTCCCAAATAGTAAGACATCTTTTTTCCAGAGGATTTTATGCTCACAGGCACTTGGATGTCCTCAGAAATGTAAGCACAGAGTAGTAGGAGCTTATTATCCCTGTATATTTTGTAGCATTCAATTAGACAATTCATGATAGGAGGTGAAAGGTTAAAAGGCAGCTCCAGAAATATGCTAGATACAGTTTAAGTACAAATATAATACAAATATAATGAATGGTGATAGGAAAAGTCCACTAACATGCAGAAGTCAATGCAAGCAGTGGTCAAAAGCAGAGTTTAGTAAACTGGTTGAGGTAAAAGTTAGGCAGTGGTCAGGACAATGACCAGTTAACTGGCCATGGTCAAAGCAGTCAGTGGTCCAAAGATTAGTTCAGTAAACCTCCCAAGGTCAAAGGCAGATAGAGTCCTAGGAGTAAATTTACTAAGAATCGTAATTGGTTGAGATGCTCCTGTGGAAACTCGATTTGCATTGGTGATACTCATGTGATTTTAGCCTGCTGAAACTCTCAAATATACCAAGAATCATGATTTGCTGAAATAGTCTTTTCAGATGGTGTATGTGATCGAGATTTCTCTCCCGAGTTCCCTGAGTCTGACCGCAACCAAACTCTCCAGAAAAAGCAGTCTGCACATATAACTTTAAAATGAAATAAATGGTTGATATTTATAAAAAAGATGATATTGGGTCCTTCCCCCAAAAGCATAACCAGCTCCATGCTAGTGAGCCAGTCCTGTTCCTAAAAGTACAGGAAAAAAACCTGTAGGGTTCCACCGTATTTTAGGAACCAGCAATTGGCTCCCAGAAGAGGTCCTGGTTTTAAAAATAGGGGGAAAATCAGTAGGATTCCCCCTATTCTTAAAACCATCACCGGACTCAATTCTATTTGGTCACCCTGGCCAAAACATTAACACCCCAAGCAAGTCAGCCCAAGCTGGGGTCCCCCCTCTCCCAAGCACCCCAGGGCTCTTCTTTAGCTGATTATAGCAGCAGTATTATATAGCAACAAGTTGTTGCACAGCTGCTTGTATTTTGACACAACACAGTTCTCAAGCTGTTTTCAGCAGCAATGATCTATAGCAGCAAATTAGCTCAAAAGAAACCACTCCAAAAATTAATATTAAAAAAACAACAATTCTTTAAAATTGATTAGTAGCGCATACATTCTATCAAATAAAATTAGTAATTAGTCATGGCTATGAAAAAAGCAAAATATAATGTTTTACCACAGCTTTTCTCTGGTGGTTGGAGATAATTAACTACGTTCTTTATTTCAATGGTTTTTCCTCCACTCCTGGCTATATGTCCACTGTATTTCTTACAGCCAAATCTGAATTTGGGCAAGAAAGTCCCCAAACTGCACAGATAATTCAAGAGCATGTGTATAATCAGCTCATCTCCAAAGCAGCAGTAAACGCATAAGCCTACTGAAGAAGCCGCCAATACCTGGCAGAGGCAGAATCTGGTATCAGGCAAAATAAATAGGCAGATGCCAGGTGTAGTCCATGCTGGTAATTTAGTTATTTTTATTTATTTTTATGGATAATAAATATTTATTTATTATAAACGTGTATTTTTCTTTTTTTTAAAACAGTTTATTTTATTTTCAATTTAATATTACAAAAGATTAATAACAATGAAAAATAAATCTATTGACCAAAAACAAAAAGTATAATACAAAAAAAAAATCTAATTTATAGCAGGAACAATAATAAACATTGCAAATATGAAAAATGCTAAATAAATCATATATACTTATATTTTGAAAGATGTCAAACTTTTTAAATAACTTTAATTTTTAAAGGAGGGGAAGGAAAAAGTGGAAGGAAGAAGGGGAAGAGGAACTTGCCCGGGGTTAAAAAAAAAAAGTTAGATTTTAGAAGAAATTTATATTAATATCTATGATCGACAACATTCAGAAATGAATACAAAAGCTCAATAATATTCCTCAACATATTGTTGCCAGGTTCTGGACTGAATTAAGGAAAAACAAGGACAAAGAAGCTAAATTCCATTTTTTTTCCGGTAAGAAGCTATAAGGCAACAGGCTACATTAACAATCTGAGATACTGTACTAATTTATCTGGTAGTTTATCCACACATGCTATAGGTAACCCCAAAAGGAACATCCAAGATTCTTTAGTAATTGTCGCCACTGTATCCCAATTAAACACTCTCTTTGGGCATGTTTACCAGATATGGATAAAGGTCCCAGTATACACACAACGCGACCAATAGAGCAGAAATATTTAACCAAATATTCTATTTTATCTAGCAGGTAAATCCACTATTACTCTGGAATAAGGAATAAAACATTTTTATTTTCATATTTTAAGTTGTACTTGGCTTCACGTATCTGTATTCTAAGTCTGACAAATCATTTTCACACCAATAATTGTTGAACAAAGCAGAAAAATACTCCATATACAGTACTAGTTAATATTATCTACATTATTATTCTGCAATTTGGGAAATAAAATATATTTTGTATCTTAGCTTGGTCTTGACTCAAAAGACTGTCTCTCATCATCTATATTAAATTCTATTTTGTGTTTAAGCCAGAGATTATCGGTTCAGTTCTACTCGGTTCTTTTCACAAAATTAGCACAAGTTTGTAATCATCTTATTGGCTATCCAAAACACGTGTGTATTGGATAGATAATAAGATGCTGTCTTTTTAGATATGAATGTAACCGAGCAGAACTGAACCGCTCATCTCTAGTTTAAGCTCATAGTTTTGATTTTAATGATTTAAGAATGCTACCACCTGAGAGAAAATGTCAGTTAGCTGATAAATTGCATACTGACTTTCCCTTTATTTAGAAATGTAAAAAGAACGACAATGAACTGCGTTATGCTCATTGTCTGACATTACGGGCCATTTTGATTAAAAGAAAAACAAACTTGCAGCTTAGGCTTCTTTAACTTCTGGGAAGGTGACCAGTTATTTTACACATTTCAAAGCAGATAATACGTCTCCTACTCTTAAAACCAAAATGAAAGTGAGGGAACATCATCATCAACATCATAATGTGATTTTTTTAAAAAGATGTCTTTATTTGTTCAGTGGACACTTTTTTTTTTACAGAAAATGCATTTAGTTAGGATAACTATAAATGTGCATTAAATGCCCAAACACAACCAAATTCTATGTACAGCCTGTATTAATGCTTTCACGGCAACATAATTCCCATATTATGGGGTTTATGTAAAAAGCTGCAGTGTGGGTTATCTGCACAAGCAGGATCCCCACGATAGTGTCCCAATTATTTTTTATAATATAGCAACACTTTCTACTGAGCATGTCTGACTTGGGACAGACTTTGAGGAATCATTGTAAACTAGCAAAACAGAGCTGACATATGTCGGGTCCTCAGCCCTCATCATTTCTGGCCCTGCTGCACCCCTCCCTTCTTGCTAATTTATTTGGTCTCCGGATCATACAGGTAGAACCAGAATTCATCCATAGTCATGAGACGTGCAAAGAAATTATCTTCATCCTGCTCCAACAGAGTCAACATCTGTTGCAAAAGTTCATATCTAGTTTGCTTGTGAAATGGGGTAAGCTAGCGGGGAACCCATCGTGATGACACTTGAGACATGTACAGTTGTTCATGCTTAATTTTACACACACTTTTATAACTAAGACCATTTTCTTTCATGATCACTTCAATGGTTAGTCATCTGTCTTCAAGGACAAGAGTCTCCACTTTCTTCACCGTGTTAACATCATCCGTGGTTGAGGGTCTACCGGATCAAGGCTCATCTGAGAGAGTTATATGTCCAGTTTGAAAGTTTCTTTTCTACCTCATAACAGTGTCATATAATGGACTTCATCACCATAAACAACCACCATTTCATCATGGATTTGGTTGGTGCTGTTACCCTTCAAATGGAGGAACTTAATAACACTGCGGTCTTCAAGTTTGTCCATCATGCAGGTTACTGACATCTGCCAGGTCTTGAAACTGAATAAGTTGACTTAAGTAGCTGTAATTTACAACATCATGTGCATAAGGGTCAATGATTAGGTTGATCAAAGTACATCCGGATATCTCAATAACTTCATGGTGATAATTAAAACTCTCATATACTGAAGTGCTACATTGAAAATGAGATTTAGTAAATGGTTCGACCCTTCTTTACACCTTTCTTGTTACCAAAAGAAGAAAGGAAAACACTCTTTTTTGGAGGCACACCAATACCTCTTTTCCACCAAAAATCCAGGTCCGACCTGGGTTTTTGGACATAGTTCCAACTCTGGTCAGACCCAGGTCAGACCCATTTACATTGCACCTTCGATCTGGGTTACTCCCAGGTTAGCCCTGTTCACAATGAACTCAGGTCTGCCCTGCTAAACCTGTTAGATCATAAAAAGTGGGAGGTGAATGCCCCACAACCACACATACTGATACCGGGTGCATGGATCGGGTGTTGGTTTTAAATATAGGGGGTACCCTATGCATTTTTTCCCCCTATATTTAAAACCAGGACTGGCCCTGCAGCCTGGTGTTTGTTTCTAACTTACGGTGGAACCCTATGTATTTTGCTCCCCGTATTTGTAGAAACCAGGACTGGCTGGCAAGTCCGGGGCTGATTAAATTTTAGGGGGGGGGGCTATGTCATTTTTTTTTACTTTTCACCTGTTTTTTTACAGGCTAGAACACAAGCAGCTTACACATATCTCACTGATATGTGCAGGCTGCTTGCTCGGAAGAGTTTTGCAGAGAGAAGACACTGCAATCTCGGGTGAGTCATCTCCTGGAAAACCTGCTACTCGGGGGAGAAATCTCCAGCAAAACCTGCTACTCGGCAGACAAATCATGTTCTGCTTCACCCACGGCCATCTCACTGTCAGCTAAACTCACTTCATTGTAACTTTGCGAGTCTCAGGAGCTTCAAATCACCCTAGTTTCAGTGATGCTAATTGAGTTGAAAAAAAGCAAACTCTCCCAGACTCGATTCTTAGTAAATTTACCCCTATGTATTGCACATGTTGTATTTAATAGGAACAGGCAGTATCTCAGAATATTAGATAGTAATAAAATATAGTTATATCCCACATACAGTATATATGCAGGTTATACAGATGCTGCAGATTGTATGCAATTACCAGTGAAAAAACTGTAGGCCTGATACAGCAAGGATTGCAATTGCAAAGCTGCATGCAGGCTATAGACATATGATGTATGCGCAATAGGCTATATATATATTATGTATGTATGCAGGTTATAGATATATAATGTATACACGCAGGCTATAGATATATGATGTATGCATGCAGGCTATAGATATATTATGTATGCACGCAGGCTACAGATATATGATGTATGCATGCAGGCTATAGATATATGATGTATGCACGCAGGCTATAGATATATGATGTATACACGCAGGCTATAGATATATGATGTATGCACGCAGGCTATAGATATATGATGTATACACGCAGGCTATAGATATATGATGTATGCACGCAGGCTATAGATATATGATGTAAGCACGCAGGCTATAGATATATGATGTATGCACGCAGGCTATAGATATATGATGTATGCACGCAGGCTATAGATATATGATGTATGCACGCAGGCAGCTTAGCAAATGCATTCCTTGCAGATATGGTAATGCAGCAGGAAGCATCACGCCCCCTGTGCATTACTTATCTGAACTGCGTTGTCCAACACAGCATCAGATACTCTGCATAACATTGGCTGGCTAAGGTGACCTATGGGGTCATGCAGACGGCCACCGCAGTTAAGTGGCCAGGAAATCTCCATCAGCCGACAGAGATCCTGGCCTCTCCCCCCCCCAACGGTGGTGGCATGCATACATTTTGGGAAATGGAGCCAATCGCCTCCCCCTCCCCACTTATAAACAGCAGAAGACTGTCAATCACTGACAATGTGCTGCCAGTCCGTGAGCTTGATCCCATACCCATTCTGCACATGCACAGAATGGGTTATGCGCATGTGCTGATTCCCGAACATCGGGAATCTGCGTTCTGCAGTGCACACTGAATCAGTCCCTGTGAGAGTGTTTTCCCTGCACTCTGGGATATGAATCAGAAAATGTAGTCAGGACTGCCATCAGAAATTGTGGGGCCCGGTACTGACAAAATAGGTGGGCCCCCCCTTGTAGGGGACAGGACATAGGTAGACAGAGCTGTAAATAATATGGGTGGAGCTACATTGGGTGTCAAGCATCAATTGGGAGAGGTGGACCATGAATGGTAGAGGAGGGGTGGAACAGGGCAGGGAAGGCTGTACCTTAATGGGGGCACAGGGCAGCAAAAGATGGACATCAGGGGCACAAGGCTGGGAAAACTGGACTGGGGGGCACAGGGCTGGGAAGGCTGGCTGTTCTAGGGGGGAGCACAGGGCTGGGAAGGCTGGCTATACTAGGGGGGCACAGGGCTGGGAAGGCTGGCTGTACTAGGGGGGAGCACAGGGCTGGGAAGGCTGGCTATACTAGGGGGGCACAGGGCTGTGAAGGCTGGCTGTACTATGGGGGGTACATGGCTGGGAAGGCTAGCTGGACTAGGGTGGCACAGGGCTGGGAAGGATTTCTGTACTAGGGGCAGAAGCACAGAGAAGACTGGCTGGACTAGAAAGTGGGTGCAGGGAAGGGTCAGTGTACTTACCTATCACTGGCAGCCAGTCAGGCATGGAGAAAACCAGGCAAGGATATCAGCAGTGTGTACTGCACCGGCAGCCAGGGAAAAGAAACAGCACTGGTGGCATTTTGAATATGGTTCAGCTGCGAGCCAATCACATCTCGAGGACCGGCAGCCAATCAGGAGCAGCCGCTGCTGATTGGCTGCTTGCGGACTGACAGCCAATCAGGAGCAGTCACTGCTTATTGGCTGCTCGCGGGACAACCAATCAGGAGTGGCCGCTACTGATTGGCTGCTTGCAGAATGACAACCAATCAGGAGCGGCCGCTCTTGATTGGCTGCCGTTCCGTGAGCTCTGATTGGCTCGCCGCTGGCAACTTATTTTGAATGCTGCCTGTGCCGAGTCTTCTCCCTGGCTGCAGGTATAATGACCAATCCATTAATGCTGACATCCGGGCCCCCTCTCTCTCTCTGGGCCTGGGACTACAAGCCTGGCTGTCCCCCTCTGATGGCGGCCCTGAATGTAGTATCTGCTTTTGGATTGTGATCAATGGGGAACCTGATGAAATCAGCCAGGAACCCACCAACCAGCTCAAATGTAATGAGTGTACTTTAAAAGGCAGCATAGGTAAATAGGTGTTCAATTCTTACTGGAAGAGGAAAAAAGTATGCCCAGCATTATCATCCACACACGCTGCTGCTTGTCATTATAAATACATTGATGGCAACTTAGCGGTATGTGCCTTGGTTGAGAAAAGAAGGGAGAATATCTGATATTCTGAGATACTGCCTGTTCCTATTAGAAACAACATATGTAATAAATAGTGTATTGTGTTCCCCCTATTGGAATCTAGGAGGAATGGTATTTGTTTACAGATGGCAAATGAATAAGAGTTAACAGACATAACCAGTATCCATTTGTGTGAATTTGCATTTCTTAAATATCACATGGTATCTGATTCTAAGGGGTAAATTGATTTCTATTTTATGTCATCCGAGATCAATCTTGGATGACATCATGCTTATTCATGTTTTTCATATTTCGAACAGGTTACGGAATTTACTAAGCTGCCGAGTTGCTGTCATTCATGTTGTTCGATGGTGTAATCATTCGATAGCATTCATATTATTCATTTCTATGTAGCATTCAGTTTTGGCTAACTCGAATGAACAGAAGCATGGACAGATCAGGGAGATCCATGTTGCATGCATCCGTGTGTAAAATAATAAACACAGAAGCACAGATGAATCATAGAGATCTGTCTGTGCTTCTGTTTTTACAAAAAAATTAAAACCTGTGTAAAAATAGAAAAAAAATGGCACCCCCCCCCCCAAAAGAACAACAAGCACCAGGCTTTGGATACCCAGTACTGGTTGTGCTAAATACTGGGTAAAAAATACATAGGGGTCCCCTGGTTGCCAAAATACAGGGGACAAAAGACGTATGTGTCCCCTGTATTTATAGCAACCAACACTGGGCATTGAGATGGTTTTGGTTCGGGAAATACAAAGGGAAAAAAATGCATAAGGTTCCCCTGTAAATTCCGGAACCAGCACCAAACTTTTCTAGTGGGGGGGGGGTTGATGCCACAGCCAGGGGAACCCTTTCACCAGGTCCCCCAGTTAAAGCATTACACCTGACCACTAGTCAGCCCAGGCCGCTGGTCCCTGGGGAGCTGGGGACCCCCCAATAAAGGGGTCCCACTCTCCAGGGCACCCAAGGCCTCGGCTGATAGCCCAGGTTTATCCCTGGCACCCCTGGCCGGTGGGTGCTGGGTTGATTATGTAGTGTGGTGCAATTGATAGTAGTAAAAATATTGTCCTTTTCTGTGGAACTACAGGTCCCAGCAAGCCTCTCCCGCATGCTGGTACTTTGCAGAACCATAAGTACCAGCATGCTGGGCATTACGGTCCAGCTTGTACCTGTAGTTCCACATCAAAAGATATATTAAAAAACCATAGAACACACACACTGTGATAGTAAAAGTTTAATAAAACATACATGCACACACACATGCACACTCACTATCTCATATACTCTCCTATGTATCCCTGAAGCCCATCAGGTCCACTTGTCCAGTAGGAATCCATAGGGCACCTTAAAAAAATCCATACTCAACTCCTACATTTCCATACACTCCTCTTCTATCCATATAGGCATCCACGGGCTTGGCAAAAAGGGCTAACATATATAAGTGCTGACATATAATTAGCCTAACTCCACCCCGGAATTGACGTCATCAGTATTGATGATGAAGAAAATCTTATTCGTTTTCATTCTACATTAATATGTAACACTTACCCAGTAATCCCCATCCAGTCTAGAGATCATACTGGGGTTCTGTAATAAATATACTCCTCTGAATTTTGATGTTTCATATTGCAGCAAAAACCAGAAGTTGCGCTTTGTAACGCACTTCCGGTATTCGGGTCCAGGCCACCCAGAGGGTACTCCTGTAATTTCCTATGGTGGCCGGTCTGGGTATACATTCGCCTACTTTCTCTTCCCTGGAACATGACCTCCTTCAACGGAAGTTAATGCTCCATCTTTAGGCTAATGAATGGTTCCCTGGAAGTAGGGCAAAAACACGTGTAGTGCTTAGTGATTTATTACATATTCAGAGCTGGAGATCATTCCATTCAGGACCGGAAATGATATAATACTAATTTAAAAGATAACTTATAACACATATCCATATCATAATAACAATATATAATAAAAATATATATATAAATACAAAAAAAATACCTTACTTATAATTAGAAAACACTCCTATGTGATAAATCTATTATTCGCTAGTAATCCATAAAGGTATTATTCCATCATACATCATACAACTAACAACTCTCTGGGACCAGAAATATTGAAGAGATGTGGAAACCTTCTATGTACTGTAGCAGCATTAATACAGTGTTATATCATCCTACACATGAAAAAAAAATCAACATCAAAAAACTAAAAAACATTAAAAGTGGTGTGGAATTCATATACAGTACTTTAAAAAATTGGATAAAAATATATGTGCAATAAAATTCATATATAATCAGTGGAATTTATATGTTGACCAGATGAAAAGGTACATAAAATCTTATAAAAAACATTTTTAATTTGAATTATTTTTTTATCTCAAGTGGAGAACAGTGTTTAATTTGTAGATCCAGGACATTTCTGCTTTCGCTAATAACTTTTCTATGTCCCGATCCCGTCAATTACTATTCCCATGAAATGTTTAATATTTGTGTATTTTTTTTAAATGTTCAGAAAGGCCATGGGTATCATACTTGTTTAGCCATCTGAGTTTTCAATGCTCTGGATGTTCTCCCTATGTGATGTAGTCGGTGGGTACGTTTTGTCTATTATAAAAAATATTTTTTTTTGTTTTTCATAAAATTCAGGCCTTGATACTGTCTGTGTGAGATATAACAGTCAGTAATGTCAGTAGATCAAGGGCCACTAAGCAGTGTATCACAGTCGGTGGTCACATTTTTTCTTTTATTAATATAAAAATTATTTTTGCGTGTGATAAAATTCAGGCCATGTGTTGTTTTTTTTTAAATAAAAATATTTTTGTCTTAAAATTCAGGCCGTGATACTGTTTGTGTGAGATATAATAGTCAGTAAT
This sequence comes from Taudactylus pleione, assembly GCA_031769625.1. Taxonomy (NCBI): domain Eukaryota; kingdom Metazoa; phylum Chordata; class Amphibia; order Anura; family Myobatrachidae; genus Taudactylus; species Taudactylus pleione. The sequence continues at coordinate 213,988 of JAUIMM010000434.1, forward strand.
GCTCAGTAGATCAAATGCCACTATGCAGTGTGTGTCGCAGTTAGTAGGCACGGGGGTTTTTTTGTGAAAAAAAAAAAATCAAGCATCCATATGGAACATGACAATCAATCAAAAGAACAGCAGAAGCAGCAAACAAGCACTAGCGCTGCAGCTGCTGTCAACTACAGTCATCATGATGATACTGCTTCAAAGTCATCTACTGAAGCCGATGCTCAAGGGTATAGAGGTTTCATTTAGGACATCTAAAATAAAAATAAACAATATTTTACAGTGGTAAAGAAACAAATCACCTCTTACAAAAGAAAAGTTTAGTGCAGAAAAAATATAATTGCCAACATGCAATTCACCACAGGCAGTGACAAGAAATGACTCAGGCATTGGACTGTATTAATGAGTTGTGATTCTACAACTGTCAGTGAGTCATCTGCCTCTCATGAGGATGCAAGACCATTTCATTCAGAGTCTAGAAGAGGCTTAAAACAAAATTAAATCCACTAAGGCAGTAGAACAAACTGTGTGTTCAGAAACAGAAATGTCACAAATCCCTAAGCGTGTCCACGAGTGCTATGTGTAAGCCTGACCTTTCTGAACTCATAGAGAAGCATCTTTCCTCCATTTATGCACCGTCTGCCAATGTGGAGATAAGCAGCACAAGTCAGGAAGTTGCTGACCTAAACTTGGGAGAGTCTGATATCTTCTTCTGCCTTTCCTGTCATTGCGAGTTTGCACTCACCCTCGATACCTTGCCTTGTAACCCAAGCTAGCAGTGTTGCTTCCTATCTGCAGCTATTTCTGACAAGGTGCCTGCAGAGGTGAGCCTAGAACAATGCAGGACCATTCCTCCCCCCATTTCACAGGACCTGGGTCCAGTAGTATTACCTGTGGGGCTTCCATTCTCCCTGAAACTGCGTCCAGGATAGTTATTTCATTTGCAGTGACCTGACTGCTGCAGGACTGTCTATGGCCTTTGAGAATCACCCACATTGCTCTGCTATAACCTGCAGCCGTCACTTCTCCTCCATTAGCATTCCTCCCCATGTCCCCCTCCTGAATCAACAGCAGTGGTGCTTTCTCTCCTGACCCTACCAGGGAATTATCTTCAGAACTCGGCTGGATCTCAGCCAGCTATCAAAGACTGGAGCCGGCGGGGTCTCTGCAGATCAACCCAGTGCCCTAGTCTCCCTTGGTGCTCCCACTGGCTGATCATCTGGAGAGGATCCTGCTGTCCCCTGCTACCCTTCCTCCACCCTTGCTCGAGCTACATGGTCTGGGCACCTGAATAAAGCTGATCCACCTACAACGGCTGTTCTCGGGGGAACAAAATACAATTCTTGGATACAAAGAGTTAATCAAGCCACAAAACAATATCTTAGAAAAATTGTATTTATTACAAAATAACAACAAAATAGAAATAATACGTTACATAGCTTCGGGAAATATAGATGGTTAGACTCGGAGCCTCGATCCCCATAAAACGGAAACTGGATTTCAAAGTCAGCACCACTGGTCACCAACTGCAGATCAGGCCCAGGGTAATGCAAAGTAAAAGGCTGCCTGTTTGCTGACAAATTACAGTTTATATAGGCTGAAAACTCCTGAATAAGCATTTTAATAGGTATAAAGGTAATGTTTTGGACATATACATAATATTAATAGTCAGTAGGGGGCACTGTTGCCTCAATTATAAATGTTGGAATTCTCTCAACAACTTGTTTTATTGTTTGTCTTCAGATTTAACTGAAGATAAGACTATTTACTGGGGCTTAACTATGTTCTAGTAACAATGAAACACTATTTATATTTGAAGCACAAACCACCATTCTTCACCTTGCATTATATTTGAAACAAAACATATATATAATTACCAAACAACATTATGAACATAAATGAAACTGCTGTCTGACACAGGTATAAGGACAATGAATAAAATCTCTCCCATTACAGTCCACCCTTGGGCTTATGGTGTGGAAGACATGTATATCATGTTCTCATGTGAATCTCTCCTCCTAATTGGCATCAGTTTAGCTGAATCTAGCGTGCTACTACATTTCCCTGCACAAACAAATAATACCTTGATCCCAAGATACATACTATGCTCATGATTCCATAGATGAGCATGTGCAGTAAACCAGTAAACCAACCCCCTACTCCTGAAAACCAATTTGCAGGGTTGACCCACCATAACCAACTTTCCTCATGACGGTGTTTAGCAAAATTATCCTTCAAAATTTGGACTTGAGTTAAATGATCTTCTATAGCTTCATCAACAACATAAGTCTGATTTATATAATTGCAGCAGGCAGTGCCCATTACCATACACATACCTCCTTTTGCAGTGGGGTAATCGAGAACAAAACGATGGACCTGTAATTCCCATTTTAACATTTGCATTTTCTTGAGTATTAAATGAAATGTTTCATAATATATCTGAGTGATATTATCCAACAGGGTAGCCAAATCAATTATAAATGAAAATGCCTTCTTAATGCAACATCTGTTCACCCAAGGAACATCAAATAAAGGCCGCACTGCTCTATTGGTTAACAAATGATGTGGAATCTGTATAGTATTAACTTGATTCCCATCGGTAAAGAATGTGGTGGGGATCAAACGTCCCAATGTACAATTACCAAATCCCCCATAGGGCAACCATTTGTAGGCCTGTCTCCCACAAAGGTAATACACATCATCTGGAAGAATACATGGAATATTAGCCACCACAGTGTATACATTGGCCAAAAGATCTCTGCTCTTATCAGGATCAGGTGTTAATTGCATCATGTCTGGGATATCATTACAAACGGAACCCACCATTCACTGGCAGCACTGACCAATTGGCCCCCTACAACTTGTATCTGAAATATCTTCCTATCAGAGCCGTAACTAGACTTTTTGGTGCCCTGTGCCTGAAAGAGCATTGGCGCCCCCCTCATTTTTCAAAGGGACATAATACACCCAAAAAAGGGCCATGGCCTCATGGGGAAGGGCCAGGGAAGAGATAGGAGAGACCAGGAGATGCTGGGGATGAAATAAGAGGAAGCTACAAGCAAGAATGATAATAAACAGAAATTTGACAGGCCCAAACAGTGCCCCCTGACCTGTGGTACTCTGTGCGATGGCACCGGCCGCACTACCCTAGCTATGGCCCTGCTTCCTATCCACCATACATTCAGACATAAACAATCCCCTTTTATATGTGAAATATACTGCTGTATGGGAACACCGGCAGCTGCGGACATCGGCTTGTCTGTCCAGGACAAGCTCCCTGGATCTCAGCTCTGGTGACCGGCGTGGTACTGATCGCTTCACACTCCATTGCCCCTGCTTCATGGTGTAGTGAAAGGCAGAGTGGATCCCTCGCTGTACCTGGTTGCTTATCCTGCTACCACTGGACTACCTGTCCCCAAGCTGCACCCCTGTTAGGTAATAACGGTGTCTGTCTATCCCCATTGCTCTTTTGCCTAACCTTCTTACAAGTTATCTCTCTTTTCCCTCTCTTTGACCTTCCCTGCCTACTGTGCTGCCCTGTACCCCATTTTTCTGCCATCCTCCACATTTTTTCCCTTGCTATCTTCCCCTGCGTTCTCTCTCTTTGGGACTGGGAACACACGTATTGCTTAAGGGTTCTGAACTCCCTATTTGTTGAAATTTTTTATTAAGTGTTGGAAGGACAGTCCACTGAATTTCTTCCACTGCTTTTGTGGAAGTTAAAAAAAAATGTCCTGTCCATTTTGTGGGACCATTGTTTCTTATAGGGGGTATAAATCTTCTGTATAGATTTTATTATTTTAGTTTTTATATTTATAGAAAATTCTGTATATCTAGCACATCTCTGGGGTATTGCTCAGATAACCTGTTTATTTGTGCTGCAACAGTGCCACCTAGTGGTGTCTTTTATTACTGGTTTCAATATTGTATTCACAGTCTGGTGGGGTGTGATATGTATTACTGCGGCTGCCCGACAAAGAAGGAAACCCAGATCGTCCTAAAGGTAAGTATTTACCAACCTAACTTAACCCCCCTAACCCTAACCCACCTAAGGGGTGCCTAACCCTAACCTCTCCCCTGTGCCTAACCCTAACCCCCCCTCTAAGTGCCTAAACCTAACCCCCCCTTCTCCGCCGCTTAAACCTAAGTCCCCCGGGAGGGGTGCCTAACCCTAAGGCCCCCCCGAGGGTGCCTAACCCTAACCCTCCCTTCCCCTAGCCTAACCCTAACCTCCCGGTGGGGTGCCTAACCCTGTCCCCCCCGGGAGCCCTAAACCTAACTCTCCCCCCACGGCTGTACGCTGTGGCGCCCGGCATCAGCTCGATCGGGATGCCAGGCACCGGTCCCCCGACGTCGGGCAAATGACAGGCGTCTAGATTTAGGCGCCTGTCATCCATCCCTAGTCAGGATAAAGCAGTCTGGAAGCCGGCGGTCGGCATTTAGATCGATGGGTTCCAGACTACATCCCGTCTGGTGTGCTATATTTCTGTTTCTACTTTATTATGAGATTATATTGCTATAATCTTACATTTCTGTGCACCGCTCAATAATTATTTACACAACATATTTGATAAATATGTAATTGTATTTTAACCTGTGGGCCTTTTATTCTATCTCAAGTGTAAGCTTTACTTCAGTGACATTAATCTTCAAATCTCTTTGTTGATACTGAGTGACCTTATTAAATGGATACTTTTAAAATTTAGCAGGTAATGTATACCCAGCTATGGATATATTTGTGGAAAGACCAGGTAATTCAAATATGTCTAACCACTCAGGAAATACAAACATGGTGTGGAAGAGGCCCCCTCAACAAATGCCAAATCCCCTCCATTGCCCTCATCCTCACCCCCCTCATCCGTAGAGAACGATTCTTCCCATAGCCAAGTAGTGACAGTCATCACAACTGCACCCTCAGCAGATAATGGCAAATAGGTGATATTTATGTTAATGCCCCTAATGGATAAATGTTTTGCAGATCTTAGTGCCCGGCTTGATGCCTCATTGGCTAAGATAGATGCCAATACTGCTAGAATTGAAACACTAGAGCAGAGAACCAATACTACGGAGGATGACGTACATGCCTTACAGATGACTGTTGCATCCCAAATGCAGACTATTCACTCTGTCTGCAAAAACTAGAAATAGGCATAGTAATTTAAGTTTTATTGGTATTCCCGAATCGATCAAGGATGCCCAATGGGATTAAAATATTAGTATTCAGATTCATCAGGCCTTAGATTTTCATGATGATACCACAGTCCCTCAGATTGAGAGAGTACATAGAATATGCCCTACACATTAGAATGGTGACTCTCGACCTCGCCCAGTCATTGTCAAGTCTTTTGACTATCTGGCTAAAGAACAGATGCTTTCGGCTTATCGGGCCAAGTTAAATTGGACAGTGGATGGTCACCACATATTAATATTTCAAGATTTTTCAACTGTAGTCACACAAAAAAGAAAGGCATTCTTGGAACTTTGCTATATGTTGTTTGACCGTAAACAGCGCTTTGTGCTTCTTTATCCAGCAAAGTTGAGGGGGATGATAAATGGCCACCCTGTAATCTCTACAGAACCTCAGAGGGCAAAAGATCACTTTTAAAGAGGTCACTCACCCTCTCCAGTTAATTCTGTATCTGGGTCGGTAGATTGATCCGTAATATAATGTCCTAAATTGTTGTGGTATTTGAAATTATATTTAATTTTTGTTTTTTGTTCAGCCCCCCCCTCTTTTTCTCATTTCACTTAAATTTGAGCAGGTTTGAGGCTCCTTTAAATTTAAGCTTATACTTAATGTATTAGTTCTAGATGATATAATTCATTTTATAAATAGGTTAAAGGCCCTTTTCTAAATGTTCTCACTTTTCTTTATTCTCCTTAGTATTAACTGATTTACAATGTGTTTTATTTTTGTTGTTTCCTTTTATGTTGTTTGGTTTATTGCCTGGAGCATCCCTTTTTCCAAAAGTGGGATCCTCTAGTTATATGGGTGGAGGAATATGTTGCCTCCCACCTTTATTTTTCTTATTTTGTTTGGAAAATGTTTGCACCATTTTGCAGGTGCAAAAATTTTTTGCTGGTGAAGCCATCTCCTGTTCCGATAATCAATAATTATCTACCTGATCTGTTGACATCTGAAATCAATACGCATTGCTTTTTAAGTATATTGTCATTTTATATGGGGGTGTTGGGGAGTTGACCCTGTTCCTTTCGGGAAATTTCTTTTTTTACATGCATTATGGCAGCACAGGCGGAAAATATTTCTGCTCATCAGAGGCAGCAGTCCATCTCTTTGCTGTCTTGGAATGTGGGAGGACTCAACTCCCCAATATAACATAAAAAGTTTCTCACATCACACACATTCATAGACTGCGCTCTTAGGTGGTTTTATTACAGGAGACTCATTGGCTGTCGGGGAGTGGCTACTCACTTCGGGCTTCTTGGGTTGGGCAGTGTCTGTCGGCCTCTTAGCGTTCAAAATCGTGTGGTGTGGCACTACTTTTTAATTATGATTTACAATACACCTTTTTAGACTCCGTGTTTGATTTTAATGGCCATTATATGGTGGTGGATGTGGAGATGGAAGGTATGCAATATACTTTGGGAAATGTTTATACACCTAATGTCAACCCTGGTTCATTTTTTCATGATTTATGTCAAATGTTGGCTAGTCGTACTTTATATTAATTGATTATAGGTGGAGCTTTTAACACTGTTGACAATACAGCCATTGACAAATCTCCTCTGGCTTCTAGATTATCCTCACAATGTTGGCGCTGTATCCAGGAATTAAAAGATATGCTTCATTTGGGGGTATATTTTGAATATGACAGATAGATCTTACACTCACCATGCTAGAGCACATAATTCTCTATCATGTATAATTTATTTTTTAACAACTACTTCGCTTTTGACTCAGGTCAAATAAACGGTTTGTTTCCAATCATGCCCCAATACGATTATGTCTGTATTTGCAGACTACTTATTCATGGGACAGCTTTTGACGTTTCCCAGGTTATCTTTCCCAGTCGAAAGATTTTAGACATTTTCAGTTATATTCTTGGACTAATTTCCTATATGACAATCCAATACTTTTCTGGGAGACGTCAAAGGCAGTGATGAGGGGGTCACATAATAGGTTACGTTATGAAATTAAAAAGGGATAATGCTAGAAAATACCAATCACTGCAGGAGGCTGCTTTATGTAGTTTCTGTGACTATGTGAGTAAACCCTCTGACTCAACTCTAGAACAATAATTTCAAAACAGCTGTTAGAGTCATTTTAAACATCTCAGGTGAGTCAGCATCTAGATTATACAAGACATACCTATTGTAGATGGGGCAATAAGGCAGGCAAATTGCTATCTATGATGTCAAAGCTTTGGAAAAAATGCTCATTCATTTCTGCAGTTAAGGATCCAACCTCTGGCAGAACTCTCCTTAACATTGCTAAAATATTAAAGCAGTTTAATCAATTTTACACTGACCTATAAGCTGTGAAAAATATCGATACGACTTTGCAAGCTAAATTATTGGAGGACGCAAATCTTCCTAAGCTTACTGGATCTTTTATCAGCAGTAATAATGGTTTGTGAATTGGAGTTGGTATTGAAAAACTTGACATTGCATAAATCTCCTGGCCCTGATGGTTACACTGGGGCATATTTTAAATTTCTCCAAGCCAAAATCACACCAACCTAACTTGAGCTATTTGGTAAGTTATTTCACAATAATCCTTCTTATCCCTAATTTATTGTACTAATGCCTACTCAACTCTGATTCCCAAACTTGGCAAAGATCCGACTTCAATAGATGCGTATAGACCAATTTCTTTACTAATTACTGATTTTAAGATATTTTCTAAAATAATGGCTAATAGGCTTCAAGATATCCTCCCTGATTTGTTGACTCATCATCAGGTGGATTATGTTCGAGGTCATCAGTCAGTAAAGGCGATACAAACTGCCCTTGTGGCTGTGATCGCTGCCTCCCAATCCTTGAATCCTGATTGTATGTTGTTGAGCTTAGATATTCACAAGGCTTTCAACATTGTGGCATGGCCCCATTTGTTTCAGGTTCTTGAGGAATGTGACTTTGACCCTTCGTTTATACACCTTGTCAGCTATTGTTATTCTTGTCATAACACATCTTTAATCGTTAATGGCTAGCATGGCTCTCCAATTACAATGAATAGTGGAATGAGGCAAGGATGCACCCTTTGACCATTATTATTTAATTTAGCAATTGACCCCCTCTTTAGGATCCTGCAATCCTCCCTTTTCTTTAAGGGAATCCCAATAGGTAACACGGAGGTTTGACTCAAAGCATTTCCTGACAATGTCTTATTGTATATATCTAATACTAAAGATTCCATATCCGCAGTTTTAAATATTTTGAGTGATTTTTTGAGATGTCTCTGGTTTTGAAGTAAATATGTCTAAATCTGTGGGTCTTTGCTTGATTCCAGGGGTGGGCCAACCGTTATGGAGTAGACATATTCCTTTGTCTTGGGCTAAATCTCACATTACATATATGGGTATCCAATTGCCGAAGAAGTCTTCAACTCTTTATTTGATAAATATTACCAAGGTCATCTCATCCACTGGGGTGGAGCTGGAGGGCTGGATCCATCTCCTGTTGTCCTATTTAGGCAGGGCGACATTCCCATGCTTGCTTTATTTATTGCAGTTCTTGCCACTCCTATTCACGCATAGGGACACTTTAAAGATTAATGCTTTATTTAGGAAATTTCTTTGGAAGGGCAAATGCCTTAGAATAGCCCTCCTAAAACCACAGCAGATGAGAATCGATTGATTTATCAATTTTTGCATTTAGCCTATAACAATCATGCATCTATTTTGCGCTACCTGCAGGATTGGCTACACAATAGTAATATCTACATGGACTCGATCACTGATAAACTATTTTTCCAGGTGGTAATTTAATTAGTTTCTTACACCAGCATGATGCAGAAGTTGGTCAGGAGGTGTGGGACAACCCCCTATTGTGGTCCACGAGGAAACTGTGGCATATATTATGCCACCAGCACAATTTAAATGCACAAAAATCCTTATTTCTGCCTTTTCTGACCAAACCTGATTTTCAAAATGGTCTTGCATCCTTCCCTTTCACATTATGGTGGAGAGAGGGAGTGAAAGACGCAAGTAACATTGTAGGTATCTCTAATAAGTGTTTATTAACTTTTGAGCAGGCCAACACTATGCAAGCTCTGTAATCAGTGGTGACTGAGGAAGCCACTGAGATTGGAGGCGGAGAAACGTGTTTTTCACAAGCAGTGCTAGCTAAATGGATGCACATACACCGTTGTGTGATATACAGACGGCTGACTTTTGGAGATTGATAGTCCGTCCCGGAGCACTACTGGAGGCTCACCACTTAAACGGCTAAGGTGACGCCAGGCAGAGAACTTTGGTCTGCAGAGTGCATACCCGGAGGAAAGTGAGCGCGAGGTGTACCTGGAGACCGGCGCTGTGGCTGCGGACTTGGGCAATATACAGACGGTCAGGTGAACCATTCACATCTATGGGTTTCACTTTGACGCCAGTTGACCAGGTGGTGTAAACGGAGGACCTCTGTTCTGCTCAATACCTACTTAGAGAGAATAAGTACAGGGTAGTACTTCGAGACGAGGGATACAGCCAAAGATCTTGGCAGCGGACAGACTGTGAGGTGAACCATTTGCACCTATGAGTTCATCACCCTGGTAATATTTCTCCTTATTATAGCTTTATTTATCTCTCATGGAAACTATTACAGCTAATAGCTGAATATACCCTAACAGGATTATTGAACATTTATAAAGGATAAAGGTACCTCTACAAGTCTAAAAGGCAGTAGCTCTATAAACACTATAAAAATTAACAAGCTGCCTTGAGCTAATTACAGGTGAAGCAGTTGAACTAATAAAACAAAGAACATGTGTTATCAAAAAGGAATCCACATCTGATTAGTATTGCAGGATTATACAGCTCTGTCTAAGGATCCTTGGAATGAAAAGGAATCCTATTGGGCAACATAGGCCCTCATTCAGAGCCGTACGCTCTGAGCAGAGCGCACGCTCTGAATGAGGGCCGGGCTCCATTTTCATGGAGCGTCCTCCTGGACGCTCGTGTAGCTGTGGGTCACCACCCACAGGCTATACGAGCGTGCTTTGTGATGGCCGCGATGGTCGAGACCATCGCGACCATCGAAATTGCGAGCCGGAGCCTGCAGTTGAGGTTTTCAACCGCAAGCTCCGGAGTGATTTTGGCTCTATCAGAGCCAAAATCACTCCCACTGACATCACTAGTGATGTCAGTGGGCCGGCTTCTGACGGGAGGCGTTCCCGTGGGAACGCCCCCGTCAGGGAGGCACACCCCCGGCACGCCCACCAAGGGGGGCGTGCTGTCAATCAACATTGACAGCACGCCCCCTTTGATCGGACACAACGAGCGAAGGACTTCTGACAAAGCCATAAGACTACTCATAACAAGAGAGATTTTCAATTGGGTATTTCTCAGAAGGGAGATTTTCTATTTAATTTTATTTTTATGTGTTATATTGTATGATTAATTTTATATGTGGATAATATTTATGTGCTGAAGTATCCAACTAGGATTCAAATTTTGCTGTCCAGCAATTGTTATGTATATACATATATTGGCGATTTTATTAATAATTTTTATATACTATTAAAGTGCTATTAAATATTACTGTATTCAGCGCTCTTTTCTTATTTTTTCTATTCTTTGGTGTAACTAGGGTATTTGGAGCCCAGGGCAAATGTGAAAAGGGAGCCCCCCCACCCATGTGCTCGGGCCGAAGGCGCGCGCGGCAAAAAAATGGGCGTGGTCACTTAAAAATGGGGCGTGTCAACATGACACACCCCTTTATTTTCAAACTGAACATTCCTATCCATATGCACCTTAACCCCAGTAGTACCCCTTATACAGTACACCCAGTATGCAGTTGTGGTCCCTCTTATGCAGGCCCATAGTAGTGCCCCTTATACAGTATCCCCAGTAGTGGTCCCCCTTATACAGCCCCCAATTAGTTCCCCTTACTCAGTGCCACCAGTAGTGGTCCCCCCAAATGCAGTGCCCTATGTAGTGTTCCCCCTTATGCAGTGCTTTATATAGTGCCCCCAGCAGTAGTCCCCCCATGCAGTTTTCCCAGTAGTGGTCCCCTTATGCAGGCACCCTGTAGTGATCCCCCCCTGTAGTGGTCCCCACAGTGCCCCTAGCAGTAAGCCCCTTATATAGTGCCCCCAGCAGTAGTGTCCTCCCCTCACATGCAGTGCCCCCAGTAGTGGTCCCCCTGATGCAGGCTCCCAGTAGTGACCCCCCCTATCCAGTGGTCCCTGTAGTGGCCCTTCCTATTATTGCCCCCAGTAGTGGTCCCCCGAGTACCAGAGCCTCTAGTAATAGGCCCCTTTTAGAATGCCCCCAGTGGTAGTCCCCCCCCCAAGTAGTAGTCCCCAGTATAGTAGCCCCCCCCAGTAGAGGTCCTCCCAATGGCACCCCCAGTAGTAGCCACACCTCCCCCAGTAGAGGTCCCCCCATTAGTAGCCTCCCCCGTTGTGCAGATAGGTTTAAAAATAAATAAATATATATAAAAATATACTTACCTGATTCCACGCTGCTCCTGCTCCTGTCCGCGATGTCGCTCCCGCCCGCCAGTCCTCCCGGGCTGGCGCGCTCAGCATTATGGGACTGACGTCATGACGTCAGTCCCATTACCCACTGCAGGAGCCGGACGGAAGCCCGGCTCTTGCAGTGGGTGCTGCAGCAGTCAATGAGAGTCTATCTGACTCTCATTGGCTGCTGCTTAACACACGCATCGCCGCCAGCGCTGGCGGCGATGCGTGTGTAATGCACAGCCTGAGCCCGCCTCCTGGCGCTATTGGGCAAGTGCTCAGGGGGAGGGAACGGGCTCAGGCGTGTAGCACAGGACCGGCGCTGGAAGCCTAGCACCGGTCCTGTGTAATTGTGTAGCGCTGACCGCACTCGTTGCGGTCAGCGCTACACTGGCTAACTAGGGCGGGCCGGTACCGTGGCTGGCGGCGCCCTCCCCGTGCCGCCGGTCCAACGGCGCCCATGGCACGCACCCCGCCCGACCCCCCCTAGTTACGCCACTGTCTGTAATACAGGGTTTTTCTGACTTGGATTGACAGAATGCTATTGATGGTATGCTGCAGTTTCCTCCTCCTGCTAGGAGGGTGATATCATTACATTATACTATTCTGAGAAAGCAGATAGATCATGAGCAGGTTGGCTCAGGGGTCAGCCTGTGGCAATCCTCCTTCCCCTGACTAACATGTGAAGATTTACTTGACAATTTGCGTAGTTCATATAAATTACTACTCACAGCTCAGTATCAGGAAATGTTTTAAACATCTTTCATAGATCTTACTTCACACCTCATAGGCAGTATTTAGCTGGAATTACTTCACACAACTGTTTATGTTGTCAAACCCATCAAGCGTACTTCCTCCATTGTTTCGGGTCTTGCCCATTACAACATCAGTTTTGGCTTGCAGTCAGAAAAATCTCTTTAGATAATTTAGAAAATTAAATCCCATTTACAACAGAATGGGCTCTATTTGGGATGGTACCCACCTCACAAAGAAATGCAAGAGGATGTAAAAAGCTGCTCTTAGCCGTTAGTGCTGCTGCTCGAAATGTTATTTTACAAAATTGGATTTCGAATTCTCCTCCTTCATTGTGGATGTTTCAAAATAAATTATTACATATTTTAATTTTGGACTGGATAGAAACCTCATTGAATAGGGAGTGAGTGACCTCACGATTTTTCAACACATGGAAGAGTTAAATATCCACTTTGCCTGGGGAACTTTTACATAGAATTGAGGATGTTGTGAAAAATACCATGTGGTATGAGCAATGGGAACTTTTGGGAGATCTTCCCTTTAGTACATAGTGGATACATTGACTTTCTCTTCCCATTTGATTTACATTTTTGAGGTTGGGTCTTGTTGTCTTACGCAGCTCCCCCCTGCCCCCTGTCTTTTGTTTCTATTGACTCTTTCTTACCCCCACATTTTTTTCTCTTCACTTTTTATATAGTTAACAACTTTGTTACTGCCATATCAAATGTTTCTCTCTGCTAACTTACTGTGTTAATTCACTATTTATGTTGTTCTGTATACTTTTCATCGTGGTCATTGATAGATGATCACTGTTGTTTATATTTATGTACGTTTTGCCATTTCTTTCTTGTTACAAGAAAAATCAACAGTTTGAATGTTCATTCACTGCCATGCTGAAAAGAGTAATTTGCTCTCAAAATGCTTTGGTGGAAGTGACAGGAGAATCTTGATATCCATGGATGCCCCTTCATTTGGACCCTGTATGAGGTTTCTTGAGACCTCCACCTTGTAACAGCTACAGGCCCTTATTGAAGGAACATCTGGTAATTCACCAATTTATTACCAAAAGTGTACTTTTTTTGCACATGCTGCACTTTGTTTCATATTGGTTTATATGATTATTTAACTACTACTTGGGTACCAATATGTATGGAGTTTGTTCCATATTGTTTTTTTTTACCTAATATGGAACACGCCTTATGTTGTCTGGAAATTAATAAATAGTGTGTGACATATTACTTTTGGTTTTCATATAATGGAAAAATGTCCATTCTAAGAAATGATACCTGCACATGAGATTGACTGCACAAAGATTAAAGGAAATTTTGTTTTCTCAAAATTGTAACACTAGCACACTCTAAATGAACACCATTTTTGCATTAATTCCCCTAATTAGACTTTTGGAAAAGCAGCTCAAGAAACTGAAGAAGGAGCTGAAAATAATCGATTTCACTAAGTATGTTGGACTTGCAGATCAAATCCTTTATTTGCTTTGCCAGGATCTGAGGGTTGTCAGGGTCTTTCAATTGGATCAATACATTTATGCAACCATGTTGAAACCTAGGTTTATTTTCCTTCCCAATGGACACAGATTTTAAGAGATGTAAAGAACTGTTGGCAAGCAAATTGTTAGCTCAAGCGGCATGGGATGCAGTGATGACTCCTCCTTCAATTTCCCCAGCAAATGCAGTTACCATGAAAAATCTAAACTTTCCCAAAAGACCCACTGGTGATGCAGATGAGTCAACACAATCAAGTTTTGTCATCTGGTCGGGTCTAAAAGAAATGCTTACAATTAATGACACCTCTACCATGACTCCATCTGATATGGTCACCATTCAAAGAATGGTTGAGGATTATTTTAATGATAGTATTCAAATAGGCATGTCAGACAGTCTGTTTGAGTACTGGCAGGAAAAAAAGGCAATTTGGAGGGCATTGCGCAAACTGGCTTCGCTCTACTTGAGCTGCCCACCCTCCAGTGTGTACTCAGAAAGATTTTTCAGCACAGCCGGGAACCTTGTCAACGATCAGCATAGGAGGTTTCTTCCTCAAAATGTGGAAAAGATGATGTTCATCAAAAAGAACTGGAAAATCCATGAGGAAGATCTTTACCACCAATTACATTAAGAAAATGCAGCGGTATCTGTAATGGTGGTTCCAGCGGGGATGCCCAGCTACAACCTTGCCACTGGTGCAAAAAATCGTGCCCCGCATGGCACAAGATGCATGCAGGTGAGCGGATACGCACACTGCATTTGCACCCGTGCCTCCATAGGAGTGCATGGTGCGATACTGTACCATGGTGCCACAGTGTACTGTATTGTATGCAGGCAGTGGAATCGCATGGCATGATGCGTGCACATGTTTGTGGTGTGATCAGCAACAATGTAACTGGGTGCATCTGTACACACCGATGAGGGTGAGGATGATGATGGCAACATCTTGCCTCTGTAGAGAGAGTTTGTGTACATAGAGATCATTTACAGCAATGTCAGCTGCCCATTGGTAACTTGTTTTGTGGGGGACCAAACAAACTAGTCACTTTAGCCACAGGTGGCAGTCCCTGTCGATGAAGTGATTGGTTTGTTAAACTTTGCATATCCTGTTTAATATATACAACAGAAGCAACAGAAGGGTGGGTGGGCCTGGGTAAGTGGCCCCAAGAACAAATTCATCTTGCACCTCTTTTATTTGCATTATGTGCTGTTTGGGGCATTGCTGACTGACATTTTAAATTTTATAGATAATTAAACTGCCATCCTGTCTGTCACTGCTGTGTGGAAATGTTTCATAGATGTCCTATATTTTTTAAACTGCCGTGCTTTTGTGCCGCTGCTCTGACGCTTACTTATTTTTTGTTTTATACTGTATTTATTTCAAATAAAATCACAAATAGGTATACTTGCAAAATACTCTTATGCCCTTTTCAACCTTGATTTGTAGATACCAACCTGGTGGGCTTGGCTTTCCTTGATCATAACAGCCATGTTTGGTCATATGCAACTCAATCACCAAATGAAGAGGATATTTTGTGATGGTATCTGGAGATGTTCTCCCACCTCCCCTTCCAGCCTTCCCATATATAATCCCAGAAGCACAATGATGAGAGATGTTTAGTACCAGACTTTAATAACCCCTCTTCCCCCTTCCTGTTCAGAGCTTCCATTTTGTGTGCTGCCACATTAATAGTTCTTCCACCCATTTAAGAATCAAAATGGGCTGGTGTTGCACAGGCATTACTCATGTCGGTGGGAGGGCCCAAGGACAATTCCATCTTGTATCTCTTTTCTTTGCCTTATGCGCTGTTTGGGGCATTGCTGACTGTATTTTTGTGTAGATGACAAACATTATTGTTATAGTTTATTAAACTACATCCTGTCTGCCACTGCAGTGCCATTATCTTTCCTAGATGTACCATATTGGTAATTGAACTGCCACAGCCACTGAAATCTTCTACATGTGGCTGATGAATGCCAAAAATGGCCAGAAATGTGTATGGCTACAGACAGCTTCTCCTGCATGTCCATTTCATTTTATTAAAACCACCAAAGAGCTCAACTGGGGCAAGGACTAATGTGAATGAGTAAATGTTCTTTGAAATACCTCCCATCCTCCCTCATAAATTTGCTTTGGAATCCAAAACTAAAAATAAATTGACTACAAATTCACCCTTTATTTTACCTGCTTTCCACTACTCTACCTCATTTGGGCTACAGATCTAGCTTTTCATTAATGAAAAGCTACAGCCACTCTTGTTTCCTAGATGTGCCATGTTAGAAGTTTAACTACCACAGCTACTGACATCTTCTACATGTGGCTGACGAATGCCAAAAATGTCCAGAAAATGTTATGGCCACAGACAGCTTCTCCTGCATGCCCCTTTCATTTAAAAAAAAAAAAAATTGGAACCACCAAAGAGCTCAACTGGGGCAAGGACTGATGTGAATGAGTAAATATTATTTGTAAAAGCCTCCACTCCTCCCTCATAAATTTGCTTAGGAATCCAAAACTTAAATTAAATTTACTACGAATGAACCTTTCCTTTCCCTGCCTTCAGCTATATACATACTCCATCTTTTGGGAACTGAAGAACTTGATCCTAAATTGATACTTACTCATAATTTTCTTCAGAATCAAAACATTTTAATAAATTTACAAACTAATCAATCCTTCTTTCCTTTAACTGGCTTCAACTTCTCCATAAACATACTCCATCTCCTTCAGGCCTCTGACCTAATTATTGATTAATAAAAACATTCTTGGTTTCTCCATGGGTTCGTATAGTTTATAAATAGGCCATCCTGTCTGCCACTGCAGTGCCACTCTGTTTCCTAGATGTGCCATGTTGGAAGCTAAACTGCCACATATTTTGCCACCCACTCCTGCAGCTTATCTTAGCCAACTAGCTAGGTGCAACCTTTTGTCCTAAATGGATGAAAACAATATTGTCAGCTGTGAGGTGGTTAAAATTGACTGGAAATGAGTGGAAATGAATGATATTGAGGTTAATAATACTGTAGAAAAAAAGAAGCAAATTATGTGATTTTAGCAGTTTTTATAAATTTTTTGAAAACATACAGGTCCAAAACTAAAACACAAGAGTTAATCCAGATCCAAACCCAAAACACCGGTGTCGGTAAACATCTCTTTTTTTAGTTAAATGCAGTGAGTTTGGATACCCTCCACTAGTGGCATTTTAAGAAAGGAGGGGGCCCATTGGACCCGCACCCCTCTGGCAATGCGGTACATTCCAGCTTAATGCCAGAATCTAATGCGCATGCATGTGTCTACAAAAAAATTAGTCTTATTCCCGGGGACATCTTTTCTGCGCATGTGTGAGTCACTGGGAAAGAGGCTGCATACATTTTTCCTGTGATTTTTGCTGCTGTGCAGTGCCAGCCTGGCCTTGCAGAGACTGCAATAAGTTAAGTATAACTAAATATGAATGCAGGATATGCAGTGGGGATCCCTTAGGATGCACCCTTTATAGTTATGGCCCTGCCCTACACCCCAAACACCTGCTTTTTGCATACCATGGACACTTCTTAATGAACTTCCTGTTTGGATATATCAAGGAAATAACACTTTGCTCGCTGCACTTTTTAATTCTTTTAATTATTTACACATCTTTGTTTATATCACTAACTGACCCTAATCCTACCTTGGTCTCCTCGCAGTGGTGCGGTAATGACCCAAGTCCTGTTGGCGTCTTCCATCCACTGGAAGTGGTCATGATCGCACTTCTGGTTCGGCATGTATCGGCTTTCCCACCATCCAACACGTTTCATGTGGTAATGCACTTTGTCAAGGATGTGGGTGGTCCCTTGTGGGTGGTCCCTATTTATAACAGGGTGTTTAAACAAACTTTATTGAGTCTGTTTAAAAAACGGAAGTCCTCTGCCAGATCTTCTATCTAAATAAGCGGTAAGCACATGTTTATTTGCTTTTATTAAGATATCCCGCATTGCCCTCAAAATATAATTCTAACAAATGTTATCTGTAAAGCGCTATGGAATATGTGTGCTCTATATAAATAACTGGTAATAAATAGATAAAATATATAATAAACCCTAGCCTCCCCCACCCCGCACCCTAGACCTAACCCTCTCTTCTTAGTGCCTAACCCTAACCCTGCCTCTAGCATCGTCATCCTGACTGCTGGGATGCCGAACACATCCCCATGCACAGCTCTCCCATCGTATACCAGAGACACAAGATAAGGGATGACATTGCAACATTGTCTATTCTGGGAGTGCTTTATTTACCATGGCTAGGGCTGCTGCAGGGGAGGAGTGGGAAGGAGAGTTGTGGGTGAGGGGGGGGTGCCAGACGTGTTTCATTGGCATAAGAAGCTGCTGATCGAGCAGGGACACCAATGAGCAGGGACAGGCTATATACTGTAGATAGTAGCAGCAGCTGATGGTCTAACACAGCACTCTACTAGAATATGGTTATGGTGGCTTCTCAGGTGCTGGGAAGGGGTGCGGTGTATTGAGTGGCTGTGACGGTACACTCCGGGTACATACTTACAGCCCTAAGTGGAGTGAATATATTGTGGATGATGGAGGAGGTGCCCCTTCAGTGCTGGCAGCTCCGGATTAAGGTCCACATGGGCCTGGAGCTGAAAATGTTCAAAGGCCTTTACTGAGAAGGGGAAGAGCTGTGATTGGTGCTGTGTGAGCGTGTTCACAGTCACCTTGGTGTGTACACTATGAACAATACATAGAAATAGAAAATTGCATAATTTTTTTTTGGGGGGGGTAGGACTAAAAAATCTATTTAAATACTTAAAGTTTTTGACCAGTTAGGCAGCTGGTAATCATGCTGTCATGTTGATGGGCCTATTTTTATGTGGAGGCCTGGAGCTGTAGCTGCATCCACCCCATTGTTAATTTGGCCATGAGTGCTGGTGCCCGGCAGCAGGCGTCTCCTTTGTCTCCCATAGTTCTGCCCCTGCAAGAGGTACAAATACATTCATTTGTTTTGAATGCAGGGTAAACACTGGTTGCGTATGCATGTAGCTCACATATGTTGGACAGCTTTATTTTTACACTACAAATTAGATGTCATTTGTAAACATCCCTCCAAAATCTATCTCTCTGCACATTTTACATCTGCCCCACATACAGTGCAGCATGGATTTACCAAGATACACAGTTACTTGTTCTTTCTTACTCTATTCCCAAATCTGAATCAGGCCCTTTGTATATTTACTTGTGTTCCATAGAAATCCCTACCTGCATTGCCATTGCTTTTTAAACCATTGCTTCATACCTATGCAATTTTTACATTGCTTATTTTAATATTATGGACCTAGGGCCTCATTCAGGTTGGCTTGCAAGGCTGCGTTTGCACGCACCCACTCACTGAGACAATATGCTAATTAATGCAATCGCACGGCAACCGCAGCACTATACCAAGACGCCCATCACTGTATAAAGCCGCCCACTTCCCATGACATGCATCCGCAAGTCAGCGAAAACATCGGAAAACATCGAACCCTTACACCCAGTTGTGGTTGACCATGACCTGCCGCAAAAACTGCTAAACTTCCTGTCGCCATCTAGACCTCTTCCAGCATATACAATCGCAGGGGATTAATTAGGCACGCCTCTGTAACAGCGTTCAAATGCATAGGCACGACTATATTCGAATGACCCCCACCCTCTCCATCTCCAAATGGTCACTTACTGTCAATCACTGTGTCATGGGACTGCGTGCTTACTGCGATCGATTCCCGATCGCAGTGGTTGGTCGCACACACGCACTGCAATGCATACACATGTGCAGGATGCAAAAAGCTATATGTGAATGCAGCCTTGCAAAGCAACCTGAATCAGGCCCCTAATTCAGAGATGTATGTAAGCACAATGGTTTACGTACGTCCATGATGGTGTGAGATCTGTGCACGTGTAGATGACGCACTGTGCACTTGCAGATCTAATTGTGCAAAATCTATTGCATTGCCCTGGACACCACAGGCTGATGACAGGTTGCAGCCATTTGGGGTGGAGCAGGGACGGTAACAGGCTGCATTGCAGAAAACATGGTCATGTCGCTCCCATTTTCTGGGCGTCCTGGCACCAGTAGTCACGTCCTTGGATGTAGCTCCTGTGACTTCAGCAGCGTAAATTTCCAGCTCGTCATGTGAAACCTGAGGATTAATCAGATGGCGGAGCCCATGCAGAGCATCTGATGCTGTCTCTTAGGATTCAGCAGCAGATCAGAGAAGACAACCGGAGTGTACAGTATATTTATTAACACATTATTATATCATATTATTACACAGCCGCCAGGTACAGAGACGCAGCGGCTGTGTGATTAGCGCACATCTCTGAATCAGGCCCTATATTCCTGCACCCATAACAGCTCCAGATTATTCATTTTCATAAAATACTATTGTCATACATGCCTACTCTCCCGGATGCCACGGGAGGCTCCCAATTTTTTGGGTAACCCCCTGCACCCCTGGTAGAGTAGGCACTTCTCCCGCATTCCTGCCCACATCCTAGTGAAGTGGGAAGAATGGGGGAGAATTTCCAGGGCAATCACGGAATCCCGTGTAGGGGTGGGGCTTAATTGCACGATTGTACAAGAATCGTGTCATTTGGCCCCACCCCTATAAATTTGCAGCAAGGGGGCGGGGCTAAATGATGTGGCCCATCAGGTCCCACCCCCCATCTGCTTCTCCTCCCCAGGCTTCTCCCAGGGAGGAAAAAATGAAAGTCGGCAAGTATGACTATTGTACTATAGTTTTGCTCATACTGTATATTTATAGTACTGTTCTTTTATCGGCATATTTATCGGCATTTTGACATTTTGGGCATAGTTCATAGTTGTAATAGAAAATGGTGACTGCTCAGATTAACTTCATGGTCTGTCACAGGTGTATATAAAGGGAGGGGTTTAATCTAGCCAAGAAAAAAAGAAAATATGTCCCACAGCGCACTGCAATAGCATCCGGCCCGCGTCAAGGCATCTCTGTTCCGGTGTCCCTAATGCTGCATGATAATAGCACCCACTTTGGGTCATATAATTGCATACTGTTATGCCACATGATAATAGCACATACATTAATATATCTAAGTTGAAAGACACTTTTATATTTTAAAACACTATGGGCCAAATTTTATAGGGTCTGAGTTTTGTAAATGTGCGAGTATAGAGCTATACCCTATGTAACAGGGGCCCTGATTCAGAGCTGTACGTTCTGACAGAGGGCCTGATTCAGAGTAGGGGTGTGCACCGGCCACTTTTCGTGTTTTGTGTTTTGGTTTTGGATCTGGATCTTTCTTCGTGTTTTGGATCTGGATTGGTTTTGCCAAAACCACCCTTCCGTGTTTTGGGTTCTGGGTTTTGTGTTTTGGATCTGTATTTTTTTTTAAAAAAGCATAAAAACAGCTAAAATCACAGAATTTGTAGGTTTTTCTGCTCCTATGCTATTATTAACCTCAATAACCTTAATTTCCACTCATTTCCAGTCTATTCTGAACACCTCACACCTCACAATAGTGTTTTTATGTCCAAAACGTTGCACCGAGGTAGCTGGATGACTATGCTAAGCGACACGAGTGGGCGGCACAAACACGTGACCCATCTAGGCGTGAAACTGCAGTGGCAGACAGGATGGCAGTTTGAAAAACTAGGCCCCAAACTGTACATAATGCAAAGAAAAAAAAGAGGTGCAAGATGGAATTGTCCTTGGGCCCTCCCACCCACCCTTATGTTGTATAAACAGGACATGCACACTTTAACAAACCAATCATTTCAGCGCCAGGGTCTGCCACACAACTGTGGCTGAAATGATTGGTTCGTTTGGGCCCCCACAAAACAAGCTGGCAATTAATGTGTCCCTGCACAAACTGGCTCTATGGAGGCAAGATGTCATCCTCATCCTCCTCATCCACCGATTCCTCACCCTCTTCAGTGTGTACATCCTCATCCTCACAAAGTATTAACTCGTCCCCACTTGAATCCACCACCACAGGTCCCTCTGTACCTTCTGGAGGCTGGTCTCCCTGGAAGAGCTGATAATTCATTTTGATGAACATCATCTTCTCCACATTCTGTGGAAGCAACCTCCTACGCCTTTCGCTGACAAGGTTCCCGGCTGCACTAAACACTCTTTCGGAGTACACACTGGAGGGGGGGCAACTCAGGTAAAATAGAGCCAGTTTGTACAGGGGCCTCCAAATTGCCTCTTTTTCCTGCCAGTACAGGTATGGACTGTCTGCCATGCCTACTTGGATGCTGTCACCGATGTAATCCTCCACCATTCTGTCAATGGTGACAGTATCATATGCAGTGACAGTAGACATGTCAGAAATTGTTGCCAGGTCCTTCAGTCCGGACCAGATGTCCAAACTTGGTCCTGCCTGTCCTGCATCACCGCCAGCGGGTTGCTTAGGATACCTAAGTTTTTTCCTGGCAGCCCCAGTTGCAGGAGAAAATGAAGAAGGAGCTGTTGACGTGTCACGTTCCGCTTCAGCTGACAGTGTGTTCACCAGCAGGTCTTTGCACCTCTGCAGGCTTGTGTCGGCCGGAAAGAGAGACACCACATAGGCTTTAAACCTAGGATCGAGCACGGTGGCCAAAATGTAGTGGTCTGATTTCAACAGATTGACCACCCTGGAATCCTGGCAAAGCGAATGAAGGGCTTCATCCACAAGTCCCACATGCCGAGCGGAATCGCTCCGTCTTAGCTCCTCCTTCACTTTCTCCAGCTGCTTCTGCAAAAGCCTGATGAGGGGAATGACCTGACTCAAGCTGGCAGTGTCTGAACTGACTTCACGTGTGGCAAGTTCGAAGGGCTGGAGAACCTTGCACAACACGGAAATCATTCTCCACTGCGCTTGAGTCAGGTGCATACCCCCTCCTTTGCCTATGTCATAGGTGGATGTATAGGCTTGTATGGCCTTTTGCTGCTCCTCCATCCTCTGAAGCATATAGAGGGTTGAGTTCCACCGTGTCACAACCTCTTGCTTCAGGTGATGGCGGGGCAGGTTCAAGAGTGTTTGCTGGCGCTCCAGTCTTCGGCACGCAGTCGCTGAATGGCGAAAGTGGCCAGAAATTTTTCGGGCCACCCAAAGCGTCTCCTGCACGCCCCTGTCGCTTTTCAGAAAATTCTGCACCACCAAGTTTATTGTGTGAGCAAAACATGGGACGTGCTGGAATTTGCCCAGATGTAATGCCCGCACAATATTGGTGGCGTTGTCAGATATCACAAATCCCCAGGAGAGTCTAAGTGGGGTAAGCCACTGGGCGATGATTTCCCTCAGTTTCTCTAAGAGGTTGTCGGCGGTGTGCCTCTTACTGAAACCGGTGATACACAGCGTAGCCTGCCTTGTAACGAGCTGGCGTTTCTGAGATGCTGCTACTGGTGACGCTGCTGCTGTTGCTGCGTAAGGTGATACATCTACCCAGTGGGCTGTCACAGTCATATAGTCCTTAGTCTGCCCTGTTCCACTTGTCCACATGTCCGTGGTTAAGTGGACATTGTGTACAACGGCATTTTTCAGGACACTGAGGACACTTTTTCTGACGTTTCTGTACAGTCTCGGTATCGCCTGCCTAGTGAAGTGGAATCTAGACGGTATTTGGAACCGGGGACACACTACCTCCATCAATTGTCTAAATCCCACTGCACTAATGGCGGATACCGGACGCACGTCTAACACCAACATAGCAGTCAAGGCCTCAGTTATACGTTTTGCTTCAGGATGACTGCTGTCGTACTTCATCCTCCTCGCTAAGGACTGTTGGAGGGTCAATTGTTTAGTAAAAGTAGTGGTGTTCCTACTTCCTCTCTGGGATGATGAACGACTCCCAGCAGCAGCAACAGCAGCAGCGGCAGCAGTAGGCGTAGCAATGCAGGATCCTCCAGAGGAATCCCGGATAGGAGAGTCAGTCATGCCAGTGACATGGCCTGCAGGACTACTTCCGATCCTGACTAAGGAGGAAATTGACGAGGAGGGAGTTGACGGTGTGGTTTGCAGGCGCTTGGATACAACAGGACAACGGGATTTAGGTGTCCCTGGACTGCTTACGGTCTTAGCCAAAGTTTCTGAACTTGACAGTAACTTTTTATGAACGCGCTGCAGGTGCCGTATAAGGGAGGATGTTCCTAGGTGGTTGACGTCCCTACCCCTACTTATTTCACCTTTACATATGGTACATATGGCAAGACAGTTGTTGTCCGGATTTGGATAGAAATATTGCCAGACCAAAGAGGTGGAATGTTTGGTCTTCTGCCCAGGCATGACCGTGATGGGCTTTTTCATCCCACGGACAACAACTGTCTCCCCCGGAGCCTGATTTAAACAAACCACATCACCATCAGAATCCTCCTCGCCAACTTCCTCCTCAGCGCCAGCTACACCAGTATCCTCATCCTGTTGTACTTCAACAGTGACATCTTCAATTTGCATATCAGCAAGTGGACTGTGGGTGCTCCTTTCAGCACTTGCAGGGGGCATGCAAATGGTGGAAAGAGCCACCTCTTCCCGTCCAGTGCTGGGAAGGTCAGGCATCGCAACCACCACCACACTTGGACTCTCCTTGGGGATTTGTGATATCTTCTTAGAAAGCACAGTTCTTCGCTGTGCTTTTGCCAGCTTAACTCTTTTGATTTTTTTAGTGGGAGGAGGGCTTCCATCGTCATGTGAAGCTGAACCACTAGTCATGAACATACTAGGGATCGACCTTAGCCGTTCCTTGCCACTCCGTGTCGTAAATGGCATATTGGCAAGTTTACGTTTCTCTTCAGCTGATTTAAATGTCTTTTTCAAGGTCATTTTCCTGAACTTTGCCATTTGGGATTGTATGTGCCCTCTACTATGACATTGGGCATCGGCCTTGGCAGACGACGTTGATGGCATGTTATCGTCTATGTCATGACTAGTGGCAGCAGCTTCAGCACTAGGAGGAAGTGGTTCTTGATCTTTCTCTATTTTATTTTTATCGGAGAAAGTTTGGTCCTCCATTTATGTTATATCGATTTGATATATACGTGCGGCTAAACACAGAAAATAATTTTTTTTTTGGTTTGGACTGGAGTGTACTTTGTGGGTTACAGCACCCTTTAACGGTCAAGCCAGCCGGCCCTTTACTTATGACACAGGCGCACTCTTGGCACTACTTTGTTGATGCACGTGCGGCTACTGCGCACACAATTCACAAACACAGAAAATAATTTTTTTTTGGTTTGGACTGGAGTGTACTTTCGGGGGTTACAGCACCCTTAACGGTCAAGCCAGCCGGCCCTTTACTTATGACACAGGCGCACGCTTGGCACTACTTTGTTGATGCACGTGTGGCTACTGCGCACACAATTCACAAACACAGAAAATAATTTTTTTTTTGGTTTGGACTGGAGTGTACTTTCGGGGGTTACAGCACCCTTAACGGTCAAGCCAGCCGGCCCTTTACTTATGACACAGGCGCACTCTTGGCACTACTTTGTTGATGCACGTGCGGCTACTGCGCACACAATTCACAAACACAGAAAATAATTTTTTTTTGGTTAGGACTGGAGTGTACTTTCGGGGGTTACAGCACCCTTTAACGGTCAAGCCAGCCGGCCCTTTACTTATGACACAGGCGCACGCTTGGCACTACTTTGTTGATGCACGTGCGGCTACTGCGCACACAATTCACAAACACAGAAAATAATTTTTTTTTTGGTTTGGACTGGAGTGTACTTTCGGGGGTTACAGCACCCTTAACGGTCAAGCCAGCCGGCCCTTTACTTATGACACAGGCGCACGCTTGGCACTACTTTGTTGATGCACGTGCGGCTACTGCGCACACAATTCACAAACACAGAAAATAATTTTTTTTTTGGTTTGGACTGGAGTGTACTTGGGGGTTACAGCACCCTTTAACGGTCAAGCCAGCCGGCCCTTTACTTATGACACAGGCGCACGCTTGGCACTACTTTGTTGATGCACGTGCGACTACTGCGCACACAATTCACAAACACAGAAAATAATATTTTTTTTGGTTTGGACTGGAGTGTACTTTCGGGGGTTACAGCACCCTTAACGGTCAAGCCAGCCGGCCCTTTACTTATGACACAGGCGCACGCTTGGCACTACTTTGTTGATGCACGTGCGGCTACTGCGCACACAATTCACAAACACAGAAAATAATTTTTTTTTGGTTTGGACTGGAGTGTACTTTCGGGGGTTACAGCACCCTTAACGGTCAAGCCAGCCGGCCCTTTACTTATGACACAGGCGCACGCTTGGCACTACTTTGTTGATGCACGTGCGGCTACTGCGCACACAATTCACAAACACAGAAAATAATTTTTTTTTTGGTTTGGACTGGAGTGTACTTTCGGGGGTTACAGCACCCTTAACGGTCAAGCCAGCCGGCCCTTTACTTATGACACAGGCGCACTCTTGGCACTACTTTGTTGATGCACGTGCGGCTACTGCGCACACAATTCACAAACACAGAAAATAATTTTTTTTTGGTTAGGACTGGAGTGTACTTTCGGGGGTTACAGCACCCTTTAACGGTCAAGCCAGCCGGCCCTTTACTTATGACACAGGCGCACGCTTGGCACTACTTTGTTGATGCACGTGCGGCTACTGCGCACACAATTCACAAACACAGAAAATAATTTTTTTTTTGGTTTGGACTGGAGTGTACTTTCGGGGGTTACAGCACCCTTAACGGTCAAGCCAGCCGGCCCTTTACTTATGACACAGGCGCACGCTTGGCACTACTTTGTTGATGCACGTGTGGCTACTGCGCACACAATTCACAAACACAGAAAATAATTTTTTTTTTGGTTTGGACTGGAGTGTACTTTCGGGGGTTACAGCACCCTTAACGGTCAAGCCAGCCGGCCCTTTACTTTTGACACAGGCGCACTCTTGGCACTACTTTGTTGATGCACGTGCGGCTACTGCGCACACAATTCACAAGCACAGAAAATAATTTTTTTTTGGTTAGGACTGGAGTGTACTTTCGGGGGTTACAGCACCCTTTAACGGTCAAGCCAGCCGGCCCTTTACTTATGACACAGGCGCACGCTTGGCACTACTTTGTTGATGCACGTGCGGCTACTGCGCACACAATTCACAAACACAGAAAATAATTTTTTTTTTGGTTTGGACTGGAGTGTACTTTCGGGGGTTACAGCACCCTTAACGGTCAAGCCAGCCGGCCCTTTACTTATGACACAGGCGCACGCTTGGCACTACTTTGTTGATGCACGTGCGGCTACTGCGCACACAATTCACAAACACAGAAAATAATTTTTTTTTTGGTTTGGACTGGAGTGTACTTGGGGGTTACAGCACCCTTTAACGGTCAAGCCAGCCGGCCCTTTACTTATGACACAGGCGCACGCTTGGCACTACTTTGTTGATGCACGTGCGACTACTGCGCACACAATTCACAAACACAGAAAATAATATTTTTTTTGGTTTGGACTGGAGTGTACTTTCGGGGGTTACAGCACCCTTAACGGTCAAGCCAGCCGGCCCTTTACTTATGACACAGGCGCACGCTTGGCACTACTTTGTTGATGCACGTGCGGCTACTGCGCACACAATTCACAAACACAGAAAATAATTTTTTTTTGGTTTGGACTGGAGTGTACTTTCGGGGGTTACAGCACCCTTAACGGTCAAGCCAGCCGGCCCTTTACTTATGACACAGGCGCACGCTTGGCACTACTTTGTTGATGCACGTGCGGCTACTGCGCACACAATTCACAAACACAGAAAATAATTTTTTTTTTGGTTTGGACTGGAGTGTACTTTCGGGGGTTACAGCACCCTTAACGGTCAAGCCAGCCGGCCCTTTACTTATGACACAGGCGCACTCTTGGCACTACTTTGTTGATGCACGTGCGGCTACTGCGCACACAATTCACAAACACAGAAAATAATTTTTTTTTGGTTAGGACTGGAGTGTACTTTCGGGGGTTACAGCACCCTTTAACGGTCAAGCCAGCCGGCTCTTTACTTATGACACAGGCGCACGCTTGGCACTACTTTGTTGATGCACGTGCGGCTACTGCGCACACAATTCACAAACACAGAAAATAATTTTTTTTTTGGTTTGGACTGGAGTGTACTTTCGGGGGTTACAGCACCCTTAACGGTCAAGCCAGCCGGCCCTTTACTTATGACACAGGCGCACGCTTGGCACTACTTTGTTGATGCACGTGCGGCTACTGCGCACACAATTCACAAACACAGAAAATAATTTTTTTTTTGGTTTGGACTGGAGTGTACTTGGGGGTTACAGCAACCTTTAACGGTCAAGCCAGCCGGCCCTTTACTTATGACACAGGCGCACGCTTGGCACTACTTTGTTGATGCACGTGCGACTACTGCGCACACAATTCACAAACACAGAAAATAATATTTTTTTTGGTTTGGACTGGAGTGTACTTTCGGGGGTTACAGCACCCTTAACGGTCAAGCCAGCCGGCCCTTTACTTATGACACAGGCGCACGCTTGGCACTACTTTGTTGATGCACGTGCGGCTACTGCGCACACAATTCACAAACACAGAAAATAATTTTTTTTTTGGTTTGGACTGGAGTGTACTTTCGGGGGTTACAGCACCCTTAACGGTCAAGCCAGCCGGCCCTTTACTTATGACACAGGCGCACGCTTGGCACTACTTTGTTGATGCACGTGCGACTACTGCGCACACAATTCACAAACACAGAAAATAATATTTTTTTTGGTTTGGACTGGAGTGTACTTTCGGGGGTTACAGCACCCTTAACGGTCAAGCCAGCCGGCCCTTTACTTATGACACAGGCGCACGCTTGGCACTACTTTGTTGATGCACGTGCGGCTACTGCGCACACAATTCACAAACACAGAAAATAATTTTTTTTTTGGTTTGGACTGGAGTGTACTTTCGGGGGTTACAGCACCCTTAACGGTCAAGCCAGCCGGCCCTTTACTTATGACACAGGCGCACGCTTGGCACTACTTTGTTGATGCACGTGCGGCTACTGCGCACACAATTCACAAACACAGAAAATAATTTTTTTTTTGGTTTGGACTGGAGTGTACTTTCGGGGGTTACAGCACCCTTAACGGTCAAGCCAGCCGGCCCTTTACTTATGACACAGGCGCACGCTTGGCACTACTTTGTTGATGCACGTGCGGCTACTGCGCACACAATTCACAAACACAGAAAATATATTATTTTTTTAGCACTTGGGGGGAGCACCCCTGATGGACAGAGCACCCCCTGGACAACACTACAGCACTCCTTTAGGACTGGGACACTGCACAGGACTTTGGAGTGGACACAGCCCCTATGGAGAACTGACTGCACAACACAGTCCAGCCAGCCCCTATGGACTTTGAAGTAGTGGACACAGCCCCTATTAACAACAGCAGCACAGCACAACACAGCCAGCCCCTATGGACTTTGAAGTAGTGGACAACAGCAGCACTACACTACACTACACTACACAGCCCTAACTCCCACCCTCCCTCTTCACTGTCCACAGCCGAGTGAGAAAATGGCGCCGACGTGTGTACCTTATATAGGATCCAAAACCCGCGAGACTCGGAAGGCGGGAAGATGACGTTTTGCCTCGATTTCAGATCCGAGTCAGGCGGGAAAAGTCGAGCCTGACTCGGATCGGACTCGGATCGGGGGGGCTCGGGGGGGTTCGGATTTCAGAAATCCGAACCCGCTCACCCCTAATTCAGAGCCGCTCGTAAGCGGCCGCTCGTTCATTCCGAGCGATGTTCGCACATCTGCGCATGCGTATGGGTTGTAATACGCATGCGCAAACCAGTCAGTGCGGTCGAAATTCGTGTGCTCGCAAAATAGCGGATGCCTGCTAATTTGAGTGACAGGAGGAGGCGTTTGTGGGTGGTAACAGGGGAAGGTGCTTGAAAACGGGGAGTGGAGATCAGAACGCAGGCGTGCCAAAAGGTAAAAACGGGCGTTTAAAGGGAGTGCATAATTAACAAAGCAGCGTCATCGACCACGTCACTTGGTTGTCTTTAGTTCATACGCCGTTCGATTTGTACTCGATTAATCAAATAAATAGCGGAGATGGCGTATGATGCGAGTGGCCAGGGGGTGTTTTTTTCAAAATAGCGAGCGCATGTTTTATTCGCTCGTTCAAAGGCGTCAACAGACCGCAAAGAGCGAGCGGTCAATTTAAACAGCCAGACCCTTTTTCTGAACGAGCGAGTGAAAATAGCGTCCGGCTCTGAATCAGGCCCTTAGCGCTCGCTCTGAATCAGGGCCGGGCTATATTTTTTTTGTGCGGACTCCTGGCCGCTCGCATAGCTGTGGGTGACCACCCACAGCTATTGCGAGCAGCCATGATGATGGTCGCGATGGTCAAGACCATCGCGACCTTCGGGCTTGCGACGAAACCCTTGTGGTAGGGTCTCGCTGCCGCAAGCCCCAGAGAGCTTTTGGCTCAAATTGAGCCGGAAGCTCTCCACTGACATCACTTGTGATGTCAGTGGGGCCGCCCCCAAATGGTAGGCGTTCTCATGGGAACGCCTCCGTTTGGCCGGCCACGACCCCGGCCCACCTACCAAAGGGGGCGAGCTGTCACTCACCATCGACAGCTTGCCCCCTTTGTTGCGAGACCCGGAGTGGCGGAGCGCCCGTCGCTATCCGGGTCTCGCGCATGTGCACGACGGAGCCAGCTCCGTCGTGCGCATGCCCAGTGGGCCACCATCGACCCGGTTGCGAGCGCTCAGCGCTTGCGACTGGGTCTGAATCAGGCCCAGGGTGCGAGAACATGCAAACTCATATGTTTGTCACACTCCCACAACTCACAATGGCAAAACTCGCATCCAGATGTTTTGACATTGTGAGGCTATAACTCAGCCAATGTAATAGAGTGCGAGTTTTCGCACACATTTACTGACCTAAAACTCATAATATAATCGGGCTTGCCTACACTCCCGATTTGGTCGGGAACCTCACGAATATCGGATGCGGCTCCCGACCCCCTGGAAAGGCAGTAAACCCACTACTACAAGAAACCCCCACCGCGGGGGGCCCGATGACGTGATTCGTGCTAAATCGTATCATCGTGGCTCCACCCCCTGCTTCACAATGCCAATATTTTCAGCATTGTGAAGAGGGGGCGCTGCCAAAACCGTGGCATTACCCGGCCACGCCCCCGATGTGTGCAGACATTTAGCTCCCTCCAGGAAGGATGGAGCTGAATGTCGGCAAGTATGAATATAATAGACTTGCTTCAGGCTAGCGAGTATAGTCTGAGCATGTCCGAGTTACACAGAAACATGCACATGTCGTATATGTATATATAATATATGTATAATTGTTTTTCTATAGCTCTACTCACAGTTACTGAACCTATTTTTCCACAAAAATAGCCCGGTATATAATTAAGAAAGAGCCAGCACACCCAGAATAATGTAAAAAAAATAGACATTTATAACTGCATTCATAAATAGAGCAGCATTTGTAAAGTGTATACCCAGCATGTAACAGAAAAATTCCAAAGAGGCATGACTGTACTATTATCCATAAATGATATTTAGCATAATAGTCAGGGTGGTCAAACAAGTAGTCAGCCTGTCATCCTCGATAGTAACTCAGTCCTCAGTCCAAAAGCTGTTTTGGTGCTTATGCTGCACCGATCCGATGATGAACGTACATCTTTGATGTTACCGAGTCTGTGTGTGGTCAGAACCCCCAGGTCACAGCTTGATTGACATGCTGTGGCAATTAAGGGGGGGGGTAGGTGCATGGCTGGGCACCGTTCCCAGAAAAAGGGATGTGTCATCCCTATCTTCCGGAAGGGACAAGTTTAGGGTCTGCATTATCAGATGCAGATACCTGGCCTCTGAAGTGGCCAGCAGCCAGTCAGGCTGCGTGAAGCTTCTGCTCCCGCAGTCTGACTAAAGCAGAAACCATTGTGACCATTAGTAGCAAGGGTTGTGATGGTGCTCGCAATGCAGCAAGGAGGTATCTGACACCTCCTCCTGCATTTACATGAAGATGGATGGAATTGCACAACCGCTTGTTTGCAGTTCTGCAATTCTGTCCATCCCTAAATCAGTCCCTGAATCCCTGACACTCAAAGGCCCATGGTAGCTGCCTAAGAGAAACTGGACTCGACCATCTTGTGGCAACTCTGGGCCTGATTCAGAGCCGAACACTCTGACCAGAGCTCTCGCTCTGAATCAGGGCCCTCCTACCTGTTCTTGGAGCGGCCTCTTGGATGCTCGCATAGCTGTGGGTTACCACCCACAGCTATAGCGAGTGTCCATGATGATGGTCGCGATGGTCAAGACCATCGCGACCATCGGGCTTGCGACGAGACCCTGCGGTAGGGTCTCGCTGCCGCAAGCCCTGGAGTGATTTTGGCTCTATCAGAGCCAAAATCACTCCCACTGACATCACTAGTGATGTCAGTGGGGCCGGACTCAGATGCTAGGCGTTCCCATGGGAACGCCTCCGTCTGGCAGCCACGCCCCCGGCACGCCCACCAAAGGGGGCATGCTGTCAGTCACCATCGACAGCACGCCCCCTTTGGTGCGAGACCCTGAGCGACGGCTTCCTCGTCGCTTGCCGGGTCTCGCGCATGCGCACAACGGAGCTCCCTCCATCGTGCGCATGCGCATTTGGGCACCATCGACCTGCTTGCGAGCGTCCTGCGCTCGTGAGCGGGTCAGAATCAGGCCCTCTGATCACTGCCTATGCCCCTTTATGCTCTAAGAAGGTGACCAGATAAGATAGAGACAATGTTCTCCATCTCAACCCCAAAAAAATTAAGTAATTATAATATTCAGATTGGCGCATTGATGAATCATCGCAGGAAGGGTTTCTAGGTACTGAGTACCCCCCCTGTGTGCACTAGTGGATACAGATGCTTAATGGTAAAATATTTTCTGATTAACTGCTGCTTCCCACTTTCTGTGCTCAGACTGTCTCCTGATGCAACAAATTCCACTGCCTGCTCAATGTCTATTGCAAAATCAGGCAGGGGAGGTTGTTGCAAGCTATCCAAGAATTTTTTAAGAAGAATGGAGCAAAATATTTGTAAGTCACAACACAGTTAGAATCCAGGAGCAACAGCCATAGACAGAATCACCTGTAAGGCAATAAAGAAACTGCTATAACAACTAACATAGAAAAAAATAGTTTTCCATTAAAGGGACAGTGTAATGTGTACTTACCCAGCAACCTTCCTAAGACATTTGTCCAGCATCAAATTTCTTATGGAGGGATGACTGAATAAGGATAAAGGCATTGTTACATGAGCAAGAATAACCCACCACAGCACTTAACAGTTTCATGTTGCATCACAAACCACCTGCAAATTCTGCAAATTGTAAGGTGTACCCAGGCCCTAGGTGGTCTCAGCTCACTGTGTGTGCAGTCTATTGCATCAAGGACGTTGGGTATGCCTGCAATGCAATAAAAGGCTACCCTGAATGCATACCACTTTGAATCCTGGCTAGAGAAGCAGGAGCAGGTGTCCATCAGAGGCTGCCTTGACCTGGGTGAAGTTGCAAGAGAATGTGGGCTGTGAGATCCCAACAAATCTACCAGTGATAGACTAAAAATAACCAGTAGCCAGAGAGTGCCACACAACCAGAGGTTTATGATGGCCTGAGGCAGAGTGTGAGTATGCTATCTCAGGGTCTATGTCCATGTTGACATGGTCATACAGATGGAGATAGTCATTACTGTTAAGCCAGAACATCTGTATGACTTTGCCAGTAGACAAATGCCAATTAAAAAACCAAGGCCTATGCAGCTTCCATGATACCTGCGTAACCTGTTGACTATGTTCACTTACTTGCTCATGGGACGTTTCAGTCTGGTTCTTGAGCCTCAGAAATCCCACAGCACTCTACATCATGGCTGAAGTAACAAACTCTGCCATGCTGGAATCAGAAAGATTAATGTCCCTACAAAATTTGCTCCATGTTTGATTTGTTTGCAAAACACAAGTCTAAGTAAATCGCTATCTTGTATTCCTGTCCATGGAGAGCACTTGTGAGTTTGGTCTATGGTGTAGTGACTTCTATTTGTGTAGTCAGCCATGTTTTGCAGATCGAGTCATGTTATTACACACGTGTTTGCCTTTAGTAAATCTCCATGTTTGGAAATCAAGGAAAGCATGCACAAGAATGCAATCTCGGCAAAACACGATTCTTATTATATATACCACTAGGAGTCACTAGTGTAAGTTGTGTCAAAGTCTTTGCAGGGATGAGTGTGCACAGTATGAAAATATTCATTTTAAGGCTAAAGAGGATTAATGTCCAACTCTACATGAGCACATATATGAATGATCTCCACATAAATATATAAAAGGAAAATTAACTGCAATATTTTAAACTCTACATAATCTGTATGTAATAAATCTTTCATATACCTCTATCTGTATAATGTATATAAATAATAAATTCTGACTGTCAGTTACTTAGATATACTGTAATTATCACTACCTACCGCTGGGAAATCACATCTGTACAATTATGTATAATTATTTTTCCCTAAATTACCACAGATCACATCTGCAAATAGATCACTGAGATGTCCCAAATGAACCCATTATGATAAGGCATGTTACTATGTATAGTATAAGCATAAACATATATTTACTGATTCACATAATTGCATGTAATTACAGTTACAGAATTCTATAAAGCTGGGTGATTGCAATGAGGAAGGAAGAGAAAGTACAGTCATCATGTAAGTATAAGACACGTACTGTATTATAAGCATGTTATTGTAACTAAATCTATACACATCACTGTCACTACACCTCCATCATACACCCTCATCTATACACATCACTGTCACTACATCTCCATCATACACCCTCATCTATACACATCACTGTCACTACATCTCCATCATACACCCTCATCTATACACATCACTGTAACTACACCTCCATCATACACCCTCATCAATACACATCACTGTCACTGCACCTCCATTATACACCCTCATCTATACACATCACTGTCACTACACTTCCATCATACACCCTCATCTATACACATCACTGTAACTACACCTCCATCATACACCCTCATCTATACACATCACTGTCACTACACCTCCATCATACACCCTCATCTATATACATCACTGTCACTACACCTCCATCATACACCCTCATCTATACATATCACTGTCACTACACCTATATCATACACCCTCATCTATACTAGGGGTGAGCGGGTTCGGATTTCTGAAATCCGAACCCCCCCGAGCCCCCCCGATCCGAGTCCGATCCGAGTCAGGCTCGACTTTTCCCGCCTGACTCGGATTCTGAAATCGAGGCAAAACGTCATCTTCCCGCCTTCCGAGTCTCGCGGGTTTTGGATCCTATATAAGGTACCCACGTCGGCGCCATTTTCTCACTCGGCTGTGGACAGTGAAGAGGGAGGGTGGGAGTTAGGGCTGTGTAGTGTAGTGTAGTGTAGTGCTGCTGTTGTCCACTACTTCAAAGTCCATAGGGGCTGGCTGTGTTGTGCTGTGCTGCTGTTATTAATAGGGGCTGTGTCCACTACTTCAAAGTCCATAGGGGCTGGCTGGACTGTGTTGTGCAGTCAGTTCTCCATAGGGGCTGTGTCCACTCCAAAGTCCTGTGCAGTGTCCCAGTCCTAAAGAGGTGCTGTAGTGTTGTCCAGGGGGTCCTCTGTCCATCAGGGGTGCTCCCCCCAAGTGCTAAAAATATAATATATTTTCTGTGTTTGTGAATTGTGTGTGCAGTAGCCGCACGTGCATCAACAAAGTAGTGCCAAGCGTGCGCCTGTGTCATAAGTAAAGGGCCGGCTGGCTTGACCGTTAAGGGTGCTGTAACCCCCGAAAGTACACTCCAGTCCAAACCAAAAAAAAAAATATTTTCTGTGTTTGTGAATTGTGTGCGCAGTAGCCGCACGTGCATCAACAAAGTAGTGCCAAGCGTGCGCCTGTGTCATAAGTAAAGGGCCGGCTGGCTTGACCGTTAAGGGTGCTGTAACCCCCGAAAGTACACTCCAGTCCAAACCAAAAAAAAAATTATTTTCTGTGTTTGTGAATTGTGTGCGCAGTAGCCGCATGTGCATCAACAAAGTAGTGCCAAGCGTGCGCCTGTGTCATAAGTAAAGGGCCAGCTGGCTTGACCATTAAAGGGTGCTGTAACCCCCAAAGTACACTCCAGTCCAAACCAAAAAAAAATTTATTTTCTGTGTTTGTGAATTGTGTGCGCAGTAGCCGCACGTGCATCAACAAAGTAGTGCCAAGTGTGCGCCTGTGTCATAAGTAAAGGGCCGGCTGGCTTGACCGTTAAAGGGTGCTGTAACCCCCGAAAGTACACTCCAGTCCAAACCAAAAAAAAAATTATTTTCTGTGTTTGTGAATTGTGTGCGCAGTAGCCGCACGTGCATCAACAAAGTAGTGCCAAGCGTGCGCCTGTGTCATAAGTAAAGGGCCAGCTGGCTTGACCGTTAAAGGGTTCTGTAACCCCCAAAGTACACTCCAAACCAAAAAAATATATATTTTCTGTGTTTGTGACTTGTGTGCACTGTGGCTGCACGTGCATCAACAAAGGAGCAGCGCCAAGCGTGCGCCTGTGTCCCATAAGTAAAGAGCCGGCTGGCTCATTTCTTAAAGGGTGGTGTAACCCACAAAGTGTACTAATCTCCAGCAAAAATAAAAAAATATTTTCTGTGTTTGTGTGCGCTTTAGCCGCACGTATATATATCAATATAACATAAATGGAGGACCAAACTTTCTCTGATAAAAATAAAATAGGGAAAGATCAAGAACCACTTCCTACTAGTGCTGTTGCTGCTGCTGGGAGTTGTTCATCATCCCAGAGAGGAAGTAGGAACATCACTACTTTTACTAAACAATTGACCCTCCAACAGTCCCTAGCGATGAGGATGAAGTACGACAGCAGTCATCCTGAAGCAAAACGTATAACTGAGGCCTTGACTGCTATGTTGGTGTTAGACGTGCGTCCGGTATCCGACATTAGTGCAGTGGGATTTAGACAATTGATGGAGGTAGTGTGTCCTCGGTTCCAAATCCCGTCTAGATTCCACCTGCATCCTCAAAGCAGCAGCGACAAGCGTGCGTCTGTCTGTTAAAGGGTTTTGACACCCTCAAAGTGTGCTACACAAACAATTAAAATATTTTTCTTTTTTTTTCTGTCTTTGTGAAATGTGTGGGCTGTAGCCGCACCTGCATCCTTAAAGCAGCAGCGACAAGCGTGCGTCTGTCTGTTAAAGGGTGGTGACACCCTCAAAGTGTGCTACACAAACAATTAAAATATTGTTCCTTTTTTTTCTGTCTTTGTGAATTGTGTGGGCTGTAGCCGCACTTGCATCCTCAAAGCAGCAGCGACAAGCGTGCGTCTGTCTGTTAAAGGGTGTTGTAACTCTCAAAGTGCTCCAAAAAATCAAAAAAAAATTTTTCATGTGTTTGTGACTTGTGTGCGATGTAGCCACACTTGCATCCTCAAAGCAGCAGCGACAAGCGTGCGTCTGTCTGTTAAAGGGTGGTGACACCCTCAAAGTGTGCTAAACAAACAATAAAAATATTCTTCTTCTTTTTTCTGTCTTTGTGAATTGTGTGGGCTGTAGCCACACTTGCATCCTCAAAGCAGCAGCGACAAGCGTGCGTCTGTCTGTTAGAGGGTGGTGTAACCCTCAAAGTGTGCTCCACAAACAATAAAAATATTCTTTTTTTTTTCTGTCTTTGTGAATTGTGTGGGCTGTAGCCGCACTTGAATCCTCAAAGCAGCAGCGACAAGCGTGCGTCTGTCTGTTAAAGGATTACATCGGTGACAGCATCCAAGTAGGCATGTCAGACAGTCCGTACCTGTACTGGCAGGAAAAAGAAGCAATTTGGAGGTCCCTGTACAAACTGGCTCTATTTTACCTGAGTTGCCCCCCCTCCAGTGTGTACTCCGAAAGAGTGTTTAGTGCAGCCGGGAACCTTGTTAGCGAAAGGCGTAGGAGGTTGCTTCCACAAAATGTGGAGAAGATGATGTTCATAAAATGAATGATCAACTCTTCCAGGGAGACCAGCCTCCAGAACGTACAGAGGGACCTGTGGTTCCAGCAGGGACGAATTAATACTCTGTGAGGATGAGGATGTACATAACACTGAAGAGGGTGAGGAATCTGTGGATGAGGAGGATGAGGACGACTTCTTGCCTCCGTAGAGCCAGTTTGTGCAGGGACAGATTAATTGCCAGCTTGTTTTGTGGGGGCCCAAACGAACCAATCATTTCAGCCACAGTTGTGTGGCAGACCCTGGCGCTGAAATGATTGGTTTGTTAAAGTGTGCATGTCCTGTTTATACAACATAAGGGTGGGTGGGAGGGCCCAAGGACAATTCCATCTTGCACCTCTTTTTTTTCTTTGCATTATGTACAGTTTGGGGCCTAGTTTTTCAATGCCATCCTGTCTGCCACTGCAGTTTCACGCCTAGATGGGTCACGTGTTTGTGCCGCCCACTCGTGTCGCTTAGCATAGTCATCCAGCTACCTCGGTGCAACCGTTT
Source organism: Taudactylus pleione (assembly GCA_031769625.1). Lineage (NCBI taxonomy): Eukaryota > Metazoa > Chordata > Amphibia > Anura > Myobatrachidae > Taudactylus > Taudactylus pleione. The sequence goes on from JAUIMM010000434.1 coordinate 252,387, forward strand.
GGACATAAAAACACTATTGTGAGGTGTGAGGTATTCAGAATAGACTGGAAATGAGTGGAAATTAAGGTTATTGAGGTTAATAATAGCATAGGAGCAGAAAAACCTACAAATTCTGTGATTTTAGCTGTTTTTATGCTTTTTTTCAAAAAAATACAGATCCAAAACACAAAACCCAGAACCCAAAACACGGAAGGGTGGTTTTGGCAAAACCAATCCAGATCCAAAACACGAAGAAAGATCCAGATCCAAAACCAAAACACAAAACACGAAAAGTGGCCGGTGCACACCCCTAATCTATACACATCACTGTCACTACACCTCCATCATACACCTTCATCTATACACATCACTGTCACTACACCTCCATCATACACCCTCATCTATACACATCACTGTCACTACACCTCCATCATACACCCTCATCTATACACATCACTGTAACTACACCTCCATCATACACCCTCATCTATACACATCACTGTCACTACACCTCCATCATACACCCTCATCTATACACATCACTGTCACTACACCTTCATCACACACCCTCATCTATACACATAACTGTCACTACACCTCCATCATACACCCTCATCTATACACATCACTGTCACTACACCTCCATCATACATCCTCATCTATACATATCACAGTCACTACACCTATATCATACACCCTCATCTATACACATCACTGTCACTACACCTCCATCATACACCTTCATCTATACACATCACTGTCACTACACCTCCATCATACACCCTCATCTATACACATCACTGTCACTACACCTCCATCATACACCCTCATCTATACACATCACTGTAACTACACCTCCATCATACACCCTCATCTATACACATCACTGTCACTACACCTCCGTCATACACCCTCATCTATACACATCACTGTCACTACACCTTCATCACACACCCTCATCTATACACATCACTGTCACTACACCTCCATCATACACCCTCATCTATACACATCACTGTCACTACACCTCCATCATACATCCTCATCTATACATATCACTGTCACTACACCTATATCATACACCCTCATCTATACACATCACTGTCACTACACTTCCATCATACACCTTCATCTATACACATCACTTTCACTACACCTCCATCATACACCCTCATCTATACATATCACTGTCACTACACGTCCATCATACAACCTCATCTATACACATCACTGTCACTACATCTCCATCACACACCCTCATCTATACACATCACTGTCCCTACATCTCCATCATACACCCTCATCTATACACATCTCTGTCACTACATCTCCATCATACACCCTCATCTATATACATCACTGTCACTACACCTCATCATACACCCTCATCTATATACATCACTGTCACTACACCTCCATCATACACCCTCATCTATACACATCACTGTCACTACACCTCCATCATACACCCTCATATATACTCATCACTGTCACTACACCTCCATCATACACCCTCATCTATACACATCACTGTCACTACACCTCCATCATGCACCCTCATCTATACACATCACTGTCACTACACCTCCACCATACAGCCTCATCTATACACATCACTGTCACTACACCTCCATCATACACCCTCATCTATACACATCACTGTCACTACACCTTCATCATACACCCTCATCTATACACATCACTGTAACTACACCTCCATCATACACCCTCATCTATACACATCACTGTCACTACACCTCCATCATACACCCTCATCTATACATATCACTGTCACTACACCTATATCATACACCCTCATCTATACACATCACTGTCACTACACCTCCATCATACACCTCATCTATACACATCACTGTCACTACACCTCCATCATACACCTTCATCTTTACACATCACTGTCACTACACCTCCATCATACACCCTCACCTATACATATCACTGTCACTACACCTCCATCATACAACCTCATCTATACACATCACTGTCACTACATCTCCATCACACACCCTCATCTATACACATCACTGTCACTACATCTCCATCATACACCCTCATCTATACACATCACTGTCACTACACCTTCATCATACACCCTCATCTATACACATCACTGTAACTACACCTCCATCATACACCCTCATCTATACACATCACTGTCACTACACCTCCATCATACACCCTCATCTATACATATCACTGTCACTACACCTATATCATACACCCTCATCTATACACATCACTGTCACTACACCTCCATCATACACCTCATCTATACACATCACTGTCACTACACCTCCATCATACACCTTCATCTTTACACATCACTGTCACTACACCTCCATCATACACCCTCACCTATACATATCACTGTCACTACACCTCCATCATACAACCTCATCTATACACATCACTGTCACTACATCTCCATCACACACCCTCATCTATACACATCACTGTCACTACATCTCCATCATACACCCTCATCTATACACATCACTGTCTCTACATCTCCATCATACAGCCTCATCTATACACATAACTGTCACTACATCTCCATCATACATCCTCATCTATACACATCACTGTCACTACATCTCCATCATACACCCTCATCTATACACATTACTGTCACTACACCTCCATCATACACCCTCATATATACACATCACTGTCACTACATCTCCATCATACACCCTCATCTATACACATCACTGTCACTACATCTCCATCATACACCCTCAACTATACACATCACTGTCACTACATCTCCATCATATACCCTCATCTATACACATCACTGTCACTACACCTCATCATACACCCTCATCTATACACATCACTGTCTCTACATCTCCATCATACATCCTCATCTATACACATCACTGTCACTACATCTCCATCATACACCCTCATCTATACACATCACTGTCTCTACATCTCCATCATACATCCTCATCTATACACATCACTGTCACTACATCTCCATCATACACCCTCATCTATACACATCACTGTCACTACACCTCCATCATACACCCTCATCTATACACATCCCTGTCACTACATCATACACCCTCATCTATACACATCACTGTCACTACACCTCCATCATAGACCCTCATCCTATACATTTCACTGTCACTACACCTCCATCATACACCTCATCTGTACACATCACTGTCACTACTCCTCCATCATACACCTCATCTATACACATCACTGTTACTTCACCTCCATCATACACCTCATCTATACACATCACTGTCACTACAGCTCCATCGTACCCCCTCATCTACACACATCACTGTCACTATATCTCCATCATACACCCTCATCTATACACATCACTGTCACTACACCTCCATCATACACCCTCATCTATACATATCACTGTCACTACACCTCCATCATACACCCTCATCTATACACATCACTGTCTCTACACCTCCATCATACACCCTCATTTATACACATCACTGTCACTACACCTCCATCATACACCCTCATCTATACACATCACTGTCACTACACCTCCATCATACACCCTCATCTATACACATCACTGTCACTATATCTCCATCATACACCTCATCTATACACATCACTGTCACTACACCTCCATCATACACCCTCATCTATACACATCACTGTCATTACACCTCCATCATACACCCTCATCTATACATATCACTGTCACTATACCTCCATCATACACCCTCATCTACACACATTACTGTCACTACACCTCCATCATACACCGTCATCTATACACATCACTGTCACTACACCTCCATCATACACCCTCATCTATACACATCACTGTCACTACACCTCCATTATACACCCTCATCTATACACATCACTGTCACTATACCTCATACAACATGGAGAACCAATCAAAAGAACCACAAAATATGTTTTATAGATTATAGTTTATAGATTATAGTAGATTAAATAAAATAATTGTAAATGTTTGACTTGCATTTGGCAATTATTGCTGCTCACTTATTATCTATCCCACCTCTTGATGCACAGGTAGCTTTGATTACCAGTCCTAGGGGTACATTTACTAAGGTGAGAGTTTTTAGAAGTGGAGATTTTGCCCACAGGAACCAATCAGATTCTACTAACATCTAACAAGCACCTTCTAGAAGATAATAGCTAGATCCTGATTGGTTGCTTAAGGCAACATCTCAACTTCTAAAATCTCTCACTTTAGTAAATTTTCCCTCTAGGGTGTATCATAAGTCACTGGTTTGATTTTAATCCTATAAAATTATTTAAAACACCTAAGATCTGTACATACCCATGCAGTACATAGATCACACCAGGGGATCCATTTGCTTAACGTGGCGAATGAAGACTTATGCATATTTCATATTTATAGATGATTCCTGGCTAATTCACACATCATGGACCATACATATACCATACATATAAATGTCAGCCTCTTGCTCATATTAATGGTCTGTTCCGTGGATCAGAGATGCAGACTCCCACCTATGTCAGTGCTGGAGGGGATCACACAACCTGGAGATATCATGATCGGAGTATTATTGAGTCTTCAAATTGACAGAATTTACCAAAAACTTACCTTCACTGAGAAACCACCCCAGACCCTGTGTACGTTGTAAGTAAGTCTTATGTTACTGATGTTCTCATTTTTATTTGCTGACAATGTTTCTATTTAATTGGGTATGCCTATACAATTTCAAAAAAGTGTCATCTATAAATAGGTACAGTACACATCTTCAGTTTATATACTGACAAACAGACAAAAAATCGGCATGCATAAAAAAGGGTATATTTCCCAATGAATAAATGTTAGTATAGATATGTGAGTTTTTTATTTTTATCTTTTTGTCTCTTTATCCAGAAAAGATAAAAATAAAAAAACTCACATATCTATACTAACATTTATTCACTGGGAATTATCCCCTTTTTTATGAATGCCGATTTTTTGTCTGGTTTTCTGTGGCCACAGTGGTTCCTTTTTTGATTTATTTTTATTTATTTTTTATTTCCATTTGTCATCTATAGATTTGATTTAAGGTCTATTTAATATGTGAATTTTATTATATGTATTTTTGTGATTTCATGACTATATCTGTATACATTAAATTTAGACACTACTAGTGTCATTCAGCGGTCCCAGTTTTTGTTTTTCCATGAACATATATAGGTAAGAGCACATAGTAACCTACAATACACAACAAGTATTGTACAGATTCCAATATCCTTATTTACAGTACAAAATTTTTATTCAGTATAGTACATATAACACAAACAATATCACCTACACTGTATATGCTTTCTCAATATAAATAACTTTAGATGGTCCAAAATCATAATTGATAAGATGAGAAGATAAACTTACCTTACAGAAAAACATAGTACTGTAGTCACAAAAAGTACAGTAGAGACATGTTCCATACAACTTAGTTGTCTTACACAAGGTGCATGGAAGTATCAGGGATGTATCTATAACGGGTGCAGGGTCTGCAGTGCACATGGGCCCCTAGGTCCTGGAGGGGCCCATACTGCAAACACTTCATCCATTTATTCAATACTTACCTCTTCAGAGTCCCACATCGGTGGTAACATTGCTGTACAAATCACTTGGAAAATGGCTGCTGGGGTCATTATCCTGGTGTTTTGCACATGCTCAGTAGGGAAATCACAGAGAAAATGGCTGTCATGCCATTTCCCCTGTGCTTTGCGAATGCGCACAGCCGGATTAAGGTTTGTGGGGGCCCAGGGGAACAATCTTGTGGGGGGGTCTATCAATATAGTTGTATTAAAAGTATATATATATATATATATATATATATTAGACAAGGGGGGGAGTAGATATTAAAGCGACTAATTTGCTAAAAAGTTGTGTGAATGTGAATAAATAAATTATATAAATATAGTGATAAAATGATAAGATTAAATAAAATAACAAATTTATTATAGACACAGAGTAAGGGACCTCAGAAATAAAAAGGTTTCCCTTAATCACCCATATATAAAAATAAACAAGAAAGTATACAATCCAGAGGCATTTCATATATGTATAGATAAAAATATAAAATCAAGAGGCATTTCATACAATAATAATCAGATGGAGATAAAAAAATGTTTTGAATGAAATAAATAAAGAATAAATATAGCAGCTTATCTGATACAACGAGAGAGATTGTTTTCAGAGTTCATGAGGCATAGGTCAGAAACACCCAACGCGTTTCGTCATTAGACTTCATCAAGGGGATACTATATATATATATATATATATATATATATATATATTAAAACAATAATGGTGAATAGCACCTTTGGTGCAAGTGTCCAATTTCAGAATACTAAAAAACATAATAATCAGCTTATCTGTCATGTAGTTTAGAGGTTGCAGCAGAAGCTATATCCCAATGTGTTTCATCCCACTATTTGATCTGGGGACTTCCTGACCAGAAATGCTGAGTATTATGTTTTTTATTGTACGAGTCTTTGTTGTTACTTATTAAATGATATGTTTGTTTTGAATATACCACACGATTGGAGGCTCTCTTTTCTTATTTTTGTCTATATATATATGAGTACCTATCCATTGATGTGACCAGCTGCAGATGCCCTGGAATGTATTTATGAGATCTTGAATACTTAGCATTGGTACGAGGCCAATCTTATATTCATCTGCTTTCTGAAATAGGTGCTGGGAAGTTAAAATCAGCATGAATGTACTGCTTACACTAATTGGTGTGTTTTTATTCCCACTAAGTGGATATATTATACATGTTTTCTTGCATGAGAGCACGTACATTTATTATCAATTTTACACTATTTTGCATTGTTTTTTTCCATTCTTGTCTCCATATTGTGAGAATTTGTCATGAAGACATGTAATGAACACGGAGAGGGCACAGGGATCATGCGATTCGTTTAAGGGCATGGCTTAAAGATGTGGATGTAGTCACATCATCCGCTGCCTCTGGAGCAGGCGGGGGTCCTTGGAGTTAATCTCTTACGGCTGCCCTGACTGTGTATCACGAACCGCATGATCCCTGTGAAGCTAAGCTTGCTGTTTTAAACCATGATGTATGTGAGCTGATTTTCAAGTAAAATTTGTCATTTTTATACTTCTCACGAGTGCGCTCTCCGTGTTCATTACATTTTCCAATTTTCGGCTCTTTTGGCTAAGAACCGGGAAGTAGTCATCTATATGACATAGCTCTGGACATTTGACTGTGGACTTCCTGCGCATTACTGACAGGATTGTATAAATATATATATATATATATATATATATATATCTATACATATATATATATATATATACATTTCTGATGAAAATGTTAAATCAACATTGAAACATTGACACTTTAAAGGCTGCTGTCTGTTGTGTTATTTAATCCTTGAGTGCCGCTCTTTGATCTACATATATATATATATATATATATAGTGGCAGGGAGGCCACGGTGCAACAAGACAGAGGCAATACTCACCACTTGATTACCTGGGTGTGGGCTGGTTATCAGGTCCAGTCCAGGTTTTGCAGTGCACTGGTATTCCCAACCAAAAAATCAGCACCACCTGTGATCTGGGCTTAAGACTTTGCTGGTAGAAAAGCACAGTGCTCCTGATGCCGGACAAGCTGGCCAGGCAATAGGCCAAGGGTGGTGGTTATCATTAGGGTGCCAGGACCTGGATGACCCGCTGATATTGCATATGCTGACTGTAAGCCAGAGTGGCAAACCTGACTTGATGTTGGCTGTGAAGTGTCTGCTAAACTGCAGTGAATAAGCTGTCCACTGTTTTACCATACTACTGGATGTGTTTCTTTCCACTAGTGATGTCAGTGGGATTGATTTTGGCTCTGATAGAGCCAAAATCACCCCGGGCCTTGCGGTTGAGAAACTCAACCGCAGGCTTCGGCTCGCAGTGGCGATGGTCGCGATGGTCAAGACCATCGCGACCATCATCCTGCACGCTCGTATATGCTGTGGGTGGTGACCCACAGCTATACGAGCGTCCAGGAGGATGCTCCATAATTATGGAGGTGGGCCCTGATTCAGAGCGAGCGCTCTGGTCAGAGCGTCCGGCTCTGAATCAGGGCCAAAGTCCTAATTGGTTTGTGTGCTTGGTTAAAGCTGGGAAGAGCAGTCCAGCAAAAACTTAAGAGATTGTGATTTGCAATTAAAGTTATTTTTTTTTCCTGAAGCACACACACTGAAGTGTTCCTGCTATACGTGATTGTGTAACTTAAGAGAGGAGTTGTTTCCATATATTTCTCTCCTCACTTTTACTTTTCATTTTCCCATATTAGTTAGCATTAGCTTACAGTGTTTTATGATAAGGGAAGCTAAGTATGAATTTACTACACAACCTGAAAACAGTATGAAAGAAGTTCTCAGGGCTATCACAAATGTGGCCACAGGCCAGCAAGCCCGACTACAATTTCTGCAATCTCAAACACAAATTCAGCTGGAAAATAATAAGCTGATGCATACGGAGTTAGTGCAGCTCAGGAAAGCAGGTCAGGAGCCAAAAGTGTTGCAGGAGAAGATGGCAACTGATGATGATTTTGCCGCATACAGTATTTGCACACCTTTGAAAGGGCTGCAACTCGCCTGGGTAGGCAGAGGGAAGAGTGGGTCAATAAATTGGCCCCATATTTAACCGGGTAAGCTCAGAAAGCATATACTGACCTGCCTAAGCAGCAAGCCACTCCTTATACCCAGCTGAAGGTTGCTATACTTTCTACAATTGGGGTGACAGGAGCGGGCAAAGCTCAAAGGTTCCATGACTGGTGATGTTCCACTTCAGAAGCACCCCAAATCCAGCTAGCTGAATTGGCCAGGCTGGGTAAGGCATGGTTAAAGCCAGAGGAAAATGCAGAGAGTCGAGTGGTGGAAATAATAGCCATAGATCGCTGTATATGGGGTTTGAATCGAGGAGAACAGAGGTGGGCTCTGCAGGCTGACCCCAGACCATTGAGGAACTGGCTACAGTTTTCGAGCAGTATCTCACACTGGGGAAAATGACAAAAGTGTCTGACCGGGATCCTTGACCTGTACCGAAGCCATGCACACGGGGTCTACCGGAAGCTATCACAAGGAACCATGTGATAGTCTGTTATGAATGTGGGGAACCAGGGTATATTTGTTTCGATTGCCCAAATCAATCTGAACCAGTGGAGTGCAAGACAGGCAAAGTGGCTAGACCAGCTATCTGTATGTGCACCGGGCTTTCTTCCCCAAAAGAGTTGACCCTGTTCCGTGTGGCAGTACAAATTGAGGGTCGAGAAGTCTGGGCCCTTTTGGATACCAGGAGTGAACTTATCATAGTATCAAAAGGGATTATTCAGAAAGAAGTGGATGAAGTATTACCACCTGTAAGGGTCCTTTGTGTGCATAAGGCCACAGAAGAGTATTCCCAAAAACAATTTCTACTAATAATTACTGGATGAGTCCTACACATTGTGATCGCAGTGGCCCGAAAATCTCCATACCCCCTAATATTGGGAGGGAATTTTCCTTACTAAAAGACATATTGGCCAGCTGGGCCAATGAAGAGCTACCATTGACGAACTGTCAGCGTGATCCGTTCACAGACATCTCCCTATCTCTCCCAGCATATTCAAAGCTAAGAGGTAATGTGTCAACTCGCTCCCTGACCAGGAAGATGGCAAAACCAGTAATGGTCACCGAATGACCAGAGAACAGCAGTCTGCCTGTTGACAAGGACGTGTATTTGCAGGACTTTGCACACAATCAATTAAATGATATTAATCTTGTGAATACTTTTCAAGGTGTTGCAGAAGTAAATGGCAAAATAGAGAATGCCTGGTGGTTAGCATTAGGGTGCCAGGACCTGGATGGTCCACTGATATTGTGTATGCTATCTGTAAGCCAGAGTGGCAAACCTGACTTGATTTTGACTGTGAAGATTCTGGTAAGCTGCAGTGAATAAACGGTCCACTGTTTAACCATACAACTGGATGTGGTTCTCCCTGCCTTGTGACAATATATACTCATAAATATTAGGGATGTGCAGGCTCGGATAGGTTCGAGTTTGCACGCCAAGTTCGGATCTTTCCCTCCAAAAAAACGGAACTCAGAAAGAGGCAAAACGTCATCTTGCATGGACAAACATCATCATTCATTGACAAAGTCCAGGAATGATGATGTTTGTCCATGAAAGATGACGTTTTGCCTCTTTCTGATTTAAGAAATGATTCAAATAAAACAATAAGTTGTGTATTTATTAACACATATTTATAAAGCTCCAGCATATTCCATAGTGCTCTACAATACAAATGTATAAATTATGCTGCTCATGGAACTATAAGGGGTATATTTACTAAAGTGCAGGTTTATGGAAGTGGAGATGTTGCACATAGCAACCAATCAGATTCTAGTTATCATTTATTTAACACCTTCTAGATGATAATAGCTAGATTCTGATTGGTTGCTATGGGCAACATCTCCACTTCTATAAACCCTCAATATACTTCACATTATTCTAAATGGCAGCAAGCAACCAGAATTAGAAGCACTAAGGCAGCAAATCCAGCTATAAGAGCCAATGTAGAGTTGCATGCAAGTCCATTTAGAGGAACGGACTGTGCATGTTTAAGCATTGCATCTATGGTTAAGACATCATCAGTTTAAGAGGGGAAGGGGCCCATGTACAGTCTCCATGCAGGCCCCTCCTCTCTGCAGTTCAGTAGATTCTGGTATTTTGCCATAATCTACTGTGCATTCATAGGTATCCAATAACATGGCGCCCACACCTTGTTCCCAGTGACTCCCAGTGACTTCTCCACTGTACATGCCCAAATCTCCAGGAATATGGCCACCACGCCATATGCCTGGTGATTTGGCCTGCAACATGGGACTACTGGAGAGGTATGTATGTTTGTAGTGTTGGCCTGTGCACCGCACACCCTGCAACCATTATAGATTTGTGAATGCAAATGTCGGCTATGCTGAGTTGTGACTAGACAGAGATCCATTTTATTTCTGGTGGATCACTTGTACAAAGTACAGTATAATGCTGGTGCAAGTGTCTATTCATAATTATGGCATCTATGAACTAAGCTGATGGATAGGGGGGTTTTGGTTGCATAGAGGAGTATAACTGTGCATAATGGCAAATATCTCCATATTTCTCTGTGCAGATAATACATATGTTATTACAGCTGACTAATGTGTAACTATGTATTGGTCTAAAATTTGAACTTGCATAAGCCATGTGGTGCAAATGTACTTTTTAATTGGAGGGAAAATAATGTCTGCTTTAACTGGTATCCGGATGGAAGATCAACAATGAATAGATCAACAGGTAATATGTCAATATGTCAACACCAAATGGTCGACAGGCAATAGGTTAACATGGACAAAAGGTCAACAGGGACAAAAGGTCGACGGCGACAAAAGGTTGACTGACAAATGGTTGAAGGTGGAGGTCGACAGGGCTAAAAGGTTGACAGGTTCAAATGGTCTACACACATATGGGCGATACAACATGGTCAACTTTTTAATGGTTTTTCAGTATTTTTAAGGTTAGGGTTAGGCGCATGGGCGTAACTACCATAGATGCTAAGGGTGCAGCTGCTATGGGGCCCAAAGCTGAGAGGGTCCATGTGTTATATACAATTTTCTCCATTGGGTGGTAGAAAATGGTCCTCACAAACTTTTGCTATGGGGCCTTCGATTACCTAGTTAAGCCCCTGGTTAGGGGTTAGGTTGAGGGTTAGTATTAGACACTTGGGGAGAGTTAGGGTTAGGTTGCCAAAATGGATAGTTAGTGTTAGGCTAGGGTCAGGTTTAGGCACTAGGGGGATAGTTAGGGTTAGGCACCAAGGGGACAGTTAGGCACTAGGGGTTGAGTTAGGGCACCAAGGGGACAGTTAGGCAATAGGGGGAGAGTTAGGGTTAGGCACCAAGGGGACAGTTAGGCACTAGGGGTTGAGTTAGTGTTAGGCACCAAGGGGACAGTTAGGCACTAGGAGAGGGTTTGGGTTAGGCACCAAGGGGACAGTTAGGCAGTAGGGGTTGAGTTAGTGTTAGGCACCAAGGGGACAGTTAGGCACTAGGGGAGGGTTAGGGTTAGGCACCAAGGGGACAGTTAGGCACTAGGGGAGGGTTAGGGTTAGGCACGAAGGGGACAGTTAGGCACTAGGAGGAGAGTTAGGATTAGGCACCAAGGGGACAGTTATGCACTAGGGGGAGGGTTAAGGTTAGGATTACATTACAAACAAAAAAGTCAACCATATTCGTGTGGCCATTTGTCAATCAACCTTTTATTCCTGTTGACCTTTTGACTGTCGACCATCTGATGTTGACCTATTGATTGTCAACATAGACATTATCAATCTCTTATATCACACCTGCTTTGTCTTATAACACACAGTTCCTGGCCAGCCTTAGTTTTACAATTTAAAGTAAGAAGAGTTTATGCCCTCTTCCAAATCTAAAAACTATCCGCACATATTATATCACTTGCCAGCAATGCGACATGGCTTGCCAAGGTAGAAAATAGCACATTCTTACTAGATTTATTAGTTGTGGCCTCAGTCACTAAATTTCTCATCACTTGTTGTTCATCCATTTCCAGTTCAATACTTTAGCTTAGGAAAGGGGGGGACTCACCAAAAGTTTAGTCAGAGAGGGACTTGCACAGGCAGCCACTTGTAACAAATGTGGGATTCCACTTCTAAAGGAAATAGTGATCCCAGAGTCCAGACAAATGGCTTAATGGAGAGCACACATTGGTCCTGATTCACAACAGATTGCAACTGCGATTACAATAGCGATTACGCATGCAGTCTGACTACGATAGTCTCCATTGTGATCGCTATGCCATTGCAGCACTACACTAGGACGCCCACTTTACCTTACACACATCCGTAATCCTTAGCAAGACTGCGAATCCATTGGTAACATTGAATACAATGGGAGCCTCATGCAGACTTGCACAAGGTCAGATTATAAGTAACCTGGTGCGGGTCCTTCTAACAAGGTCAGACTTTACTCAGGAATTTCTAACTCCATTGCACGCTGTGTGTACTCAAGCTGTGAAAGGCATCGTAGTGACTAATATATACATGCCCCTGTAACGGCGTTTGAATGCACTGGCATGCCTACATTTCTCCGATCACCCCCCCATTACCACCCACAAACAGCACTTCATGTCAATCACTATGCGTAGTCACTGCGATCGCATGCCCAATCGCAGTCCCGATCACAAACGCATATGTATGCGCAGAACGCAACAATCTGCCGATTGCGTGCGTAATCGGAGTTGTGATCGGTAGTGAATCAGGCCTTGTGTTAGGAACAAGAATACGTATATTAGTGCTACACGGGTTTTGTATTGTGATTAATTTAGATGTCAGCATTGTGCAGATGGATTTAAGATCATGTTATGGATCCTTCATTTTAAGCCATCAAGCCATGTCTCATTGGATGGGATGATCTAAATGAGCTTGTGAGGGTGGAGAAAACACATTTACAGATTACTCATGTAGGGGTTTATTTACTAAAAGTCAGGTTGTAAGACCCAAAGCTTCTACACGTGTTCATGCTTTTAGTAGCTAAACATGGCTAGTAAAAGCATTGCCTTTTAACTATCGGGCATGAACACAAGGAGAATTGTTTGCTTGTAAATAAACCCCCTAGCCTTAATACGCCACGCAGAGCAAGACGTCTGGTGCAAGTAAGCAGGCAGGTCCCAGGCAACTCTGCTTTATTGGTCAAACATGTGCTTAGTTTGTTTTACCCGAAAAATATCTGATTGTACACCAAGCTTTGTCAATGGGATGCATTTTGCACCATACACTGGGATGCACCTTGCACCATACAGTGGGATGCACCTTGCACCATACAGTGGAACCTTGGAAGCTTACCAGGTGCACTTTGAACAATGTATGGAAAATATAACACAGCATTATATGGTGAAGTTACTGATCAATGTGTCAATTATATAAAAATTGTATGGCACTCAGCAATGCAAGTAATTATAAACAGTGGGCAAGAAGTACTAAAAAAAATGTTTTTTTTAATTCAAATCTAAAAATAATCAGACATTTAAAGAAACTAGCACATGAATCATATCAGCATATACAACAACCATATAATACTCATCACAGGAAACAAACAGCCCAGTATGTTATGGGAGCAAAACATGCTCCTTTATATTGTTGATCCAATATAAATGGATAATCACGCTATAAAGTATATGGAGATTGATTATGAAGATGGAGAGCTTACAGTTATTGTGCATATGGGTATAATCCAGCAGTGATAGAGGGAATATCACCAGTGTCTGACAAGGTGGAGTCTGTTTTAGTAAAGATTGAGCTTTACAAAGTGTAGAGATTATAGGTATGTTGGGAAAACTGTGAGTAATGGTTTTCTTTTGATACTAGTTTTCTTAACTACTTGCCTGATGTAGTCACATCATTAGTGGCGGTTCTAGGGGCAGGCAAGCAGGGCTATTGCCTGGGGCACTGGAACCTGATGACTCCCTACCAACACTGTATAATTAGACAGTGCCTGCCTGCTTCTATTGACCATGGTTCTGCCATCTGAGACATCAGTCCTGCGGTGCCATGATGACCACCACCCCCTCTCTCCCAGTCCCTCCCACTGTCTCCCAGAATGCCTGTGCTGCACACCATGTGGTGTAATCATGGATGCACCTGGCATTCTTAGTCTTTGAATGGCCACAGGGAAGAGAACTGAAGACCGGAACGCGGAGAAGCTGCCTGCAGCCTTAGCCTGTAGGGACACACAGTAGGAGGTGAGTCACTGGGGGGTGAATTAGGGGGAGGTGAGTCTCTGTGGGGGAAGAGGATGAGGTATTACAATGTGGCATAATGTGTAAAGGGCATTACAGTGTGGCATAATGTGAAAAGGAAATTACAGTGTGGCATGATGTGTAAGAGGCATTACTGTGTGTGGCATCATGCATTTTAAAGGGCATTACAGTATGTGGCATAATAGTCATAGATAATCATGGGTAATCTTACCTATGGAAGAGGAACCTCCCAGCCCCTCTTTATTCTTGCACCCTCTAATCAGCAGCATGGCAGGACCCCCCACCTGGTGGCTGCAGAGAAGAGCAGCCACTGGGTAGATGTAAATCCAGCAGTCCTCAGCGCCCAAGTGCATACCCAGCAGCTGCTCAAAGGAGCATCCGCTAGGGAAATGCAAAGTCACAATGTCGCAATGGCCCGATCATCAATAATCCGATATGTACAAAAAAATCTATTAATGTTATTTAAAATGTATGTGTTTAAAAAAATTAAATAGAATTGTGTTGGAAAGTTATAAATATACATTGTTGATCTAATTAAATCATAAACAAAATAAAGACAATTACTGAGAAGTTTTTGGAAAAAAATATTAGCCAGGTAAGTGGGTAATAAAAAGTCATAGTGGAGACATGAACTGTAGGAAGGCCTTTTGTCAGGGCCATCTCTTCCATTGGGCTTGTTGGGCAGTTGCCCAAGGGCCCGAAGCTTGTAGGGGCCCGCCAACCTGCGCCCATGCAGCCGAGGCCAGTTGGTAAATTTGTGATATATTTATAAGCCGGCCGCTGGTGCACTGTACTCCGATCTGATCTCCCCCACCCCATCCTCCCCGGTGATGAGTACTCACCTCAGTCCCAGTTCCACTTCATCCGCCGGCTTCAGACCAGTCAGACAGAGTCTCTCTACATGTGTGGGAGATCTGATGGGCATGCAAGAGGGTTTAATTTTATTGACCATTTACATTTTTTTTTCCCATGAATGGGTGGGTAGGGGCCCCAGTGCATTGCTTTGCCCAGGGCCCACACTGCTGTTAAGACAACCCTGCATCCCGTGACCAGGAGAACCAATTAACCTGACCAATTAACAAACCCATTCTTGTATGTAAGAATATAGATTAAGTAAGGATACAGTCCTGTCTTCTAAAACCATCATGGATACTTCCTCGGATCCCTGACAATATATGTTGGCAGCTAGTGGGATAGGAATTTTTTTTTTATTTTCTGGAGCACACTTGCACGATATCAGCCCAATTTGTTGTTTCCGGGCAAATCATAACAACAAATTGGGCACATTGTGCACTGTGTATGCCCAATTGCGGGCTCATGCGAGTCACATGCGATATTGTGTGATTGGCCATGCTGCATGCAGTGCATAATAATTAAGGATGGAAAGACACATCATTCTCTTGTTCATTGAATCTTCTAATGTGAATCGGCAATCTTGCATGGTCCGAAGACAAATTGTCCCAACCCTCGGCAAGATTGCTGGTTGTACAAGTGTGTATCCAGCCTCAGAATCAGTAGTAACTGACTATACGAGAAAGACTCAGGGCTTCATTCAGAGGTGGCCGTACGGTCTACGACCGCACGGCCGCCTCGATGTTTGTCCAATGCGCACGAGGGAGCCGGCTCCTTCGTGCGCATGCGTGAGACCCGCTACGACCGACAGGGCCAGTCGTAGCGGGTCTCTTTCCAAAGGGGGCGAGCTGTCGATGTTGATTGACAGCTCGCCCCATTTGGATGGTGGGCTGGGGGGGTTGCAGCCCAAACGGAGGTGTTCCCATGCCTACCGTTTGGGGGAGGCCCCACTGACATCACTAGTGATGTCAGTGGAGAGCTTCCGGCTCTGACAGAGCCAGAAGCTCTCCAGGGCTTACGACAAGTGAGACCCTACCCTAGGGTCTTGTCGTAAGCCCCGATGGTCGTGATGGTCTATGACCATCGCGACCATCACCCTAGCGGTCATTAGAGCTGTGGGTGTAAACCCACAGCCTAACGACCGAAACAGAGGCGGCCGGTCAGGATGCAAGCGGCCGCCCAGTTTCTGAGCGACCGCTTGCATCCTCCGACCGCCTCTGAATGAGGGCCTCAATACTTATAAGAAGATACTAGACATACATAAAGCAATACCCCTCCCCTCTTATTTTTCTTTTCAATCATATTATTTGGCAGAACGATGGCAGCTGCAAGAAAAAAAGGCACTGACTGACCTTTGCAAGCAGTGAGGTCTAGCCTGTATGGACTATTCCAAGGAGACAATGATCTCTTGCAAACCACTACAAGAGGAGAGTTCATCCATAATGGCTGCTGCTGTAGCAGGGAGTGTACTTCATGCTGAATATATATTTTCTGCAGATAAATTCAGCCCGTGATACTGTATCTGTGATATATAACAGTAGTAGTCAGTAGTTCAAGGACCATTGCTTATACTATCTGCGCAGTGTTTTGCAGTTGTTGGGCACATATTTTGTTTAAAAAAATATATTTTTTGTGATAAAAAAATTCAGGCGTCAATATGGAACACAACGGTCAGTTAATAGAAAACCATAAGCAGGAACCAAGCAATAGCACTGCAGCTGCTGCCACAACCAGTCATCAGGATGATACTGCTTCAACATCAGGGCTTCTAATATCCGGGAAAAAATTTTTTTTTACTAAAACTGTACATTGCTAAAGAAAAAAACACCTTCAAAAAAGGGAAAGTTTCCATCAGAAAAACATAAAATTGCCAAAATGCAATATACCACATGCAGTGGCAAGGAAAGGCTCAGGCCATGTCCTTTATTTCTGAGTGGTGGTTCTGCAACTGCTGTCAGTCAGGCATCTGCTTCTGCCTCACATGACGATGCAAGAGTTTCTCACTCTCAAAGATGTGTAAGAAAGATAAAAACTAGAATATCAGTGGTGAAAAAAAACACTAAGGCAGTAGAACAAACTGTGTGTTGTTCAGAAATGTAACAAATCTCTGAGGAGAGTCTAAGTGTGTCTGCAAGTGCTGTGTGTGAGCCTGACCTTTCTGTACTTCTATAGAAGCCTCCTTCCTCCATTTCTGCACCCTCTGCCAATGAGCAACACAATACTAGAAGTTGCTGTCATAGACATTGAGGATGCTATGGAAGAAGTGCAGCAGGGGGATATTTGTGTAGCTGATGCAGGTGTTAATGAGAATATTGATGATGGGGATGTTGATGATGAGGATGTTGTTTGTGTAAGTGAGGCACCAGTGGAAGCAGTTCTTGCCCATGATAAGAAGAAGGCCATTGTCATGCCTGAGCATAGGACAAAAAAATCCACCTCTTATGTGTGACATTATGTTTAACCAAATCCAGACAACAATTGTCTTTTCATCTGTATAATATGTAAAGTCACAGTAGAGGTAAGGAATACACAGTAAGTAGAGGTAGGGACTTTAACCAACAAGGAACCTCCTCCATGTTATGTCATTTGAAGCACTTGCATGAAAAGTTTTTGGCAAAATCAGAAACTTATACTAAAAATAACAACAAGAAGTCCAGCATCAGCTAGCTCCCTGCTCTCTGCTAGATCCAAGCACCTCCAATCTCCATCACCAACACCTTCATCATATATATCCTTAATCATGATTGGAAGTAGTTCTGATTCCAATTTGATAAGGCTAACTGACTCCTATCCTATCCAGAATTCTGCAAAACAATCCTTGAGTTCAGGCCTTCTGCTGCTGCTGGGGGTGTATCTTCATCCCAGAAGGGGACCAAGAAGATTATTACTAGTAGCAGTTAAATAAAATTAATGTTATGCAATCCTTTGATAGAGGAAACAAGTATGACAGCTGTCACCCAGTTGCACAGCAGATCACTGACACCAAAACAGCTATGCTAATATTATTTCTGCATCCAAAATCCACCTTTAGTTCAGTGGGTTTCAGTCAGTTACTTGAGGTCCTATGTCCCTGCTACCAAATCCCATCTATATTCTACATCACTAGAAAAGAAAATCCCCGCATGTACATGAATGTTAAAAAAACATAATTAGTGGTCTCCAAAATGCCATTGTACCCACTATACACTTAACTACAGATATGTGGACAGACAGAACAGGGCAAACTAAAGATTACAGTACATGACTCTGACATCCCATTGGGTGGGTGCATTGCCTTCAACAGCAAAAACATCAGCTCCAGCATCTAACAAATGCCAAGTAATTCCCAGGCAGGCTACTCTCTATTACCAGCTTTACTAAAGAGGCACATTGTTGTCAACTTCTTAGAAAACCTCAGGGAAGTCATTGCAAAATGGCATACCCCACTTAAACTCTCCTCGGAATTTGTCATTTTTGACAAAGCCACAAATATTGTGAGAGCATTACAGCTGCATGATTTATAATATGTACCATAATGTGCTCAAACAATTAATTTGGTGTTTAGAAATTTTTTAAAAATGACAGTGTCGTGTATGAGATGCTTTTTGGTGGCCAAAAATATTTGAGACATTTTTGGTATTCGGCAATTGCATATAAAAGATTGCAGCTCCTGCAAGAACAGTGTAATTTGCTCTGCCACCAGCTGAAGCAAGAGATAGTAACAAGGTGGAACTCCACCCTTTGTATGTTTTAGTGGATGGAAGAACAGCGAAAAGCTATCTAAAGCTACACAATGAGCCATGACAAAGACAGAATGTACATTACTCCAGCGCAATACAGTGGAGAATACTTTCCGTGTTGTGCAAAGTGCTGAAACACTTTGAAATTTTCAGCTGTGAAGTGAGTTCAGACACTGCCATCTTGAGTCAGTTAATTTCCCTAATTAGACTTTTGGAAAAGCAGCTTGGGAAACTGAAGGATGAGATTAAATGAAGTGATTCTGCAAAGTATGTCAGACTTGAGACAAGTCCTTTATTCACTTCA
This sequence comes from Taudactylus pleione, assembly GCA_031769625.1. Taxonomy (NCBI): domain Eukaryota; kingdom Metazoa; phylum Chordata; class Amphibia; order Anura; family Myobatrachidae; genus Taudactylus; species Taudactylus pleione. The sequence continues at coordinate 272,067 of JAUIMM010000434.1, forward strand.
CCAGTATTCAAGGGTTGTCAGCATCTTAAAATTAGATCAATACATTTTGGTGACCATGCTCAAGACTAGGTTTAAGTCAAACAGCATGTCTATCTGTCCAATGGACACACATCTGAAGAGATGCAAAGAGCTGTTAGAGAGCAAGTTGTCAGCTCAAGCGGCACATGACACGTCAACATGTCCTCCTTGATTTTCTTCAGCAACTGTTGCTGCCAGGAAAAAAATGAGCTTTCCTAAGAAACCCACTGGTGATGCAGATGAGTCAATGCAACATTTTGACATCTGGTAGAATCTAAAAGATTTGTCAAAAATGAGTGACACCTCTACCGTGACTCCATCTGACATGGTCACCATTCAAAGAATGGTTGAGGATTATTTTAATAATAACATTCTAATAGGCAAATCAGACTGTCCTTTTGACTTCTGGGAGTCTTGCACAAACTATCTTTGCTTTTCTTAAGCTTCCCACACTCCAGTGTGTACTCAGAAAGAGTTTTTAGCACAATCAGGAACCACATCAGTTATCTGCATAGGAGGCTACTTCCTTAAAATGTGAAAAGATAATGTTCATTAAAATGAACTACAACTTTCATGAAAAAAAACTTTACCGGTAATTACGTCAAAGTCCAGGGGCAGCTGAAATTCCAGTGGGGATGAATTAATATAGTGTTAAGATGATGTACAACGTGATGAGGATGATAATTGTGATGACATCTTGCCTCTGTGGAGCCAGTTTGTACATAGAGATTATTGCCAGCAATGTCAGATGCCCAGTGGTAGCTTGTTTTGTGAAGCTCTAAACAAATCAATCCCTTCAGCCATAAGCGGCAGTCTCTGTTACTGAAGTGATTGGTTTGTTAAACTGTGCAAGTCATGTCAAGGGGTGATGAAATCATTGATTGATTGAAACGTGTTGGGCGTGGCCTTTGATGTGAATGTTGTGACGTGATATGCCTGTCTCCAGAGCCGGCAATACTCGTGTGCTCCTTAGCTTATACCATCGGCTGGGAATTGGATGACCATTGAACGATATGTTCACTGTCTCTAACTTCAATGTATGTGAATTTATACTTAAGTAAAAGTATTTTTACTCTATCACTGATGAGTGTGCTTTCCTATATTTACATTATATTTATATTGGGAGTGCTGCCTACTGGAAGTGTTTTATATATATTATATATTATACATATATAATTTTAAAATATTTTTTGTAATACGATCATGTTTGTTTGCAGATATAGTGCAATTTTTTTTATTGTAAAGTTACATTTAGATTAAGGAATACAAGAAAATATCTTATAATTTTGTATCTATCCTAAAGCTTCAGTTTGGACTTCTACAATCAGATGCAGACTGTGATACACACTATTGAAGAAATCAACAGAGATTCCAGTCTTCTCCCAAATGCAACACTAGGGTTCCAGATGTATGACACCTGTAATGTACCACATCATGAATTACAAGGAGCTTTACAATTCCTAACTGAGTTCATCAGTCTCCCCTCCATTAAAGAGTGTAATTCTAGACCAGCTTTCCCTGCCATTATTGGATCCACAATTTCCTCAAACTCAATCATCCTGGCTCATGTTTTAGGAAGCTTCAGATACCCTCAGGTAAGGAGTTATGAAGAACCAGCATTTAGTGACCATAAAATGTTCCTTACTATTGTAAATTAATCACTATATAAACAATACGCTAATGAGATTGTTAGTGTGTTGGATAGGTTTTTAGTAAATTAAATTAATACTCTGTGGTGTATGACATTTCTGGGCATCCTGATGGATGCATTTTTGATTGGTAGTCATTGGCATTATGGACAGGTGGAAGGACATAGTATAGTAATCTTTCTCAGCATTGGGGTATATGTATACAAGGCTTCTCTATAATAATAATATTCTTAAAGTCTAAATTCTAATATACCAAAAACTAAATCTTCAATCTTGAGAGGGAAATCCCAGCAGGCAGCCTAGTTCCTGACCTCTTGTACACACCTGCTGCTGCCTACGCTCCTGTATACTCCTGCTGCTGCCTACACTCCTTTATACTCCTGCTGCTGCCTATGCTCCTCTATACTACTGCTGCTGCCTATGCTCCTGTATACTCCTGCTGCTGCCTACGCTCCTCTATACTCCTGCTGCTGCCTATGCTCCTCTATACTCCTGCTGCTGCCTATGCTCCTGTATACTCCTGCTGCTGCCTATGCTCCTCTATACTCCTGCTGCTGCCTATGCTCCTGTATACTCCTGCTGCTGCCTATGATCCTGTATACTCCTGCTGCTGCCTATGCTCCTGTATACTCCTGCTGCTGCCTATGCTCCTCTATACTCCTGCTGCTGCCTATGCTCCTGTATACTCCTGCTGCTGCCTATGCTCCTGTATACTCCTGCTGCTGCCTATTCTCCTCTATACTCCTGCTGCTGCCTATGCTCCTGTATACTCCTGCTGCTGCCTACGCTCCTGTATACTCCTGCTGCTGCCTACGCTCCTCTATACTCCTGCTGCTGCCTATGCTCCTGTATACTCCTGCTGCTGCCTATGCTCCTGTATACTCCTACTGCTGCCTATGCTCCTGTATACTCCTGCTGCTGCCTATGCTCCTGTATACACCTGCTGCTGCCTATGCTCCTGTACACTCCTGCTGCTGCCTATGCTCCTGTATACTCCTGCTGCTGCCTATGCTCCTGTATACTCCTGCTGCTGCCTATGCTCCTGTACACTCCTGCTGCTGCCTATGCTCCTGTATACACCTGCTGCTGCCTATGCCCCTGTATACACCAGCTGCAGCCTACGCTCCTGTATACACCTACTGCTCCCTATGCTCCTGTATACACCTGCTGGCAGAGTGCAAACAGTGCATTCTCAAATATCTAGTTAAGCTTGAAAGTTTAGACTAAAACTTTGATTGTACTTAGAGTGCTCCAGCTTAATCTGATTTATTTGTATTCACATATTGATGCCAGAACAACAGATGTGACCATATATACCTATCTTGTAATTGTGCCAAATAACCCTGTTTGGAGTGCCATGAAAACTGCTATTAAGTTGAGCCATGAATCTGTTTTGCTCAATATTTGCTAAAATTTGCATCTTTGTTGCACTGCTAATGCAATTAAAGTAAAAGGTAGGCAAACCCTGCACACCACTAGTGGATTTGCGTACTATAGCGGTGCAAAAAATATGGTAATCTGAGAAAAAAAGGTAAGAGATTGTGGGACGCCACGAAGCATTGTGCAAAGTTATACTAACTTACTCTTAGGGCCTGATTCAGAAGCATCCAGGGCGGGAATTTTTCTTTTTTTTTCTCCTGCCCGCTCACTAAGCTGTGGGTGCCCACCCACAGCTTGTGCGAGCGGGCTGGATATGGTCGCAGTTATTTTGACCATCGGCATTGCAAGGAGACCATAAGGTAGAGTCTCAGCACTCGCAATGCTGAGTGGACTTCCTGCTCTAATAGAGCCGGAAGTCCACTACTAACATCACGAGTAATGTCAGTAGGACCGCCCACAAACGGCAGGCGTTCCTTCGAGAACGCCTCTGTTTGTGCAGCCACCTCCCTTACCCGCCTACAAAATGGGGCGAGCTGTAGATCAACATCGACAGCCGCCCACGTTTTGTTGCGAGCCCTTGAGCGAGTGAAGTTCTCACTCGCTACGGGGTTTGCGCATGCACGCATGTGCACACTGGGCCACCATCAATCCACTTGCGAGCGCTATGCGCTCTCGAGCAGGTCTGACTCAGGCCCTTGGTCTCCAGTACACAGCAAAACAATTGGTACATGGCTTCAGTGCAATAAATATATTGACTAAACGTACTATAAAACTGGCAGACCTTTAATGTTCCAAAGGCATATATAGTTGATGTATATGTGCATTCCATCCTCCTATGGATGAAAATATCAATGAGAAAAGCAAATAGATTGCTGAGACTTAATATTGTATATTATAGGGGACAGACTAATGATTTATATACTATCAGCTACGCCAAGAGGGGATGGTTTGGGTCCTAATTAACAGAGCCTGTGCTTATTCAAGGAGCCCAGTGGGGACCCGGGTCCACCATACCCCCCTCCTTATTAGCTGGCAGTGGCATCAGCCTCTCTCCTCAGCCAGCCCAGTACACACTGCTGGGTGCTGGGCAGCAGCCTCTCTCATTCTGATGTGTGTATGGGGGTGGGAGCAATCACACAGCAGGATCTCCCTCTGACTGAGGGGGGCTTTTTTCCTTGTAGAGAACATGTTCATGGGTTTCTTGTATTTTAGCCATAATTTGCTAATTTGCTAAGAGTCTGGCTGTTCTTAGTTAATCAGTGATTATTGTCATATTACCCACTGATTGGTTTAGGAAATCTTGTGGGTTCCCTGTCACTCAACTAGCACTATAGTGTACATACAGTATAGCGCTCGTTCTGGACTGGGTTCCTCACTTTTTTATTTTTTTGTAGACAAGATGCCAACTGGAGTAGAGGCCCAACCTGCTCCAGGGAGTCGGTAAAAATGTAGTGTGAGTGCAGGTGAGTGTGGGTGTGGGTGAGTGGATGTTTAATAAACTACTAAAACATTCAGTGTATGTGAGTCAGTTTTTTTTTTTTTTCACAGTGAAGGTACCAGTGTGTAGACGCAAAATGCTGCATCTGTGACAGACGTTGTTTACAGCCATATCAGGTCGGCTCTGCAGCACAGCTGATAAATCTAAAAGATATATAGATGCATCTGCATGAGTGTACAGGTGAACTGCCAAGACTGACATCTCAACTGGGTTGGCAAATTTAAATCCCTGCCCTGTTGTGATGTCATCCCAGATATATCAAACTGTCAATCGGCCACTCTGATGACAGATTCTTCTGCTGACCGATCTGTTGTCTAAATGTGTTCCCCTCCTTAGGAGGGAATCCAGTTGCATGTGTGAAATTTAAAAGCCACGGGGCTTTGCTATTCAATTAGATGACTGAAATTGGGATATAGTGATTTCTATAGAAATCAAATCTTCTTTTTTCTCGCACCTCAAGAGCAAGTCTGATTTTTCTTAAAATCATTAATATGAAAAATCAGTGGGACTTGCTCTGTAACCCCACCCACCCCCTCAAGGACTAATTAAGCATTTCTAAGTTTCCAATTCATTTCCTTATCTATAACATTAATTATTAACACTAAGCAATCAATCAATCAGTCAGTGAATCTTACTTGGATTTTTATTTTGTAATGATTTGTTCCTTTTATCAAATTCTTTTGAATTTATATCTATATTCTGTAATAAATTAATCAATAAATGAATGAATGACTTAATCAATCAAAGCTTTACCTTGCTTCCACTAAATAGTACACCATCTCCATTTCCCTGTGCTTGCCTCAGCCCTCTGATCTAGTTCTTGATCAATGAAGCATTCTATAGCGATGTATAGCAGTGCCAATGTTTTCTAGATGTACTATATTCTTTCTTAAACTGCCATTTGCTCTGTTGCTTAGTTTAGCCAGCCAGCTTGCTGGATGAAAACTGAAAACAATATTTTGAGCAGTGAGGTTGTCAAAATTGACTGGAAATGAATGTTATTGAGGTTAATAATTCAGTAGAAACAAAAATACTATATTCCCAAATGACATGATTTTAGGTGCTTTTACCAATATTTGAAAAAATCAATATGGCAAAATGAAAACACAGGGGTCTAAGCACATCTTTAATTATTATATGATTTCAGGAGCAACTGTAAGAACCTGCAATATGTATTGTACGTACACGTACACCTAGTGCCTGCCACTTCTAATACAGATATTTATATATTCCATCAAAATTGAGCATTGATGTAAAATTCTATTTTCACCTGATTACTGACAGGTATCTAACTTCAGGATAATTTTATATCATGATATAAACTATTTAGATTTATTAATGATTCTAGGATGAGACCTTATCAGTCATACCTTTTGAAGAATATTTGAACACATATAATAAAAGTAAATTTTTAATAATAATTAATTAAGCATGTCCCCCAAAAATAGAAGTTTTCTATTTTATTTTTGCTACCTTGCAAAAAAATTCTGTTTAGTAATTCTTACAATTTGTTGGGAACAATAAAGCTGCTAGGAAATAGTCTGAGCTGGGGTAGAACACAGGGGATGAATGTAGTCAGGATCCCGGTGGTGACCATCCTGATGGTCACAATACTGGCAGCAGAATCCTGCTAGTCAAAATACATATAAATCCTGATAGTAAGTATTAGGGTTAGGTTTAGGGTTAGGCACAGGGTGGGGTGTTTGATTTACGCTGTGGTAGGGGATGGCGTGGGCTAGGCTATCGAAAGGGACAGTTAGGGTTGGGCTGCAGGAGGGGTAGGTTAGGGATAGCAAACTCTCCAAAATTTATTAAGATTTTTCTGCTGCTAGTATTGTGTCCATTGGGATGGTATTCACTGGGCAGGGTCATAACTAGGGTAGTGCAACCAGTGCCATGGCACAGGGCACCACTGGGCAGGGGGCACTATTTGAGCACTATTTGAGCATTTCAATTTTCCTGTTTATTATCATTCTCACTTGTAGCTTCCTCTTATTTTATCCCCAGCATCTCTTGGCCTCCCTTATCTCTTTCCTGGCCCTTCCCCATGAGACCATGGCCCTTTTTCAGGTGCATTTCATTTAAAAAATGGGCGGGGGCAAATCTTCTTTCTCTGTCACAGGGCACCAAAAAGTCTAGTTACTGCTCTGCCACCAGGATATCGTACCCAACCTGAGGTTTTTTTAAGCATCCTATTTTAGTGGAAAGGATGACTAATGCAAACCAGTTAGCCAGTAACATATAAGATGAAGATGAACAGCTTTAAGGACACAATGTTTTCTTTAACTGCCAACCTGACTTTAAAATGCAAGAGCTTAACTAAAACCCACATAAAAAACCATATGATTTCCCATGTCCAATTAAGGCTACTTATACATGATCTAAAAGTTAAAAAAAACTGTTGTAACTTCCGCTCAACCTGGAAAAGGCAATATCATTCTGATTATTAAGACTGGTGCCTTAATGGTCAAGTTCCTTGCACAATACAGATATTGTAGTCATCATACCCTGCGGTCAAATGCAGATTCAGCACTATCTCATGGAGTGAGATTGCTGTCACTAACACAGTGGTGGAGCTGCTGATTCACAGATGTGTGTGCTCACTGGATTACACACATGCAGTCAATGCAACTGAAGGTCAGTGTAGCTCTATATAAGACACAAGGTAGGCTCGCCATTCTTGCCGCTCTTTCTTCCCCATCCGTACACTCTGTCACTTCGTCTTCCCCATATACACAGCTCTCCTTTCCTCATCTGAGCAGCTCTGTTGTTCCCATCTGCATTGTTCTGTGTTCCCCATCTGCATCACTCTATCTTACTACATCCTTGCTACCTAGGAGTCCCCCATCTATGTCACTCTGTCTTTCCCATCTGCATCTCTCAGTCTTCCCTATCTGCATTGCTCTGTCTTCCTTATCCATGCCACTCTATCTAATCCCCATCCGTGTCACTCTGTCTACCCAAACTAGACTACTCTGTCTTCCCCCACCCATACTACTCTGGCTTAACCCCATCTGCATCACTTTGTCTTATCCCCATTGATGCTGCTCTGTTTTTCCAATCCATACCACTCTGTCTAATCCCCATCCATGTCACTCTGTCTTCCTAAACCAGACTACTCTATCTTCTTCCACCCATACTACTCTGGCTTACCCCCATCTGCATCACTTTGCCTTCCCCATCTACACCACTCTCTTCCCCTATTCATGCCACTCTGTCTTACCCCCATCTGCACCACCCTGTCTTATCCCTATCGATGCTGCTCTGTTTTTCCAATCCATACCACTCAATCTTTCCCCATCTATGATGCCCTGTCTTAACCCCATCCCCACCACTCTGTCTTCCCCCATCCATACCACTCTGTCTTCCCTCATCCATACCACTCTGTCTTTACCCATCCATACCACTCTGTCTTCTCCTATCGATATCACTCTGTCTTCCCAATCCATACCACTCAGTCTTCCACTATCTGCACCACTCTGTCTTCCACCATCCTGCTCTTTTTTCCACCATTTTCACTGCTCTGTCTTACCCCCACCCATGCTACTCTGTGTTCCCCATCCATGCCACACTGCCTTCCCCATCCATGCAGCTCTGTTGTTCCCATCTACTTTGTTCTGTCTTCCCCATCTGCATCACTCTATCTTACCACATCCATGCCACTCAGAAGTCCCCAATCCATACCACTCTGTCTTCCCTCATCTATACCACTCTGTCTTCCTAATCCATACCACTCTGTCTTCCACCATCCATACCACTCTGTCTTCCCCATCCATACTACTCTGTCATCCCTCAACTATATCACTCTGTTTTCCTAATCCATACCCCTCTGTCTTCCTAATCCATACCACTCTGTCTTCCACCATCCATACCACTCTGTCTTCCACCATCCGTACCACTCTGTCTTCCACCATCCACACCACTCTGTCTTTCACCATCTGCACCACTCTGTCTTCCACCATCCATACTGCTCTATCTTCCACCAATTTCACTGCTCTGTCTTACCACCACCCATGCTACTCTGTGTTCCCCATCCATGCCGTTCTATCTTATGCCATTCTGCACCTCTCAGTCTTCCATGCAACACATTGGCTAAGTAATGTTTCAAATAAAGTTGGGAATGAACCTGACAATGGAAATAGTAATTCACTTGAAGAGGAGATAATTGGAGAGATTGGGAAGCAATGAGTAAATGGGAGATGAGACATGATTGGGATGTAAGTACTGCATGGGATGTAGGGTGATGGGGCTCTGGAGTATAGATAGACAGTAATTTGATAGACAATGTCTAGATAGACACCAGATGTTAGATAGTCAATAGTTAGATAGGGTCAAAAGTTCGAAAGGGACAAAAGTCAGACATACTAAAGTTTGAAATGTAAGAAGATTGAAAGGCACAAAAGGTCAACAGGATCAACAGGTCAACATAAAAATGGTTGACACAAAAATGGTCTACACATTTTTTTAGGATTAGGCACTTACTGGAGAGTTAGGGTTAGGCACTTACCCCCACAGTTAGAGTTAGGCACTTACCCAGATGGTTAATGTTAGGTACCAGGAGGGAGGGTTAGGGTCAGGTATCAAGGGGAGGGTTAGGATTAGGATGAAGATGTGTTGACCATTTTCATGTCAACTTTTGACACTGCTGACCTTCATACAAGATGAACTTTAGTGTGTCTGACTTTTGTCCCTATCGACCTTTTGTCTCTATCTAACTATTGACTGTCTAAGATCTGGTGTCTATCCAGACATTGTCTATCTAATTATTGTCAATCTCTTAAACCACACCCAGGGTGATGAGTATGAGATTTAAGGTGTGTAGACACGGATCGATTTTCTGGATGACTGAACGATATCGTTATCATTCAGTCATCCAAAAAATCATCCAGTTTCAGCCCCAAAATGATGAACAATAACTACCAATACACGCTCCCGTTTGTACTTGATAGTTGCAGTTCATCACCCGAACCTCCTGTCCAACCTAATGATATTGTCAGGTTGAGCATGTTCAGGGATGAGGGGAGGGAGCCCGGCACTGAACGATATTGTTCTTGATTTAATTCAGTGTTTGTGCTCAGTGTTGAAAATCATCCCGTGTGTACGCACCTTAAGGGTTAGTAAGATGTGGGGACTGAGAAGGAATTTAGATAGTTGAATCACAGTTGTGATGTTGGTATTGACTGAAATGTGAGGACTGAGGTTGGATTTGGGGAGTGGGATGTGTGATAGTTTTGACAATTAAGCAAGATGTTTATGGGAGATGAATGTGCATATTAAATGAGATGGACGCTGGGAGTGAGAGGGTTGTTGGAACCCAATGATATGGTTGTGGGGACTGAGTGCAATGGGTGCACCACAAAAAAGCACAGACCTTCAATAGCATAGACTGCTTGTGTGTATTCCAGCGAGTACACAAATTTGCGAATTAGCAGCTCTACTACTGTGAGAGTGACAGCAATGTCACACCATCTGCAGTTATCCAAAGGGAATCGGTATGATTTACTGCCAGACCCTGGCCGGCGGTTCAAATCCCGACAGCGGCAGCCCAACATGGATGAAAATCCTGATCATTCCTAGGTAAGTATTCACTAACCTAATTCTACCCCCTAACCCTAACTCTCCCTTAGGGGTGCCTAACCCTAACCTTCCCCCCAGTGCCTAACCCTAATCCCCCCTCTAAGTGCCTAGATCTAACCCCCCCTTCCCCGCCACCTACACCTAAGTCCCCCCGGGGGAGCCTAACCCTAAACCTCCCTCCCCCTAGCCTAACTCTAAACTCCTGGGGGTGGTGCCTAACCCTAAGTCCCCCCCAGGAACCCTAAACCTAACCCTCCCCCCCATGGCACTCCGCGCTCAGTGCCCGGCATCCCTTTTATCGGGATGCCGGGCGCCAGTCTACCAGCGTCGGTAACATTACAGGCATCTAGATTTAGATGCCTGTCATTTAACCTACTCAAGGATAAAGCAGTTGGGAAGCCGGCTGTCGGGATTAGGTCCACCGGCTTCCCGACTGTATACCATCCAAAGGGTGTGACGGCATACAATATCTATATTGCACAAGGTAAACATCCATTAAGGTTTCAGTCTTAATGATCAGAATTTTATTGATTTTTTGATTTTAAGTGGAAGAGTTCCAACATTTTTCTGAAATTTCATCTGTAAGAAACCTTAATGGGATATGCTAACCTATAAGGTTTTTTGTTTATGGAACTTCATAGTTTTTTATTAAGTTAATATATTTATGCATTGAAATGTAAAAGTTAAGAATTTTCCAAGTCACCAATAGTTTACTAGCTTTTCCTTTAAATGTCACCCTCTGCCCACCTGTATTTCCCTCACAACACAACCTCTGCCCACCTGCATTTCCCTCACAACCCAAACTCTGGCCACCTGCATTTCCCTCACAATCCAACCTCTGCCCCTCTGCTTTTACCTCATACCCCACCCTCTTCCCATCAACTTTTCATTATTAGAATGGGGTACAGGGCAGTGAACACTAGATATGGAGGTAAGGATACAAGGCAGTGTGGAGAAGATAGTAATAAAGGCATATTGTGGGCGCAGAGTAGCAACAGCAGGATATGGGGGTACTGGACAGCAATAACAGGATAAGGGAGTGCAGAGCATCAATTGCAGGATATTTGGGAGCAGGGCCATAATTTCAAAACATGGAAGATTATATCTGTGATGGCAGGACATTGGTGTATGAAGCACATTGATGGCATGACATTGGTGTATGAAGCAAATTGATGGCAGGACTTTGGTGTATGAAGCACATTGATGGCTGGACATTGCTGTATGAAGCAAAATGATGACAGGACATTGGTATATGAAGAACAATGATGGCAGGACATTGGTATATGAAGCACAATGATGGCAGGACATTGGTATATGAAGCACAAAAATGGCAGGACATTGGTGTATGAAGCACAATAATGGCAGGACATTGGTGTATGAAGCACAATAATGGCAGGACATTGGTGTATGAAGCACATTGATGGCAGGACATTGGTGTATGAAGCACAATGATGGCAGGACATTGGTGTATGAAGCACATTGATGGCAGGACATTGGTGTATGAAGCACAATGATGAGAGGACATTGGTATATGAAGCACAATGATGGCAGGACATTGGTATATGAAGCACAATGATGGCAGGACATTGGTATATGAAGCACAATAATGGCAGGACATTGGTGTATGAAGCACAATGATGGCAGGACATTGGTGTATGAAGCACAATAATGGCAGGACATTGGAGTATGAAGCACAATGATGGCAGGACATTGGTGTATGAAGCACAATGATGGCAGGGCAGTGGTGTATGAAGCACAATTATGGCAGGATATTGGTGTATGAAGCACAATGATGGCAGGACATTGGTGTATGAAGCACATTGATGGCAGCACATTGGTGTACGAAGCACAATAATGGCAGGACATTGGTGTATGAAGCACAATGATGGCAGGGCATTGGTCTATGAAGCATAATGATGGCAGGACATTGGTGTATGAAGCACAATAATGGCAGGACATTGGTGTATGAAGCACAATGATGGTAGGGCATTGGTGTATGAAGCAAAATGATGGCAGGGCATTGGTGTATGAAGCAATATGATGGCAGGACATTGGAGTATGAAGTACATTGATGGCAGGACATTGGTGTGTGAAGCACAATGATGGCAGGACATTGGTGTATGAAGCACAATGATGGCAGGACACTGGTGTATGAAGCACAATGATGGCAGGACATTGGTGTATGAAGCACAATAATGGCAGGATATTGGTGTATGAAGGACAATGATGGCAGGGCATTGGTGTATGAAGCACAATGATGGCAGGGCATTGGAGTAGGAAGCACAATAATGGCAGGGCATTGGAGTACGAAGCACAATGATGGCAGGACATTGGAGTACGAAGCACAATGATGGCAGGACACTGGTGTATGAAGCACAATGATGGCAGGACATTGGTGTATGAAGCACAATAATGGCAGGACTTTGGTGTATGAAGCACAATAATGGCTGGACATTGGTGTATGAAGCACAATAATGGCAGAACATTGGTGTATGAAGCACAATAATGGCAGGACATTGGTGTATGAAGCACAATAATGGCAGGACATTGGTGTATGAAGCACAATAATGGCAGGACATTGGTGTATGAAGCACAATGATGGCATGGCACTGGTGTATGAAGCACAATGATGGCAGGACATTGGTGTATGAAGCACATTGATGGCAGGACATTGGAGTACGAAGCACAATAATGGCAGGACATTGGACTACGAAGCACATTGATGGCAGGACATTGGTGTAAGAAGCACAATGATGGCAGGGCATTGGTGTATGAAGCACAATAATGGTAGGACATTGGTGTATGAAGCACAATAAAGGCAGGACATTGGAGTATGAAGCACATTGATGGCAGGGCATTGGTGTATGAAGCACAATAATGGCAGGACATTGGAGTATGAAGCACAATGATGGCAGGGCATTGTATGAAGCACATTAATGGCAGGACATTGGTGTATGAAGCACAATGATGGCAGGACATTGGTGTATGAAGCACAATGATGGCAGGACATTGGTGTATGAAGCACATTGATGGCAGGACATTGGTGTATGAAGCACAATGATGGCAGGACATTGGTGTATGAAGCACAATGATGGCAGGGCATTGGTGTATGAAGCACAATAATGGCAGGACATTGGTGTATGAAGCACAATGATGGCAGGGCATTGGTGTATGAAGCACAATGATGGCAGGGCATTGGTGTATGAAGCACCATGATGGCAGGACATAGGTGTATGAAGCACAATGATGGCAGGACATTGGTGTATGAAGCACAATGATGGCAGGACATTGGTGTATGAAGCACAATGATGGCAGGGCATTGGTGTATGAAGCACAATAATGGCTGCACAATGATGGCAGGGCATTGGTGTATGAAGCACAATGATGGCAAGGCATTGGTGTATGAAGCACAATAATGGCAGGGCACTGGTGTATGAAGCACAATAATGGCAGAACATTGGTGTATGAAGCACAATAATGGCAGGTCATTGGTTTATGAAGCACAATAATGGCAGTACATTTTATGAAGCACAATAATGGCAGAACATTGGTGTATGAAGCACAATGATGGCAGGACATTGGTGTATGAAGAACAATAATGGCAGGACATCGTTGTATGAAGCACAATGATGGCAGGACATTGGTGTATGAAGAACATTGATGGCAGGACATTGGTGTATGAAGCACAATGATGGCAGGACATTGGTGTATGAAGCACATTGATGGCAGGACATTGGTGTATGAAGAACATTCATGGTAGGACATTGGTGTATGAAGCACAATGATGGCAGGACATTGGTGTATGAAGCACATTGAAGGCAGGACATTGGTGTATGAAGCACATTGATGGCAGGACATTGGTGTATGAAGCACAATGATGGCAGGACATTGGTGTATGAAGCACAATGATGGCAGTACATTGGTGTATGAAGCACAATGATGGCAGGACATTTGTGTATGAAGCACAGTGATGGCAGGGCTTTGGTGTATGAAGCACAATGATGGCAGGGCATTGGTGTATGAAGCACAATGATGGCAGGGCATTGGTGTATGAAGCACAATGATGGCAGTACATTGGTGTTTGAAGCACAATGATGGCAGGACATTGGTGTATGAAGCACAATAATGGCAGAATATTGGTGTATGAAGCACAATGATGGCAGGACATTGGTGTATGAAGCACAATAATGGCAGAATATTGGTGTAAGAAGCACAATGATGGCAGGGCATTGGTCTATGAAGCACAATGATGGCAGGACATTGGTGTATGAAGCACAATGATGGCAGGACATTGGTGTATGAAGCACAATGATGGCAGGACATTGGTGTATGAAGCACAATGATGGCAGGACATTGGTGTATGAAGAACAATGATGGCAGGACATTGGTGTATGAAGCACAATGATGGCAGAATATTGGTGTATGAAGCACAATGATGGCAGGACATTGGTGTGTGAAGCACAATGATGACAGGACATTGGTATGTGAAGCACAATGATGGCAGGACATTGGTATGTGAAGCACAATGATGGCAGGACATTGGTAAGTGAAGCACAATGATGGCAGGACATTGTTGTATGAAGCACAATAATGGCAGGACATTGGTGTATGAAGCACATTGATGGCAGGACATTGGTGTATGAAGCACAATGATGGCAGGACATTGGTGTATGAAGCACAATGATGGCAAGGCATTGGTGTATGAAGCACAATAATGGCAGGGCACTGGTGTATGAAGCACAATAATGGCAGGACATTGTTGTATGAAGCACAATAATGGCAGAACATTGGTGTATGAAGCACAATAATGGCAGGTCTTAGGTTTACGAAGCACAATAATGGCAGTACATTTTATGAAGCACAATAATGGCAGAACATTGGTGTATGAAGCACAATGATGGCAGGACATTGGTGTATGAAGAACAATAATGGCAGGACATTGGTGTATGAAGCACAATGATGGCAGGACATTGGTGTATGAAGCACAATGATGGCAGGACATTGGTGTATGAAGCACATTGATGGCAGGACATTGGTGTATGAAGCACAATGATGAGAGGACATTGGTATATGAAGCACAATGATTGCAGGACATTGGTATATGAAGCACAATGATGGCAGGACATTGGTATATGAAGCACAATAATGGCAGGACATTGTTGTATGAAGCACAATGATGGCAGGACATTGGTGTATGAAGCACAATAATGGCAGGACATTGGAGTATGAAGCACAATGATGGCAGGACATTTGTGTATGAAGCACAATGATGGCAGGGCAGTGGTGTATGAAGCACAATTATGGCAGGATATTGGTGTATGAAGCACAATGATGGCAGGACATTGGTGTATGAAGCACATTGATGGCAGCACATTGGTGTACGAAGCACAATAATGGCAGGACATTGGTGTATGAAGCACAATGATGGCAGGACATTGGTGTATGAAGCACAATAATGGCAGGACATTGGTGTATGAAGCACAATGATGGTAGGGCATTGGTGTATGAAGCAAAATGATGGCCGGGCATTGGTGTATGAAGCAATATGATGGCAGGACATTGGAGTATGAAGTACATTGATGGCAGGACATTGGTGTGTGAAGCACAATGATGGCAGGACATTGGTGTATGAAGCACAATGATGGCAGGACACTGGTGTATGAAGCACAATGATGGCAGGACATTGGTGTATGAAGCACAATAATGGCAGGATATTGGTGTATGAAGGACAATGATGGCAGGGCATTGGTGTATGAAGCACAATGATGGCAGGGCATTGGAGTAGGAAGCACAATAATGGCAGGGCATTGGAGTACGAAGCACAATGATGGCAGGACATTGGAGTACGAAGCACAATGATGGCAGGACACTGGTGTATGAAGCACAATGATGGCAGGACATTGGTGTATGAAGCACAATAATGGCAGGACTTTGGTGTATGAAGCACAATAATGGTTGGACATTGGTGTATGAAGTACAATAATGTCAGAACATTGGTGTATGAAGCACAATAATGGCAGGACATTGGTGTATGAAGCACAATAATGGCAGGACATTGGTGTATGAAGCACAATAATGGCAGGACATTGGTGTATGAAGCACAATGATGGCATGGCACTGGTGTATGAAGCACAATGATGGCAGGACATTGGTGTATGAAGCACATTGATGGCAGGACATTGGAGTACGAAGCACAATAATGGCAGGACATTGGACTACGAAGCACATTGATGGCAGGACATTGGTGTAAGAAGCACAATGATGGCAGGGCATTGGTGTATGAAGCACAATAATGGTAGGACATTGGTGTATGAAGCACAATAAAGGCAGGACATTGGAGTATGAAGCACATTGATTGCAGGGCATTGGTGTATGAAGCACAATAATGGCAGGACATTGGAGTATGAAGCACAATGATGGCAGGGCATTGTATGAAGCACATTAATGGCAGGACATTGGTGTATGAAGCACAATGATGGCAGGACATTGGTGTATGAAGCACAATGATGGCAGGACATTGGTGTATGAAGCACATTGATGGCAGGACATTGGTGTATGAAGCACAATGATGGCAGGACATTGGTGTATGAAGCACAATGATGGCAGGGCATTGGTGTATGAAGCACAATAATGGCAGGACATTGGTGTATGAAGCACAATGATGGCAGGGCATTGGTGTATGAAGCACAATGATGGCAGGGCATTGGTGTATGAAGCACCATGATGGCAGGACATAGGTGTATGAAGCACAATGATGGCAGGACATTGGTGTATGAAGCACAATGATGGCAGGACATTGGTGTATGAAGCACAATGATGGCAGGGCATTGGTGTATGAAGCACAATAATGGCAGCACAATGATGGCAGGGCATTGGTGTATGAAGCACAATGATGGCAAGGCATTGGTGTATGAAGCACAATAAATGCAGGGCATTGGTGTATGAAGCACAATAATGGCAGAACATTGGTGTATGAAGCACAATAATGGCAGGTCATTGGTTTATGAAGCACAATAATGGCAGTACATTTTATGAAGCACAATAATGGCAGAACATTGGTGTATGAAGCACAATGATGGCAGGACATTGGTGTATGAAGAACAATAATGGCAGGACATTGGTGTATGAAGCACAATGATGGCAGGACATTGGTGTATGAAGAACATTGATGGCAGGACATTGGTGTATGAAGCACAATGATGGCAGGACATTGGTGTATGAAGCACATTGATGGCAGGACATTGGTGTATGAAGAACATTCATGGTAGGACATTGGTGTATGAAGCACAATGATGGCAGGACATTGGTGTATGAAGCACATTGAAGGCAGGACATTGGTGTATGAAGCACATTGATGGCAGGACATTGGTGTATGAAGCACAATGATGGCAGTACATTGGTGTATGAAGCACAATGATGGCAGGACATTTGTGTATGAAGCACAGTGATGGCAGGGCTTTGGTGTATGAAGCACAATGATGGCAGGGCATTGGTGTATGAAGCACAATGATGGCAGTACATTGGTGTATGAAGCACAATGATGGCAGGACATTTGTGTATGAAGCACAGTGATGGCAGGGCTTTGGTGTATGAAGCACAATGATGGCAGGGCATTGGTGTATGAAGCACAATGATGGCAGGGCATTGGTCTATGAAGCACAATGATGGCAGGACATTGGTGTATGAAGCACAATGATGGCAGGACATTGGTGTATGAAGCACAATGATGGCAGGACATTGGTGTATGAAGCACAATGATGGCAGGACATTGGTGTATGAAGAACAATGATGGCAGGACATTGGTGTATGAAGCACAATGATGGCAGAATATTGGTGTATGAAGCACAATGATGGCAGGACATTGGTGTGTGAAGCACAATGATGACAGGACATTGGTATGTGAAGCACAATGATGGCAGGACATTGGTATGTGAAGCACAATGATGGCAGGACATTGGTAAGTGAAGCACAATGATGGCAGGACATTGTTGTAGGAAGCACAATGATGGCAGGACATTGGTGTATGAAGCACAATGATGGCAAGGCATTGGTGTATGAAGCACAATAATGGCAGGGCACTGGTGTATGAAGCACAATAATGGCAGGACATTGTTGTATGAAGCACAATAATGGCAGAACATTGGTGTATGAAGCACAATAATGGCAGGTCTTAGGTTTACGAAGCACAATAATGGCAGTACATTTTATGAAGCACAATAATGGCAGAACATTGGTGTATGAAGCACAATGATGGCAGGACATTGGTGTATGAAGAACAATAATGGCAGGACATTGGTGTATGAAGCACAATGATGGCAGTACATTGGTGTATGAAGCACAATGATGGCAGGACATTTGTGTATGAAGCACAATGATGGCAGGGCATTGGTGTATGAAGCACAAAGATGGCAGGGCATTGGTGTATGAAGCACAATGATGGCAGTACATTGGTGTTTGAAGCACAATGATGGCAGGACATTGGTGTATGAAGCACAATAATGGCAGAATATTGGTGTATGAAGCACAATGATGGCAGGACATTGGTGTATGAAGCACATTAATGGCAGAATATTGGTGTAAGAAGCACAATGATGGCAGGGCATTGGTGTATGAAGCACAATGATGGCAGGACATTGGTGTATGAAGCACAATGATGGCAGGACATTGGTGTATGAAGCACAATGATGGCAGGACATTGGTGTATGACGCACAATGATGGCAGGACATTGGTGTATGAAGAACAATGATGGCAGGACATTGGTGTATGAAGCACAATGATGGCAGAATATTGGTGTATGAAGCACAATGATGGCAGAATATTGGTGTATGAAGCACAATGATGGCAGGACATTGGTGTGTGAAGCACAATGATGACAGGACATTGGTATGTGAAGCACAATGATGGCAGGACATTGGTATGTGAAGCACAATGATGGCAGGACATTGGTAAGTGAAGCACAATGATGGCAGGACATTGTTGTATGAAGCACAATGATGGCAGGACATTGGTGTATGAAGCACATTGATGGCAGGACATTGGTGTATGAAGCACAATGATGGCAGGACATTGGTGTATGAAGCACATTGATGGCAGGACATTGGTGTATGAAGCACAATGATGACAGGACATTGGTGTATGAAGCACAATGATGGCAGGACATTGGTATATGAAGCACAATGATGGCAGGACATTGGTATATGAAGCACAATAATTGCAGGACATTGGTGTATGAAGCACAATGATGGCAGGACATTGGTGTATGAAGCACAATAATGGCAGGACATTGGTGTATGAAGCACAATGATGGCAGGGCAGTGGTGTATGAAGCACAATGATGGCAGGATATTGGTGTATGAAGCACAATGATGGCAGGACAATTGTGTAAGAAGCACATTGATGGCAGGACATTGGTGTATGAAGCACAATAATGGCAGTACATAGGTGCATGAAGCACAATGATGGCAGGACATTGGTGCATGAAGCACAATGATGGCAGAACATTGGTGTTTGAAGCACAATGATGGCAGGACATTGGTGTATGAAGCACAATGATGGCAGGGCATTGGTGTATGAAGCACAATGATGGCAGAACATTGGTATTTGAAGCACAATGATGGCAGGACATTGGTGTATGAAGCACAATAATGGCAGGACATTGTTGTATGAAGCACAATAATGGCAGAACATTGGTGTATGAAGCACAATAATGTCAGGTCATTGGTTTATGAAGCACAATAATGGCAGTACATTTTATGAAGCACAATAATGGCAGAACATTGGTGTATGAAGCACAATGATGGCAGGACATTGGTGTATGAAGAACAATAATGGCAGGACATTGTTGTATGAAGCACACTGATGGCAGGACATTGGTGTATGAAGAACATTGATGGCAGGACATTGGTGTATGAAGCACAATGATGGCAGGACATTGGTGTTTGAAGCACATTGATGGCAGGACATTGGTGTATGAAGAACATTCATGGTAGGACATTGGTGTATGAAGCACAATGATGGCAGGACATTGGTGTATGAAGCACATTGAAGGCCTGACATTGGTGTATGAAGCACATTGATGGCAGGACATTGGTGTATGAAGCACAATGATGGCAGGACATTGGTGTATGAAGCACAATGATCGCAGTACATTGGTGTATGAAGCACAATGATGGCAGGGCTTTGGTGTATGAAGCACAATGATGGCAGGGCATTGGTGTATGAAGCACAATGATGGCAGGGCATTGGTGTATGAAGCACAATGATGGTAGGACATTGGTGTTTGAAGCACAATGATGGCAGGACATTGGTGTATGAAGCACAATGATGGCAGGACATTGGTTTATGAAGAACAATGATGGCAGGACATTGGTGGATGAAGCACAATAATGGCAGAATATTGGTGTATGAAGCACAATGATGGCAGGACATTGGTGTATGAAGCACAATAATGGCAGGACATTGTTGTATGAAGCACAATAATGGCAGAATATTGGTGTATGAAGCACAATAATGGCAGGTCATTGGTTTATGAAGCACAATAATGGCAGAACATTGGTGTATGAAGCACAATGATGGCAGGACATTGGTGTATGAAGCACATTGATGGCAGGACATTGGTGTATGAAGAACATTCATGGTAGGACATTGGTGTATGAAGCACAATGATGGCAGGACATTGGTGTATGAAGCACATTGAAGGAAGGACATGGGTGTATGAAGCACATTGATGGCAGGACATTGGTGTATGAAGCACAATGATGGCAGGACATTGGTGTATGAAGCACAATGATGGCAGTACATTGGTGTATGAAGCACAATGATGGCAGGGCTTTGGTGTCTGAAGCACAATGATGGCAGGGCATTGGTGTAAGAAGCACAATGATGGCAGGGCATTGGTGTATGAAGCACAATGATGGCAGGGCATTGGTGTTTGAAGCACAATGATGGCAGGACAATGGTGTATGAAGCACAAGGATGGCAGGACATTGGTGTATGAAGAACAATGATGGCAGGACATTGGTATATGAAGCACAATAATGGCAGAATATTGGTGTATGAAGCACAATGATGGCAGGACATTGGTGTGTGAAGCACAATGATGACAGGACATTGGTGTGTGAAACACAATGATGGCAGGACTTTGGTGTGTGAAGCACAATGATGGCAGGACATTGGTATATGAAGCACAATGATGGCAGGACATTGGTATATGAAGCACAATGATGGCAGGACATTGGTATATGAAGCACAATGATGGCAGGACATTGGTATATGAAGCAAAATGATGGCAGGACATTGGTGTATGAAGCACAATGATGGTAGGACTTTGGTGTATGAAGCACAATAATGGCAGGACATTGGTGTATGAAGCACATTGATGGCAGGACATTGGTGTATGCAGCACAATGATGGCAGGACATTGGTGTATGAAGCACAATGATGGCAGGACATTGGTGTATGAAGCACAATGATGGCAGGACATTGGTATATGAAGCACAATAATGGCAGGACATTGGTGTATGAAGCACAATAATGGCAGGACATTGTTGTATGAAGCACAATAATGGCAGAACATTGGTGTATGAAGCACAATAATGGCAGGTCATTGGTTTATGAAGCACAATAATGGCAGTACATTTTATGAAGCACAATAATGGCAGAACATTGGTGTATGAAGCACAATGATGGCAGGACATTGGTGTATGAAGAACAATAATGGCAGGACATTGTTGTATGAAGCACAATGATGGCAGGACATTGGTGTATGAAGAACATTGATGGCAGGACATTGGTGTATGAAGCACAATGATGGCAGGACATTGGTGTTTGAAGCACATTGATGGCAGGACATTGGTGTATGAAGAACATTCATGGTAGGACATTGGTGTATGAAGCACAATGATGGCACGACATTGGTGTATGAAGCACATTGAAGGCAGGACATTGGTGTATGAAGCACATTGATGGCAGGACATTGGTGTATGAAGCACAATGATGGCAGGACATTGGTGTATGAAGCACAATGATGGCAGTACATTGGTGTATGAAGCACAATGATGGCAGGGCTTTGGTGTATGAAGCACAATGATGGCAGGGCATTGGTGTATGAAGCACAATGATGGCAGGGCATTGGTGTATGAAGCACAATGATGGCAGGACATTGGTGTTTGAAGCACAATGATGGCAGGACATTGGTGTATGAAGCACAATGATGGCAGGACATTGGTGTATGAAGAACAATGATGGCTTGACATTGGTGTATGAAGCACAATAATGGCAGAATATTGGTGTATGAAGCACAATGATGGCAGGACATTGGTGTATGAAGCACAATAATGGCAGGACATTGTTGTATGAAGCACAATAATGGCAGAACATTGGTGTATGAAGCACAATAATGGCAGGTCATTGGTTTATGAAGCACAATAATGGCAGTACATTTTATGAAGCACAATAATGGCAGAACATTGGTGTATGAAGCACAATAATGGCAGGACATTGGTGTATGAAGAACAATAATGGCAGGACATTGTTGTATGAAGCACAATGATGGCAGGACATTGGTGTATGAAGAACATTGATGGCAGGACATTGGTGTATGAAGCACAATGATGGCAGGACATTGGTGTATGAAGCACATTGATGGCAGGACATTTTTTGTATGAAGAACATTCATGGTAGGACATTGGTGTATGAAGCACAATGATGGCAGGATATAGGTGTATGAAGCACATTGAAGGCAGGACATTGGTGTATGAAGCACATTGATGGCAGGACATTGGTGTATGAAGCACAATGATGGCAGGACATTGGTGTATGAAGCACAATGATGGCAGTACATTGGTGTATGAAGCACAATGATGGCAGGGCTTTGGTGTATGAAGCACAATGATGGCAGGGCATTGGTGTATGAAGCACAATGATGGCAGGGCATTGGTGTATGAAGCACAATGATGGCAGGACATTGGTGTTTGAAGCACAATGATGGCAGGACATTGGTGTATGAAGCACAATGATGGCAGGACATTGGTGTATGAAGAACAATGATGGCAGGACATTGGTGTATGAAGCACAATGAAGGCAGGACATTGGTGTGTGAAGCACAATGATGACAGGACATTGGTGTGTGAAGCACAATGATGGCAGGACTTTGGTGTGTGAAGCACAATGATGGCAGGACATTGGTATGTGAAGCACAATGATGGCTGGACATTGGTATATGAAGCACAATGATGGCAGGACATTGGTATATGAAGCACAATGATGGCAGGACATTGGTGTATGAAGCACAATAATGACAGGACTTTGGTGTATGAAGCACATTGATGGCAGGACATTAGTGTATGCAGCACAATGATGGCAGGACATTGGTGTATGAAGCACAATGATGGCAGGACATTGGTATATGAAGCACAATGATGGCAGGACATTGGTATATGAAGCACAATAATGGCAGGACATTGGTGTAAGAAGCACAATGATGGCAGGATATTGGTGTATGAAGCACAATGATGGCAGGGCATTGGTGTATGAAGCACAATGATGGCAGGACATTGGTGTAAGAAGCACATTGATGGCAGGACATTGGTGTATGTAGCACAATAATGGCAGGACATAGGTGCATGAAGCACAATGATGGCAGGACATTGGTGCATGAAGCACAATGATGGCAGGACATTGGTGCATGAAGCACAATGATGGCAGGACATTGGTGTATGAAGCACAATGATGGCAGGACTTTGGTGTATGAAGCACAATAATGGCAGGACATTGGTGTATGAAGCACATTGATGGCAGGACATTGGTGTATGCAGCACAATGATGACAGGACATTGGTGTATGAAGCACAATGATGGCAGGACATTGGTATATGAAGCACAATGATGGCAGGACATTGGTATATGAAGCACAATAATGGCAGGACATTGCTGTATGAAGCACAAAGATGGCAGGACATTGGTGTATGTAGCACAATAATGGCAGGACATAGGTGCATGAAGCACAATGATGGCAGGACATTGGTGCATGAAGCACAATGATGGCAGGACATTGGTGCATGAAGCACAATGATGGCAGGACATAGGTGCATGAAGCACAATGATGGCAGGACATTGGTGCATGAAGCACAATGATGGCAGGACATTGGTGCATGAAGCACAATGATGGCAGAACATTGGTGTTTGAAGCACAATGATGGCAGGACATTGGTGTATGAAGCACAATGATGGCAGGGCATTGGTGTATGAAGCACAGTGATGGCAGGGCATTGGTGTATGAAGCACAATGATGGCAGGATATTGGTGTATGAAGCACAATAATGGCAGGACATTGGTGTACGAAGCACAATAATGGCAGGGCATTGGTGTACGAAGCACAATGATGGCAGGACATTGGAGTACGAAGCACAATGATGGCAGGACAGTGGTGTATGAAGCACAATGATGGCAGGACATTGGTGTATGAAGCAGAATAATAATGGCAGGACATTGGACTACGAAGCACATTGATGGCAGGACATTGGTGTATGAAGCACAATGATGGCAGGACATTGGTGTATGAAGCACAATAATGGCAGGACATTGGTGTATGAAGCACAATAAAGGCAGGACATTGGTGTATGAAGCACAATAATTGCAGGACATTGGTGTATGAAGCACAATAATGGCAGAACATTGGTGTATGAATCACAATGATGGCAGGGCATTGGTGTATGAATCACAATAATGGCAGGGCATTGGTGTATGAAGCACAATAATGGCAGGACATTGGTGTATGAAGCACAATGATGGCAGGGCATTGGTGTATGAAGCACAATGATGGCAAGGGCATTGGTGTATGAAGCTCAATAATGGCAGGACATTGGTGTATGAAGCACAATAATGGCAGAACAATGGTGTATGAAGCACAATAATGGCAGAACATTGGTGTATGAAGCACAATGATGGTAGGACATTGGTGTATGAAGCACAATGATGACAGGACATGGATGTATGAAGCACAATGATGGCAGGACATTGGTGTATGAAGCACATTGATGGCAGGACATTGGTGTATGAAGCACAATGATGGCAGGACATTGGTGTATGAAGCACAATGATGGCAGGACATTGGTGTATGAAGCACAATAATGGCAGGACATTGGTGTATGAAGACAATGATGGCAAGACATTGGTGTATGAAGCACAATGATGGCAGGGCATTGATGTATGAAGCACAATTATGGCAGGGCATTGGTGTACGAAGCACAATAATGGCAGGACATTGGTGTACGAACCAGAATGATGGTAGGGCATTGGAGTACGAAGCACATTGATGGCAGGACATTGGTGTATGAAGCACAATGATGGCAGGGCATTGGTGTATGAAGCACAATAATGGCAGCACAATGATGGCAGGGCATTGGTGTATGAAGCACAATGAAGGCAGGGCATTGGTGTATGAAGCACAATAATGGCAGGACATTGGTGTATGAAGCACAATAATGGCGGGACATTGGTGTATGAAGCACAATAATGGCTGAACATTTGTGTATGAAGCACAATGATGCAGGACATTGGTGTATGAAGCACAATAAAGGCAGAACATTGGTTTATGAAGCACAATGATGGCAGGACATTGCTGTATGAAGCAGAATAATGGCAGGACATTGTTTTATGAAGCACAATAATGTCAGAACATTGGTGTATGAAGCACAATAATGGCAGGACATTGGTTTATGAAGCACAGTAATGGCAGTACATTTTATGAAGCACAATAATGGCAGAACATTGGTGTATGAAGCACAATGATGGCAGGACATTGGTGTATGAAGCACAATTATGGCAGGACATTGGTGTATGAAGCACAAAGATGGCAGGACATTGGTGTATGAAGAACATTGATGGTAGGACATTGGTGTATGAAGCACAATGATGGCAGGACATTGGTGTATGAAGCACATTGATGGCAGGACATTGGTGTATGAAGAACACTCATGGTAGGACATTGGTGTTTGAAGCACAATGATGGCCGGACATTGGTGTATGAAGCACATTGAAGGCAGGACATTGGTGTATGAAGCACAATGATGGCAGGACATTGGTGTATGAAGCACAATGATGGCAGTACATTGGTGTATGAAGCACAATGATGGCAGGACATTGGTGTATGAAGCACAGTGATGGCAGGGCATTGGTGTATGAAGTACAATGATGGCAGGATATTGGTGTATGAAGCACAATGATGGCAGGACATTGGTGTATGAAGCACAATGATGGCAGGACATTGGTGTATGAAGCTCAATGATGGCAGGACATTGGTGTATGAAGCACAATGATGGCAGGACATTGGTGTATGAAGCACAATGATGGCAGGACATTGGTGTATGAAGCACAATATTGGCAGAATATTGGTGTATGAAGCACAATGATGGCAGGACATTGGTGTGTGAATCACAATGATGGCAGGACATTGGTGTGTGAAGCACAATGATGGCAGGACATTGGTGTGTGAATCACAATAATGGCAGGACATTGGTGTATGAAGCACATTGATGGCAGGACATTGGTGTTTGAAGTACAATGATGGCAGGACACTGGTGTATGAAGTACATTGATGGCAGGACATTGGTGTATGAAGAACATTGATGGTAGGACATTGGTGTATGAAGCACAATGATGGCAGGACATTGGTGTATGAAGCACAATGATGGCAGGGCATTGGTGTATGAAGCACAATGATGGCAGGACATTGGTGTATGAAGCACAATAATGGCAGCACATTGTTGTATGAAGCACAATGATGGCAGGACATTGGTGTATGAAGAATATTGATGGTAGGACATTGGTGTATGAAGCACAATGATGGCAGGGCATTGGTGTATGAAGCACAATGATGGCAGGACATTGGTGTATGAAGCACAATGATGGCAGTACACTGGTGTATGAAGCACAATGATTGCAGGACATTGGTGTATGAAGCACAATGATGGCAGGACATGGGTGTATGAAGCACAATGATGGCAGGACATTGGTGTATGAAGCACAATGATGGCAGGACATTGGTGTATGAAGCACAATGATGGCAGGACATTGGTGTATGAAGCACAATAATGGCAGAATATTGGTGTATGAAGCACAATGATGGCAGGACATTGGTGTGTGAAGCACAATGATGGTAGGACATTGGTGTATGAAGCACAATGATCGCAGGACATTGGTGTATGAAGCACAATAATGGCAGGTCATTGGTGTATGAAGCACAATAATGGCAGCACAATGATGGCAGGGCATTGGTGTATGAAGCACAATGAAGGCAGGGCATTGGTGTATGAAGCACAATAATGGCAGGACATTGGTGTATGAAGCACAATAATGGCGGGACATTGGTGTATGAAGCACAATAATGGCTGAACATTTGTGTATGAAGCACAATGATGCAGGACATTGGTGTATGAAGCACAATAAAGGCAGAACATTGGTTTATGAAGCACAATGATGGCAGGACATTGCTGTATGAAGCAGAATAATGGCAGGACATTGTTTTATGAAGCACAATAATGTCAGAACATTGGTGTATGAAGCACAATAATGGCAGGACATTGGTTTATGAAGCACAGTAATGGCAGTACATTTTATGAAGCACAATAATGGCAGAACATTGGTGTATGAAGCACAATGATGGCAGGACATTGGTGTATGAAGCACAATTATGGCAGGACATTGGTGTATGAAGCACAAAGATGGCAGGACATTGGTGTATGAAGAACATTGATGGTAGGACATTGGTGTATGAAGCACATTGATGGCAGGACATTGGTGTATGAAGAACACTCATGGTAGGACATTGGTGTTTGAAGCACAATGATGGCCGGACATTGGTGTATGAAGCACATTGAAGGCAGGACATTGGTGTATGAAGCACAATGATGGCAGGACATTGGTGTATGAAGCACAATGATGGCAGTACATTGGTGTATGAAGCACAATGATGGCAGGACATTGGTGTATGAAGCACAGTGATGGCAGGGCATTGGTGTATGAAGCACAATGATGGCAGGACATTGGTGTATGAAGCACAATGATGGCAGGACATTGGTGTATGAAGCACAATGATGGCAGGACATTGGTGTATGAAGCTCAATGATGGCAGGACATTGGTGTATGAAGCACAATGATGGCAGGACATTGGTGTATGAAGCACAATGATGGCAGGACATTGGTGTATGAAGCACAATATTGGCAGAATATTGGTGTATGAAGCACAATGATGGCAGGACATTGGTGTGTGAATCACAATGATGGCAGGACATTGGTGTGTGAAGCACAATGATGGCAGGACATTGGTGTGTGAAGCACAATAATGGCAGGACATTGGTGTATGAAGCACATTGATGGCAGGACATTGGTGTTTGAAGTACAATGATGGCAGGACACTGGTGTATGAAGTACATTGATGGCAGGACATTGGTGTATGAAGAACATTGATGGTAGGACATTGGTGTATGAAGCACAATGATGGCAGGACATTGGTGTATGAAGCACAATGATGGCAGGGCATTGGTGTATGAAGCACAATGATGGCAGGACATTGGTGTATGAAGCACAATAATGGCAGGACATTGTTGTATGAAGCACAATGATGGCAGGACATTGGTGTATGAAGAATATTGATGGTAGGACATTGGTGTATGAAGCACAATGATGGCAGGGCATTGGTGTATGAAGCACAATGATGGCAGGACATTGGTGTATGAAGCACAATGATGGCAGTACACTGGTGTATGAAGCACAATGATTGCAGGACATTGGTGTATGAAGCACAATGATGGCAGGACATGGGTGTATGAAGCACAATGATGGCAGGACATTGGTGTATGAAGCACAATGATGGCAGGACATTGGTGTATGAAGCACAATGATGGCAGGACATTGGTGTATGAAGCACAATAATGGCAGAATATTGGTGTATGAAGCACAATGATGGCAGGACATTGGTGTGTGAAGCACAATGATGGTAGGACATTGGTGTATGAAGCACAATGATCGCAGGACATTGGTGTATGAAGCACAATAATGGCAGGACATTGGTGTTTGAAGCACATTGATGGCAGGACATTGGTAGCTGCTGCATGATGATAACAGGATATTGTGAGCTGCTGCACATTGACAACAGGACATGGGGTGCAGAACAGGACATGGGGGTGCAGGCCAGGACTACTGGGCATGGAGTGTGTGCAGAATGGGCTGACTGTACATCTGGGTGCTTCATGGTCTGACAGGACATGGGGGTGCTGAATGGTCTGACAGGTCATGTGGGGTTTAGAATGGCCAGAGAGGACATGCAAGGTGCAGAACCGGATGAGAGCACTAGGTGCAGAATGGGCTGACTGGACATGGAAGTGCTGACTGGACATGGGGGTGGTAATTGGGCTGACAGGACATGAGCTGCTGAATGGGATAAAAGGACATGGAGTGTGCAGAATGGACTGACAGGGCATGTGGGGTGCAGAACAGCAAAAGAGAACTTGTGAGGTGCAGAAGAGGATGACAGGACATGGGGGGTGTTGAATAAGATGACAGGAAATGTATGGTGCAGAACTGTGATGACATAACAGGGATGGTGCTGAGCAGAAACTACAGAACATGGGGTGCAGCAAAGCAGCAACAGAACATAGGGGGTGCAGAAGAGGATGGCAGGACATGGGAGTGTAGAACAGTGATAACAGAACATGGATTTTTTGAACAATGATGACAACACAGGGGTGCAGCACAGTATGATAGGACATGGGGGGTGCAGAACAGAATTACAGGATCTGGGGGTACAGATTGGGAAAAAATAACATGGAAATGCAGAATGAGAGGACAGGACATGGAGTGTGCAGAAAGGGATGACAGAACCTGGGGGTGCAGCACAGTGATGACAAGACATGGGGGTGCAGAAGAGCGATGACAGGGTATGGGGGTTGTAGAAGTGTGACAATAGGACATAGGGGTGAAGAAGAGCAATGATAGGACAAATGGGGATTAGAAGAGCAAACTGGACATAGGGGCGCAGAGGACCAAACTGGACATTAGGGTTTGCAGAAGAGCAAACTGGACATGGAGGTGCTGAAGTGTGAGACATGATATGAGTGGTGCAGAAGAGCAAACTGGACATGGAGGTGCTGAAGAGTGAGACATGATATGAGTGGTGCAGAAGAATGATAAGTAGACATGGGGGATGCAGAACATCAACAACACAACATGGGGTGAAGGACAGTGGTGACAGGATGTAGAGGTGCAGTAATAACAAGAGGTGAGGGGAGATGCACAGGAGATGCACTGCAGTGTCAACAAGATGTGAGAGGGTGAAGGGCAGTGTTGGCAGGAGTTGGAAGGTACAGGGAAGTGGCAGCAGGTTCTGGAGGGTACCTGGTAGTGATGATGGAGGGTGTGCAGGGCAGTGATGGCAAATCAGTGGAGGTGTACCTTCTTTCAGAGATCGATTTACAACTTAAAAGACTCCAGGGTCAGGCCACAGAATATTATGGACAGTGGCCCTGATTCAGACCCGGACGCTATTTGCGTCCGCTCGCTGGCTAAAAGGGGCCGGCTATTTAAATCATGCGCTCGCACTGCATCGCGTAAAGCTGCCCACTAAGTAATAGTGAGCAGCCGCACTATGCGCTCGCGCCTGTATACAGTTGGCCATTAGCCACTCACAACACAAGTCATCTCCGGCAGTTGTAGGGTTAATCGGGAACATCGAGAGCCATTGGAGCTGCTCTCAGCACTTGTGGTAGCCTTTTCCCACCACAACATTGTGAGCAGTTCTGGCTAAAATACAACCCAGTCATGTGTGTAATGACGCTACCTTGCTAATTATGCACACCCATTAAACGCCATTCTGACGGTCGGGCACGCCTGCGTTCGCACAACCACACCCCCGTTTTCAGACACCTTCCCCTGTTACCACCCACAAAAGGCACTATCTGTCACTCAAAATAGCGGCTCGACTGCGGGCTACGGGCGAGCACTTTTCCGTCGCAATGACTGGTTCGCGCACACGCATTGCGACTCATACGCATGCGCAGATTGTAAAAAATCGCTCAATGCGAGCAAGCACAGCATAGCTTCCGGGTCTGAATCAGGCCCTGTGCTCTTAGCATGATGATGCTCCATTCAGAATGTTGCAGTTAGCCGCCCAGTCTAGCATCAATGCAGGCTGCCCTCAGAACATAGGCCCTCATTCAGAGCCGCACGTTAACAACAGTACGCTCGTTGCGTTCCGATGTTGACTAACCGCGCATGCGTCGGTGTTACACCGCGCATGTGCGTACGGCAGATTGCGAGCTTTTTTTCTCTCGTTCCTAAAATAGCGTACAGGAAGTGACATGTCAAATGTGATTGACAGAACAGGGCGTTTTTGGGTGTTGACGGGGGTGGAGATGAAAAAACGCAGGCGTGGCGAGGCGTTTTTGGGGCGTACATACATTAGCAGATGCGAACGTCAAATGTGTTCGGACCGTCTCATACGTCACTGAAACATCTGCTTTCCCTTCAAAATGCTCGCACAGCTTAGGGTCAGGATTACTCGACCACATTGGCGATGGCCTTCTCCTCCGTCCCGGAACTCCACAATGGTGCAGCGATTAATCGTGGCTGGTCAGTAAAGTAATTAGTGTTGGATTGAAATCCGGCTTGGTATGTGTTTGGAAAGCAGTTTATTGGGATAGCACAAAAGCGTACGCAGGTGGAAATCAGAGCTGCTAATGTCATGATTACATAATCAATTAGCGTACATTTTTGGGCTTTTATTTTGGCCACAATTTGGTGGTTATGGCCTATTGTAA
Source organism: Taudactylus pleione (assembly GCA_031769625.1). Lineage (NCBI taxonomy): Eukaryota > Metazoa > Chordata > Amphibia > Anura > Myobatrachidae > Taudactylus > Taudactylus pleione. Next base: position 304,001 of record JAUIMM010000434.1, read on the forward strand.
CAATAATGTCATCATCTTTTAATTAGCTCCCCTTTTTTTTTGTTTACTGTGGAATTTGCATCGCTATGTGTTTTTTTAAACGTTCCTTAAAGAGGCCTTTTTTTTTAAAAAAGAGGGTCAGTTTTTGCGTTTAAGGCCAGGATTAAATGTAACCCATTTGTACAATAATGTCACAATACAATGTCAGTGTTTTGTTTTTAATTTATTGTTTACACACAAACAAATTGGCATAATATTGTATTGCCTTTTTTTGTGGCCAAGATATTTGATCAAAAAAAAAAAAAAACATAACTACTAACATAAGCGTAAATACAAAATTTAAAAACATTTCACAAGAAAGGAGAGGGAAGTTTTGACCAGAAAGGAATATGAGCCAAGCACAGAAGGAAAGTGGGAAAAGTCGCCATTGCTGTCACCGTTTTCTCGCCCGTTTGGCTGGGTGAGGGTGGGCGCCAGACCGGGTCCGGGATGCCATCGGGCTGGCCTGTCCAGAGGCAGATGTTGTGGCCTCTGGACTAGGCACAGGGCTAGGCACATTTGGAGGATTGCCTGATGTTGTGCCAGAGGTAGAGGATCTGGATGTTCCGGCAGGAAGGGAGGTCGGCTCCACCATGTGCTGGCGAACGAGCTGCTCCAGGGCATCGGCGATGCGGATGTTGGCCCTGGTATTTTCCGCCAGGGCCTGAGCAATGGTCACGTTGGCCGCAGCATTTTGCTCCAGGGCCTCAGCCACCCGTATCAGACTGGCGTCCATCCTCTGCAGAATCTCCGTATGGCAATCCGATTTAAAATTGAGTTCTGTGAGGAGGCCCACTGCCTGCGAGGGGGCACGCCCTGGACTGGCTTCTGCAGGGTCCTCAGCCGGATGTACTGGTTCCTCCCCTGCAGAGTCAGCAGAAATTCTGCGGCCAAGGCTCCCCTCTGGAGCAGACTCATCCGCCTCTGTCTCTGTTAGGAAATTGGAGAAAAGACTCACATTAGAATCTACATATTGGCACAATAGCATTTCTGAGTTGGTGACATCACAAGACTTACCTTGGCCAACATGAGGAGCCGCAAAGTCTGGCATGTCCGTATCCATGTTGGACACGCCAAACACCTCCACAGCCTGCACACACCCCTGTGCCATCTCTTCTAAGTCTGTCAACTCCAATGACACAGGGGTGGGACCCCCACCTGTCCCCCTTGCATGCCTAGCCCTGTCGGCAAGTTTTTGTTTTAGACGATATTTGAAGTCTGCCCATCTGTGGAATGAATTTGGAACCATTATCCTTTTTTTTACAATGGGGTTTGTTTATAGGATGGGAAAGTGTTTACTTACCGCCGTTTGACATCCCGGGCTAGACGGACATAATCACCCACCCTATTGACAGCAACGGCGACCTCCTCCCACATTCTCCACTTCTGGCTTTGGCTCATATTCCTGGCTGCCTGGGGCAGGATGTCAACGCACTTCTGGATCAAAACCTCCATCTCCTTGCTTGTGAAATGTGGCTGCCTTTTTTTTTTTGCAGCTTTGGCGGCTTGACTGGGGCCAGCAGTCTCTTCCATGTCATCCTCCTCACCTATTTGGGTAAATATGCAGATTTAGCCACTTCACAACTTGCACAATATTATGTTTTAAAATACTCATTGACACAAAATGCATGAAGGCCTTACCGCCGCAATTTTGACCATTGTTTCCCTGGTTTGAAGCCATGTCTCTGCTTCCAGCATGAAATCATCCAGAAATTCTATGTGATTTCGTGACGTATTTATACATGCGTCGTTAGTTTGCGGCCGCATCATTGATTGTGCGTCCCTATGATTCATCCTTAATTTGTGCGGGAAAATAAACACTATTTATGGCTTGGTGTGTGTGGATTCGAGGTGGGGTTGTTGGAGTGTTGTCGGTTAAGTGGTTTGGATTTGGTTGGTTGGTTGCGTTTGGAGGATTTTGGAGAGTTGTTTTTTTGTTTGTTTTTGCTACATTTCTTTGGTTTTTCCGTTCGCATTTTTTTCATTTTTTCAACATCCTTTCCTGATTTGGTAATTTTTGTGCATTCAAATTTGTGGCCAATTGGTGTATTCTTCTGTTTTGTGGTTAGTTAATTTGTTTAACACTCATTTCATCTTTTTAAGTTTTTTTTTGTTTTCGGACCCAAAGAAGTTTTTTGAGGACATCTTATATATTCGAGTTGGGTAAGTCCATTTTTTGTCTTGCATTTGCGAATGAATTACGGCATTTTTGACTGTTGGTGTAGCGCCTTGCATTTGCGAATGAATTACTGCATTTTTGACTGTTGGTGTAGTGACTTGCATTTGCGAATAATTTACCGCATTTTTGACTGTTGGTGTAGCGCCTTGCATTTGCGAATGAATTACTGCATTTTTGACTGTTGGTGTAGTGACTTGCATTTGCGAATAATTTACCGCATTTTTGACTGTTGGTGTAGCGCCTTGCATTTGCGAATGAATTACTGCATTTTTGACTGTTGGTGTAGTGACTTGCATTTGCGAATAATTTACCGCATTTTTGACTGTTGGTGTAGTGACTTGCATTTGCGAATAATTTACCGCATTTTTGACTGTTGGTGTAGTGACTTGCATTTGCGAATAATTTACCGCATTTTTGACTGTTGGTGTAGCGCCTTGCATTTGCGAATGAATTACTGCATTTTTGACTGTTGGTGTAGTGACTTGCATTTGCGAATAATTTACCGCATTTTTGACGGCTTATTCATCATATAATCCAGTTTTGCTTTTCCCTTTTCCATTTTTTGGGTCCATTTGAACCCTATTTGACGTAGGGTGTGCAATGTAGTTTTCATCGATGGCCAAATGTGTTTTTCCGCTATTTTCTGTGTTGGCTTGCAACAATTTTTAAACCAAAAAAACACCCTCTAAATTTTTGAAGTCTCATTGTTGCCTTTTTTACAGTTTATACGTATCATGACAATACCCCGGCATGTAAGCAGCTATGGATGGTATCAGAAAGCTAAGTTGTTTTTTCTTACTTTTGGGGTGGGTCAAAAGCCTTACATTGTAAACTTTGAATTTCAGGTAGATCTGGGGCGAATTGTTCTGGCCCTGCTCCCGGAAGACGACCAACCTCAAACTCGTCCCAGGCGTAGGCATCGTAGGCATGCAAGGCCCCAGATATTTCGAACACGTGTCACCCTTTTTGGAATGCCCGATGATGAGGTTTTAAGACGCTACCGTCTACCTCCCAAAATCATCATAGACACTCTCTCATTAATAGAAAGTGATCTTGAGCGGCAAATTGACAGTCCAACAGCAATACCACCACTGACGCAATTTATGGCGGTGTTACATTTCTGTGCCTCAGGATCGTTTCAAACAACGGTGGGAATAGTGGCGGGCATCTCCCAATCCTCCTTTTCCCGGATCCTGAGGGCAGTGATGGAGGCACTTTTCAAGCACCTCCATCATTTTATTAAAATGCCTTTGGATATGGGTGCCCTTAGTGTGGCCAAGGCCAATTTTTACCAAATAGCTGGCTTCCCACACATCATAGGGGTTGTGGATGGTACTCACATACCACTTCAGCCTCCAGCACGGCTGGAGGCAATATTTAGAAACAGGAAACACTATCACTCCCTGAATGTAATGGTGGTATGTGATGCCTCCCTCCAGATCCTGTCCCTGAATGCTAAATTACCAGGAAGTGCACATGACTCCTTCGTCATCCGGCAATCAGGGATATGGCAGAAATTAACCAACCTACAAGCTGGTGATGCGTGGCTTCTGGGTAAGTGGAGACCTTTAGTACATAACAATGTTAAGCTTGATACACAGTGTTCCTGATGTGGTCTATTTTTGTTCACAGGAGACAGTGGATACCCTTGCATGTCCTGGCTGCTCACTCCTTATTTGGCTCCCACACCAGGGCCACAAAGTGAGTATAATTCCGCACTTACAGCCACCAGGCAAGTGGTGGAGCGCTGTATCGGCCTTTTAAAAGGCCGATTCACATGCCTCCACCGCTCTGGTGGCGAGCTCATGTATGTGCCGGATATGGTGTCTAAAATTGTGGTCCTGTGTGGGATATTTCACAACATTGCCATAAGGAGTGGTGTCCCAATGCAGCCAGAGGATGCCTTACCTGAGGATGGCCCCCCCGAGGTTGGTCGAAGGTCAGTATGTGGGGGGGGCCATACGCGATGATGTGGTGGCCAGATTTTTTAGGTAAGTTTGTTCAAAACTCCAGTGTTTATACCTAATGTGTTTGTTTTTTTTGGCAAACATCTAATTTTTTTTTAATTTTCTCACCATCTTCTGTTTGTTCACATAATCTTTGGCACTCCAACGCTCACTACTTCCTGCTACCCTTACCAAACCTGGATCTGGTCCTTTTGGGCATATATTCTGGAACCCATATCGCAACGCCATGTTTGTGGAATCATGTTGGCATGGTCCTTCGTCAACCAGTTCTTGATTTTGTGTTTTTATTTTTTTTTCTCTTGGTATGTGTTGTATTTGAATTTATCACTGTGTATTTTTTTTGGGAGTGACCACTTTGTTTTCTCTGTTATGTGGTGAATAAATGTTTGAAGAGTGAAATGGTCTTCCTTTTTTGGGACGTTAACAGCAAGTGTAACCAGGTTAACACAAGTTACATTTGACTAAGGGGTAAACCAGTACTGACGCCAGTTGAGCAAAACTGAAATATGTTTTCAGCTTTCCAATCCACACCAAAAGGAAGCCTGGCCCAACCTTGGGATTTGTAAGATTGGCCTAAGCAGCTTGCGCACCAAGTAGGAACCTGGAAAATGTAGAAATCTGAAATTGACACTACACCCAAAAAGGGAAATTACATTGTTACTGTTATGTGTTTCTGGTGTCATACAAAGACAAAACACAATCTAACTTTTAAAAAAGGGAAATCCTTGCAGGAACTTATGTCAGGCTAAACTATCTTGCTTTTGGTTTTTAAAAATGAGCCACAACGTATATTTGTCTTTAAAAATTTATTTGGCAAATACAACAAAAAAAAAAAAACTAATGCCGAAGGAGGCCAGACAGCCGGTCGAGGGCCACCAGAAGGCCGATTACATGGTGGCGCATCTGCCCCACAACATCCGCCACCTCTTGCCGACGCCTCTGTTCCTCTGTGGGTGAGAAAAGTGTGTGGGTTAATACAACAATAGGGACTCCACAGAAAAACATAAAAAAAAAAACAAATCACTCCTAAACCCAAAAACATAAATAAAAAGGGTGGGCTGGCCAAAATACAAGGCCTAGGTACAAATTCCCACAGGTATGATATGTGTATGCTTAAATCACCAGGAAGAGGTAAAGGCAAACCTTCACAATCAACAAAAGTCAAGCCACAAAAACACGAAGAAAGGCACGACACATGATTACATACAAACAGTTTGTGGTTTAAAAAAAAATAATAAAAAACATACCGGGAAACAAATCGGGAGCTCCGGCAAAACCTCCATGATCCTCCTCGGAGGATCCGTCATTCCCCAAAGAATGGGGCGGAGTTATGCTGGACTCCGGGGAGGGGGTAATTGGAAGAGGGGTGGGTGGAGGAGAGGGGGAAGTGGGACGGAGGGGAAGGAGGCCCGACATTTCCGGGAGAGGGTCTGGGAAGGATGGGGAGGAGTGGGGAATAGGCAAAAGATTTGGGGTGGAGTGTTGGCTGGGGGTTGGGGAGAGTGGGCGGGAACGCCGACGTTGACGGCGGAGTCTTGGCTGTCCCCCTAAAATATGTCAAATACATTGCGTTTAGTTTATGGACAAATCCGGGCAAACAAACAAAAAAAAAAAAAGAAAAAAGAAATAAAACCAAAAAAAATAGCAGTAGAATTAAAAATTCATAAAAAGAGGGAAAACATGCAGACGCAGATATGAGTACAAATAATAAATAGAACAGACAGGAAAACATGCACACGCAGATATGAGTACAAATAATAAATAGAACAGACAGGAAAACATGCAGACGCAGATATGAGTACAAATAATAAATAGAACAGACAGGAAAACATGCAGACGCAGATATGAGTACAAATAATAAATAGAACAGACAGGAAAACATGCACACGCAGATATGAGTACAAATAATAAATAGAACAGACAGGAAAACATGCACACGCAGATATGAGTACAAATAATAAATAGAACAGACAGGAAAACATGCAGACGCAGATATGAGTACAAATAATAAATAGAACAGACAGGAAAACATGCACACGCAGATATGAGTACAAATAATAAATAGAACAGACAGGAAAACATGCAGACGCAGATATGAGTACAAATAATAAATAGAACAGACAGGAAAACATGCAGACGCAGATATGAGTACAAATAATAAATAGAACAGACAGGAAAACATGCAGACGCAGATATGAGTACAAATAATAAATAGAACAGACAGGAAAACATGCACACGCAGATATGAGTACAAATAATAAATAGAACAGACAGGAAAACATGCAGACGCAGATATGAGTACAAATAATAAATAGAACAGACAGGAAAACATGCACACGCAGATATGAGTACAAATAATAAATAGAACAGACAGGAAAACATGCACACGCAGATATGAGTACAAATAATAAATAGAACAGACAGGAAAACATGCACACGCAGATATGAGTACAAATAATAAATAGAACAGACAGGAAAACATGCAGACGCAGATATGAGTACAAATAATAAATAGAACAGACAGGAAAACATGCAGACGCAGATATGAGTACAAATAATAAATAGAACAGACAGGAAAACATGCAGACGCAGATATGAGTACAAATAATAAATAGAACAGACAGGAAAACATGCAGACGCAGATATGAGTACAAATAATAAATAGAACAGACAGGAAAACATGCACACGCAGATATGAGTACAAATAATAAATAGAACAGACAGGAAAACATGCACACGCAGATATGAGTACAAATAATAAATAGAACAGACAGGAAAACATGCACACGCAGATATGAGTACAAATAATAAATAGAACAGACAGGAAAACATGCACACGCAGTTTGCCCCACAAACACAAACATTAAAACCACAATACATAACACTTACTTGCTAGGATCTGCATGCGAAAGCATGCCAGCAAGCGGGGCGTTCGCCGTTGCAGGTCGGACCACCTGCGCTCCAGCTGCCCGATGTTGCGGCGTGATCCGAAGGACCGCAGGCGGGACCGTGCCTCCGCATACGCAGAGCGCTTCTGCCGGTTGGTCATGGGTTCTGGCTGGCTGGTGATCCGGCGATCCATGACCTCCGTAAGCACCAGCAGCTCACGCCTGGTGAATGCGGAGGCTCTCATGATGGCAATGGTGTTTTTCTTAAAAATCATTTTTGATAAAGTGTGTAAAAATTTTCTGATTGGCTAATGTATTTTGGAAATTAACAGGAGCAATTTTATTGGTTAGTGTATGAGTCATGTGTTCGACAGGGCCAGAAATCTCTGGAGAGTTAGGATAGGCTTGATGCAGTGACATGCGTAAGCAAATTTAAATAAAGAAATGAACCCAGGGAAATATGCGGGGATACACAGCAATAGTACAATTGTTTAATTGTGGTTCACATGTTTTTTAAACAATAAAAGCGAATGTTTCATCCGTACGTATTCTGCGGGTAAACACAAACACAGACAAGAGTAAAGTTTCTTGCATTGTGTTGAAAAAAAACAAACAATTAAGCTAATTGATACATTGATTGGCATGATACGATTGATGGAGGTAGGCAGAATAAAGGAGCAGGTAATCGACATCTGACAAGGCCACTTCCTGTTTATACTTGTGCGTGCGTTCCTTTCAAGCCATTTCGGGGATGTACGCTCGCTATTTCGTACGCTCGTTAGTTAGAGGAGGGGTCGTCAGAGTTTAGGGAGGAATTTTAGATGCGAACGAAAATACGAGCGAGCCATTGAATTTAAATATTTTTGTACGTACGCCTAACGTACGTGCGCCCGCTTGCGTGCGGCTCTGAATGAGGGCCATAGACCTCTAGCTCTTCTGTAGCAGCAGAAATGTCATTCAAACAGCTTCCTCAGTCACATGAAGCCAGAAATATGCTAGAAAGTGACATAGTGATAGAAGTGATGGGACAAATGTATGCTAGTCTCTAATACATATAGCTTAGTCATCATGGTGGCAGTGATGGCAAGCAGTGGGGAGGTATAGGGCAGTGATGATAGGAGTTGGAGAGGTGCAGCGCAGATATGACAGCAGCTGGAGGTTTGTAGGGCAGGGATGAAAACAGCTGGGGGGGTTCATTGCAGTGATGACAGCACTTGGGGTTGCAGCACAGTGAACAAATAATCTGGGGGTGGGTGCAAGACAGGCCTGCCCCTGTTGCCACCCACAAATGGCCTCTTCTGCCACTCATTCAACTGGACTGTCTATGCTGGGAGAGCGAGTGCTTCCCGATCTGTCGCAGTGGTTCGCGCACGCACATTGTGATGCATACGCATACTCAGAATGCAAATATGGGGCAGCTACGAGCGAGCGCATCCTAGCGAGCTGGTCTGAATCAGGTCCACAGTCTTCTTAGCGCTGCAGGCAAGCTACAGCCTTTCACAGTCTGCAACAGCAGTGCTAAGTGCGACCCCACAGCCCATCTCAGGCTCTGATTTAGTGATGCAGCCAACAGCGCACCCTAATCCTCCGGCATGGGTGAAATGGCACCTGTGATAATGAGACATGCATACCACACTAGGAAGATGATGATTTACTTTGTTTTGGATTTCATGTCTGGTGTGAAATCCCGTTCTCGGAAATACTCAGATATGCAAAATTCGGGTGGGTTTGGTTTTCAGAAAGCTGGACCTGCACACCTCTAATCTGCACTACATGTCTATTATATCAACTAGACTTTTATTCAGCATATAGTATTTTAATGGTGAACTGGCTAAATAAATATTTATGGAGCCACCAGGACACTGTGGGCCTGATTCGGCAGAGGACAGAATTGCAAAACCACTCACAAGCTCTTGCTAATATGGTAGTGAAGCAGGAGGCATCATGCTTCATCAGAGGCGTATCTATAATGAGGGCAGGGCGTGCGGTACACGGCCGCCGCTGCCATTTTTCCGGCATTCTGCACATGCACCGTGAGGAAAACGCTGGGAAAATGGCGCTGCACCATTTCCCCGGTGATCTGCTCATGCGCAATAGACTCCAGGCACACTCTACTGCCAATAGTCTATTGATTCTGTGGTGGCTGGCCAGCCATGTCAGTCAGCTGCCAGCCGCCATGGTGAGAGGAGGGGGCCCATGATGTGGGACATACATGGGACCTCTCCTCTCATAAGACACCTCTGTGCTTCATGCATGCATTACTTATCCAAGCTGCATCCTTGCATCCATCTGTGTGATCCTTGGGGGTCATGCAAACCGGCCATCACAGATGAGGGAGAGAGGTCAGGAAATACCCATTAGCCAATGGAGATCCTGACCTCTTCTTTCCACCCCAAAGGTGGAGACACGCCTCCATTTTGGGAAACATAGGCCATCGCCAACCCCTCCTCATCCGGAAACTGCAGTTGACTGTCAATCACTGACATTTGATCACACAGACCGTATGGGTCCTGCACCTCCACAGATTGCCGATAATGGGTAATCTGCAATCAGCAGGCCCTATGAGAAAAGTTTGATTCCAAAAGGTAAAGTAAGTCTTCTTTAGAAATCATTATATGTCTTAACACAAAGTGACAGATGCTGGTAAATCAAACTAGACACTTTGTTGCTAGAAATGGAATGGAAACAAATAAGTGACTAGTAACTTATAGTACAGCACAATACAATACAAAGCAGGACCAGGACATGGATAATATACATTGCTACATTAGTGTCCATTACACCCAAATAAGCAACAGAGCAAAGCAACCAAGTGTTAGGTGCCCTACTGAGTAGATGAAAGTATAGAGAAGAGGGTAGAGGGCCCTGCTCATAAAAGCTTACATTCTAGAGGGATGGTGTATGTGTATGGGGGTGATTTGGTACTAACTGGTCAATAAAGTCACATTAAAAATGTAAAAAAGACTTTTAGGAGAAAAATTATAATAGAAAGACCTAGGTCCTGCAAAACGCCTGCTGGGTATTAGATTTTTGTGAAAATCTAAAAGCTGGAACTATTAGTATAGGTCAGGAAAACTTTATAGATGCTGTATTACTGAAACATGGTATGTCAGATGCAAAACCAATGCATACTTCTGTTGAGAAAATTGCAAAACAAACTAGAAGCATGTCACCAACTACAGAATCTGAAATAGAGGAGATGAGAACTATCCCATACCAAAATGCGCTTGGGAGTCTGATGCATGCAAGTGTTGGAAGTATATATATAAAAAAAAACACAAATACCGAGCGCTGTCAGAGAGCTGCTGGTATAAAGGGGATGTAAGCCCCTAGAAATAAGTAGTACAAAAAAGGAAGAAATACCAGTGCTAATATAAGTAATTAAAAATATATATATATATATCAATGGACAGTTGATATCCTTATAAAAAACAATTTATTACACAATGATCCTAGAAAAGCATCATATATATGTACAAGAACACATATGCATAATTGATGTAGCCACAAAATATAAAAAAATTGAAAAAATGAAAAAGTGTTAGAACCAGTGAATTAGTCCTTAATGGATACTCCCTCCAGATTACTGGATACTCCCTCCAGATACTCCCTCCATCCTGAGGAAGCTGGAGGTATTATGAGCCAGTGAAACGCGTTGAGTTTACATACCCTGGGATACCCCTTGTCTTTGCTGGTACCACGTATGCTGTGGAATCTTCATCCCTGTTTACTTTGGCACTATCAACATTTTCCGGTGGACTACCACAGCCCTGCAAAATTATCATTATGGCCGCTGCATGCTGCCAAGGACTGTGACAACTTGTGAACTTAACCGGTAATTACATCGCCTAAGGGATATAAAATTTCATCTTATCACATCCAGCATCTGATTTTGCTATAATCTGGAGGGAGTATCCATTAAGGACTAATTCACTGGTTCTAACACTTTTTCATTTTTTAAATTTTTTTATATTTTGTGGCTATATCAATTATACATATGTGTTCTTGTACATATATATGATGTTTTTCTAGGATCATTGTGTAATAAATTGTTTTTTATAAGGATATCAACTGTCCATTGATATATATATATTTAATTACTTATATTAGCGCTGGTATTTCTTCCTCAAGTGTTGGAATTCGTCTGGACATCACACATGCAGTTAGCCGTGTTAGCCAATTTTTGTCTGGATACTGGAAAACAGCATAGGTTATTGGTCAAGAGGATCTTGAGATAAGGAAAGGAACTAGCTCATTAAAATGTATGTTTTCCAAAAAAAGTGGCGCAGATGTACTAAGCCTTGGTGAGAGATAAAGTACCAACCAATCAGCTCCTAACTGTAATGTTTCAAACACAACCTGTAACATGGCAGTTAGCAGCTGATTGGCTGGTAGTTTTATCCTTTCCCTTTATCTCCATCCAAGGCTTAGTAAATAGACCTGTAAAACTAGAAATATGTTGCAATGCAGCTTGGGGAGCAGATCAAGATGTCAGACTTTCTTATACTGGCTACCTGATTGAAATAGCAGGTGCAGAGATAAGCTGGTCAAGCAAGAAACAACCAACAGTTGCTTTATCTTCAACTAAAGGACTTACATCACAAACATTGAGTACATTCCACGGAAAATGTGGACTCAAATGTCATGATTAATGATGTTTGTTATTATCGCTTGATGCTTTCATTATGGTTTATTATAGGAAGTTCTAAGAAAGACCAAGATATTTAGAACTTGTAACAACAGACATCTCTAAGCAAGGGTGGTCATGTAGTTAAATGGTTAAACACTACAACCATTAAGTGTGTGTGCACAACTCATCAATCTCAATAACATCACATGTCTGAGTGAATGTAATTCACCAGACTTGAAGGTCAGGCTGTCTAGACAGTGCAACACTTGATAACTTGACGCTGTGTTTTTGGAGTTTCACCGTACTATACAGCTGTACAGTACTTAGTCCAAGACAGATTGATTGCTGATTATCTTCTATCACCTGTATCCTCTTATCTACAATAAAACTTGCTCTGATTTGGAATCAATGAGTCAATCAATCAACTTGCTCAAATCCACTAGGTACCGACCAACTTGTAAGCATCTGCCAATAACTTTAAATATTCTCCTTCACTGTCATTCATGGGCCAGGTGATAAATCGACATTGTATGAAAGTGGTATATTTGAAATTAGACCTTAGTACCAAAAACACCAGAAAATACCATAGTATAGTACTGTATTTCAGATTTAATAAAATAATAATAGTATTAAAAACTTCTACATGAATATAATGTAAATGTGTATATCACACAAAAGTCACCAAAATAATGGAACCATCCACAACCTCCAAAAATAAGCCAAAGTCCAGTGTGAAATTTCTGGCTGATAATATCTCAGTAATAGCATCCAGGAACAATGCATTTTTTTTGTGGCCACATCTTCAAGGAATAATGTCATATTATGACTTTCTTTACTTTCAGATCAGTCCATATTCAAGTGCTTCTCTATTGAGTAACCAGAAAATGTTTCCATCTTTCTTCAGGACTATTGCAAGTGATAAATTCCAGTCTATGGGACTGGCTCAGCTTGTATTGAGCTTTGGTTGGACCTGGATCGGTCTTGTGGCTACAGACAATGATTATGGTCTTCTGGGTATTCAGCCAATAAGACAAGAGATAATCAAGGCTGGAGCTTGTGTAGCTTTTACCGAATATATTCGTCTGGGACAACCAGATCGCAACGCTCCACATATAGTGAAGGTTATTAAGGAGTCAACAGCTAAGGTGGTCATTGTATTCTCTGTTGATTTTGAATTTGTTCCTGTTGCAAATGAAATGCTGAAACAGAACATCACAGGGAAGATGTTTATTGGAAATGCCGGTTGGGTCAGGACCACATTATTATTAATGAAAAATTATTTTCATATTTTTTCTGGCACTCTTGGTTTAGCTGGTGATAATTTTGAGGTCCCAGGACTAAGTCAGTTCATCAGTAAGATAGGTCCTTCTCAGTCTATGGAAGAGACCTGGGAGAACTTATATTGGGAGAAAGTTTTCAGCTGCAAATTTCTTTATGGGAAAAACCTAACTGGTTTCTTGGAAACCCCAGTAAAAGAATGCACAGGGGAAGAGAGGTTAGATGATGTCAGGAAAAGCCCCACCTACATCAACAGTTTAAAATATTCATATTTCACTTACTCATCTGTGATGGTTTTGGCTAAATCTTTGGATGATCTGAAAAGCTGCAAGGCGGGTGAAGGACCATTTTCTAATGGGACCTGCGCAGACAGTTGGAATTTCAAACCATGGCAGGTAATATACTGTTTAAGATTTAGAATCCAAATATAATTCTATTTTATATAAATACCATATGTAAATATGTATTATTTATGTTAGGTGATTTTTGTATAACGTGTAGCATCTGCACATTAGTAATAACTGAATTAATTTCACTCTACAGATGTGTCCTCATACATCTAGCCTCAATACACTATACAACATGAGCCACCAGGTCCCGTGCAAGTCCACCAGCGTCAGGCTTCTTTTCTTGCCTGAATTGCGTCTAAGTCACAATGTGGACTAGAATGCACCAAAAGACTGTGCTGGTTAATTTCATATGCCACACTTGTATATCTATGTGCACCTCAGTCTGTATATAAACCACAACAGAACTTGGAATGGAAAAAGGTGCTAAATTGTAGCACTTCCTATTAGGGATGTGCAGGCTCGGATAGGTTCGAGTTTGCACGCCGAGTTCGGATTTTTCCCTCCAAAAAACGGGACTCAGAAAGAGGCAAAACGTCATCTTGCATGGACAAACATCATCATTCCTGGACAAAAGCCAGGAATGATGATGTTTGTCCATGCAAGATGACGTTTTGCCTCTTTCTGAGTTCCGTTTTTTTGGAGGGAAAAATCCAAACTTGGCGTGCAAACTCGAACCTATCTGAGCCTGCACATCCCTACTTCCTTCAGAGAATAAGAGACACACACAGGTATACAAGCATCACATGTCAAATTAATCAGCACAGTCTGCTGCTGCGTCCTAGTCACATTACATTGAAACTCAGATATATTTGACAAAAAAGGCGCCCGGCTCTAGCATAGTCTGATGGCACCTGACAAGCCAAGAGGGACATTTTGGTGTGGCTGCAGCAAAGATATGTAAGGACACAACTGTACATAAAGTAATGTTTATACAAATATCACCCTGGTGCCTAATTTTGTTGTAATAAATAAATTAGGTTACAACAAGCATTTTGAGATGGGCCTATTGTAAGCTGTCTGACAACTGGGGTGGACCTTTATTATAATTACCTGATAGGTAATAATAATAATAATAATAATAATAATAATAATAATAATACAAAATTCACAAATACAATTAGATAAATGGATTAGTGTTACCTGAAACAAAAACATGGAATCTAACTCTTTGGGGTATTTGTCAAGGACTTCCGCATGGGAGTTTCGTCCTCTTGGCAACTGGTGCACAGTTTGTGATGCCCTTGCCCTGGTCCCTAGCATGGTAGGCTGGTTTCACAAGGAAATGACAGCAGTGAGCAAGCTAAGGCCTGGCAAATAGAGTACATTACAGAGCTGGCTGAGAAGTAGGAGCACTACTGAATCTGTAGGATGAAATGAGGGTCCTAGAACAAACCAGATCAATACACAGGAAGAGCTAACAGGAGTGCTGGAGACTAGGCAGTGATACTAATGGAGGAAAGATTCAGAAGGAAACTTCTATAGGCTGTAAAGGTTGCCCTGTTGTGGACTAGAGACCAGGAAACTGACTCCGGACCTGGTAAGTGCATGCCGGACACTGCTGACAGCAACGTCTGACAAAGATTATAATAATATTAATAGAAATAATAAAAGTTATTGTTTTAGTTATACAGCTTGCCTTCTTATTATGATCAATTTATTTTGAATAAACATTTGTGGAACATTAAATCAATGTCATTTATTATCTTTCTTGCGTCAACACATGATACCCTTCTTCTGCCTCTCCTCACAGCTCACACACTACATCAGGAAAGTCAGGTTCACACCAAGTGGTGGCAAAGACATTTACTTTGACAAGAATGGAGACGCACCTGCAGTCTATAGCGTTGTGAACTGGCAGCTGAGTCCAGAAGGGACTATAATGCAAATTCAGATTGGTAAATATAATTCTGCAGCACTTCCTGATGAAGCTCTGGCCATCAACTCAAGTTTGTTGCTGTGGCCTATGGGGGATCGGCAGGTGAGGCTACTGATGTAACTCCGGTTCCTGTATAGCTGCATACTGTACTACTTCATATGTTTATCTTCTATGGCAATGGTATATAATACATGTAAATCAAGCAGCTAATCAATAAATCAATGCATCTATCTTTGTATACTAAATAGTCCAACAACAAAAATAAAAACTGGTTCCATAGGTCAACATATTGATAAACAGAAACACTAAATTATTTTTTTGCAAACCATTTAAAGTAAACACAATTTAGAATGAGCACTCAGTACTTTATGAAGTGCTGATAAAATATTTAATAATATAGCAGTATTTAAGGGTTCATATACAGTATGTTTGGACACAGTGATTAATTGGTAATTCTGAAATTGAATGCTCCTAATTATGAAAGTGAACTTGCCGCCCCCTTAATGAAAATTATTATAACATCTATACATTGCTTTAATATAGACTGGAGCACAGCAGTCAATCAATCATCAGGATCAGTTTTGTGGTTTATTGTATTCCTAACTCTATATGCTCATTATTCATTCTTATTGTCTACAATCTTCTCTTCACAACTCTATCTCCTCATTTAGGCAGTTTTATGATGGAGGGCACTATATTAATATGTAGCACTATTTATCGTTCCAATGTTGTATTCCTCTATTACGTACTACGCTTACCATCCTGGATGGTTCAATTCAGTCCATATAATCTTGCAAGCAAACTTAGCTACCCAGAATATATGACCACCACTCTCTTACATTCCAAAAATTGCCCTGTTCCTCCCTGTTCTTAGGTTATACAAGAGGAGTGTGGTTCAGTAGATGTTTCTAATTTACACATAAATTAAAATGAACCCATACAACTCTCAAAGCTTGTTATTAAACATTTCAATATTAAGATAGCACAGATTTGTAACTAGTATGGTTAGAGTCCTACTTTTATAAACAATGTTCATGATACCCAACAAATGGCATTGAGAAGCTGTCCCTATGAAACATTGTAATATGTTTAAAAGGCCATTCACAAAATAAACCTACATATCACTGTACGCCCAGGTCCCCCAATCTGCTTGCAGTAAGAGTTGTCCTCCAGGATACCGGAAAGCAGCTCGTACAGGACATCCGGTCTGCTGCTATGATTGTGTCCTGTGTCTACCAGGAGAAATATCTAACCAGACAGGTGAGTCCATCACTTTCTGATTACAGCAGAGTCATTGGAACTGAAACCCACTAATCCAGTTGTTCCCAAACTGTGTGCCACGGCACCCTGGGGTGCCTTGGGACACTTGCTGGGGTGTTTCAGATCGGTGGTCCAGCACCAATTAAAAATCTTTATGGTCAATGTAATGAAAATATGTGGACAAACAGAAGCACAAACCTGTCCACCACCACATAACTGACCCTACGGATGACAGGTCAGCACAATTGACTTCACTTTACTACTTCACTACATTTTTTTCTGAATTTTCAATGGAAAACTTCTGGCTTAGGGGTGCCGCGAAAACAATTCGGATACACTAGGGCGCTGTGATTCAAAAAAGTTTCAGAACCTCTGCTCTAATCTATGAATAAAATATTTAAATATATTCAAAGTTGTGTTTGATTCACTACAAACACTTCTGTTGCATTAGAGTCCCTGTACTACATTTCAAGTATAGCTAAGCACATTTCTTTTACATATTTGACCATTTTCTAGCTTGGGTCATCAAATTCCATACCATCTGATATGAGAACTTATATGAAGTTCCCCTTACCCCTTCTACTATTTATACTTTGTAATTTAAACATATATTTTAAGTTTAATTATGTCAGAAGAAATATGCCTTATTTTTATTACTTTAAAAATGTGTATTGAAAGAGCTTCTAGTAAATTATAGATTTTTATTTTATTTTTATTTTTTTATTGTTTTTACTGTACTTTAATTTTGCTCTTAGTGAGTTCTACAGCTCTACAGTATCTCTACTTCGCCACATTCTTCTGCAATTAAGCTATTAAATATACTATAATCCTAACAATAACTACCTTAAATTAGGGGTGTGCACCGGCCACTTTTCGTTGTATTGTATTTTGGTTTTGGATCTGGATCTTTCTACGTGTTTTGGATCTGGATTGGTTTTGCCAAAACCACCCTTCCGTGTTTTGGGTTCTGGGTTTTGTGTTTTGCATCTGTATTTTTTGGAAAAAAAGCATAAAAACAGCTCAAATCACAGAATTTGTGGGTTTTTCTGCTCCTATGCTATTATTAACCTCAATAACATTAATTTCCACTCATTTCCAGTCTATTCTGAACACCTCACACCTCACAATTTTGTTTTTAGTCCAAAAGGTTGCACCGAGGTAGCTGGATGACTATGCTAAGCAACACGAGTGGGTGGCACAAACATGTGGCCCATCTGCAGTGGCAGACAGGATGGCAGTTTGAAAATCTAGGCCCCAAACAGTACATAATGCAAAGAAAAAAAAGATGTGCAAGATGGAATTGTCCTTGGGCCCTCCCACCCACCCTTATGTTGTATAAACAGGACATGCACACTTTCATTTCAGCGCCAGGGTCTGCCACATGACTGTGGCTGAAATGATTGGTTAGTTTGGGCCCCACAAAACAAGCTGGCAATTAATCTGTCCCTGCACAAACTGGCTCTATGGAGGCAAGATGTCATCCCCATCCTCCTCATCCACCAATTCCTCACCCTCTTCAGTGTTGTGTACATCCTCATCCTTACAGAGTATTAATTCGTCCCTGCTGGAATCCACCACCACAGGTTCCTCTGTATGTTCTGGAGGCTGGTCTCCCGGGAAGAGTTGATAATTCATTTTGATGAACATCATCTTCTCCACATTTTGTGGAAGCAACCTCCTACACCTTTCGCTGACAAGGTTCCCGGTTGCACTAAACACTCTTTCGGAGTACACACTGGAGGGGGGAAACTCAGGTAAAATAGAGCCAGTTTGTACAGGGGCCTCCAAATTGCCTCTTTTTCCTGCCAGCACAGGTACGGACTGTCTGACATGCCTACTGCTGTCACCGATGTAATCCTCCACCATTCAGTCAATGGTAACTTTATCATATGCAGTGACAGTAGACGTGTTAGAAATTGTTGCCAGGTCCATCAGTCCGGACCAGATGTCCAAACTTGTTCCTGCCTGCCCTGCATCACTGCCAGCATCTTGCTTAGGATACCTGTTTTTTCCTAGCAGCCCCAGTTGCGGGAGAAAATGAAGAAGGAGCTGTTGACGTGTCACATTCCGCTTCAGCTGACAGTGTTTTCACCAGCAGGTCTTTGCACCTCTGCAGGCTTGTGTCAGCCGGAAAGAGAGACACCACATAGGCTTTAAACTAGGATTGAGCATGGTGGCCAAAATGTAGTGGTCTGATTTCAACAGATTGACCACCCTGGAATCCTGGCAAAGTGAATAAAGGGCTTCATCCACAAGTTCCACATGACGAGCAGAATAGCTCCATCTTAGCTCCTCCTTCACTTTCTCCAGCTGCTTCTGCAAAAGCCTGATTAGGGAAATGACCTGACTCAAGCTTGCAGTGTCTGAACTGAGTTCACGTGTGGCAAGTTTGAAGGGCTGGAGAGCCTTGTACAACACGGAAATCATTCTCCACTGCGCTTGAATCAGGTGCATACCCCCTCCTTTGCCTATGTCATAGGTGGATGTATAGGCTTGAATGGCCTTTTGCTGCTCCTCCATCCTCTGAAACATATAGAGGGTTGAGTTCCACTGCGTCACAACCTCTTGCTTCAGGTGATGGTGGGGCAGGTTCAAGAGTGTTTGCTGGCGCCCCAGTCTTCAGCACGCAGTCGCTGAATGGCGAAAGTGGGCAGAAATTTTTTCGACCACCCAAAGCGTCTCCTGCACGCCCCTGTCTTTTTTCAGAAAATTCTCCACCACCAAATTTATTGTGTGAGCAAAACATGGGACGTGTTGGAATTTGCCCAGATGTAATGCCCGCTCAATATTGGTGGCATTGTCGGATATCACAAATCCCCAGGAGGGTCTAAGTGGGGTAAGCCACTGGGTGATGATTTCCCTCAGTTTCTCTAAGAGGTTGTCGGTGGTGTGCCTCTTACTGAAACCGGTGATACACAGCGTAGCCTGCCTTGGAACGAGCTGACATTTCTGATCTGCTGCTACTGGTGATGCTGCTGTTGTTGCTGCGTAAGGTGATACATCTACCCAGTGGGCTGTCACAGTCATATAGTCCTTAGTCTTCCCTGTTCCACTTGTCCACATGTCCGTGGTTAAGTGTACATTGGGTACAACCGCATTTTTTAGGACACTGAGGACACTTTTTCTGACGTTTCTGTACAGTCTCGGTATCGCCTGCCTAGTGAAGTGGAATCTAGATGGGATTTGGAACTGGGGACACACTACCTCCATCAATTGTTTAAATCCCACTGCACTAATGGTGGATACCGGATGCATGTCTAACACCAACATAGCAGTCAAGGCCTCAGTTATCCGTTTTGCTTCTGGATGACTGCTGTCTTACTTCATCCTCCTCGCTAAGGACTGTTGGAGGGTCAATTGTTTAGTAAAAGTAGTGGTGTTCCTACTTCCTCTCTGGGATGATGAACGACTCCCAGCAGCAACAGCAGCAGTGGCAGCAGTAGGCGTAGCAATGCAGGATCCTTCGGAGGAATCCCGGATAGGAGAGACAGTCATGCCAGTGACATGGCCTGCAGGACTATTTCCGATCCTGACTAAGGAGGAAATTGACGGTGTGGTTTGCAGGCACTTGGATACAACAGGACAACAGGATTTAGGTGTCCCTTGACTGCTTTTGGTCTTAGCCAAAGTTTCTGAACTTGACAGTAACTTTTTATGAACGCACTGCAGGTGACGAATAAAGGAGGATGTTCCTAGGTGGTTAACGTCCCTACCCCTACTTATTTCACCTTTACATGTGGTACACATGGCAAGACAGTTGTTGTCCGGATTTGGATAGAAATTTTGCCAGAAAAAGAGGTGGAATGTTTGGTCTTCTACCCAGGCATGACCGTGATGGGCTTTTTCATCCCACGGACAACAACTGTCTCCCCCGGAGCCTGATTTAAACAAACCACATCACCATCAGAATCCTCCTCGCCAACTTCCTCCTCAGCACCAGCTACACCAGTATCCTCATCCTGTTGTACTTCAACAGTGACATCTTCAATTTGCATATCAGCAAGTGGACTGTGGGTGCTCCTTCCAGCACTTGCAGAGGGCGTGCAAATAGTGGAAAGAACCACCTCTTCCCGTCCAGTGTTCGGAAGGTCAGGCATCGCAACCGCCACCACACTTGGACTCTCCTTGGGGTTTTGTGATATCTTCTTAGAACGCACAGTTCTTCACTGTGCTTTTGCCAGCTTAACTCGTTTGATTTTTGTAGCGGGAGGAGGGCTTCCATCATCATGTGAAGCTGAACTACTAGTCATGAACATAGGGAAAGACCTTAGCCTTGCCACTCCGTGTCGTAAATGGCATATTGGCAAGTTTACGTTTCTCCTCAGATGATTTAAATGGTTTTTTTAAGATCATTTTCCTGAACTTTGTCATTTCAGATTTTATATGCCCTCTACTATGACATTGGGCATCGACCTCGGCAGACGACGTTGATGGCATTTTATCGTCTATGTCATGACTAGTGGCAGCAGCTTCAGCACTAGGAGGAAGTGGTGCTTGACCTTTCCCTATTTTTTTTTTATCGGACAAAGGTTTGTTATATTGATATATACGTGCGGCTAAGGCGCACACAAACACAGAAAAGAAGATTTTTTTTTTGGAGTGCACTTTGGGGGTTACACCACCCTTTAACAGACGAGCCAACTGGCCCTATACTTATGACACAGGCGCACGCTTGGCGCTGCTCCTTTGTTGATGCACGTGCGGCTACAGTGCACACAATTCACAACACAGAAAATATTTTTTTATTTTTTGTGGAGTACACTTTGGGGGTTACACCACCTTTTAACAGACTTATGACACAGGCGCATGCTTGGCGCTGCTCCTTTGTTGATGCACGTGCGGCTACAGCACACACAATTCACAACACAGAAAAGAAGAATTTTAAAAAAAATTTTGGAGTGCACATTGGGGGTTACACCACCCTTTAACAGACGAGCCAGCTGGCCCTATACTTATGACACAGGTGCACGCTTGGCGCTGCTCCTTTGTTGATGCACGTGCGGCTACTGCGCATACATTTCACAGACAAACACAGAAAAAAAGAAGAATTGTTTATTTTTTGTGGAGCGCACTTTGGGGGTTACACCACCCTTTAACAGACGAGCCAGCCGGCCCTTGATTTATGACACAGGCGCATGCTTGGTGCTGCTCCTTTGTTGATGCACGTGCGGCTATAGTGCACACAATTCACAACACAGAAAAGAAGAATTTTTAATTTTTTTTGGAGTGCACTTTGGGGGTTACACCACCCTTTAACAGATTTATGACACAGGCGCATGCCTGGCACTGCTCCTTTGTTGATGCACGTGCGGCTACAGCACACACAATTCACAAACACAGAAATAATTGTTTGTTTTGCACTTGGGTGGAGCACCCCTGATTTATAGATCACCTGGACAACACTACAGCACCCCCTTAGGACTACAGCCTTTATGGGACACTGCACAACACAGCCCAGCCAGCCCTATAGACTTTTGTAGTGGACACAGCCCCTATGGACAACTGACTGCACAACACAGCCCAGCCAGCCCCTATGGACAACAGCAGCACAACACAGTCCAGCCAGCCCCTATGGACAACAGCAGCACAACACAGCCCAGCCAGGCCCTATGGACTTTGGAGGAGTGGACACAGCCCCTATGGACAACAGCAGCACAGCTCAACACAACACAGCCCAGCCAGCCCTAACTCCCACCCTCCCTCTTCACTGTCCACAGCCGGAGTGAGAAATGGCGCCAACGTGGGGACCTTTTATAGAATCCAAAACCCGCGAGATCCAGAAGGCGGGATGATGACATTTTGCCTCGATTTTAGTTCCGAGTCAGGCGGGAAACTCCGAGCCGGACTCGGTTCCCAGCTCGGATCGGGGGGGGCTCGGGGGGGTTCAGATTTCAGAAATCCGAACCCGTTCATCCCTACCTTAAATTGACAAATACCAAAAAATTTTACATGTTAGCTTAAGAACACAGACTCAGGACTTATTAAATTTTATGATTATTATGAAAATATCCACAATGCTTACATACAATAAATATTTACGCTAATGTTCTCATACAAAATATTGTCTAAACAAATAATAAGGATAAAAAATACTAAGATTAGAACACTTACAATATTCCTGCTGGCAGGGGAAGCCAAAAAGGGATTATCAACCCTCAATATTTAATTGACCACACAGTAAATCACAGTAAATGAAACAGCTCTGTGTCTGACATGGCAATTTATCCAGCTTCACCCCCTTATTCACCAACCTTATTGTGTAAGCCAGAGCCAGCAGGAAAGTCAGCAACACAGGAAGGGTTTAAAACTCTCACACACCTGTTGCTCATTGCCCTGATGCTGAGTAGCAGCCAGGAAGTAGGGAAGTAGTGTTGTAGTGCCAGGTTCCTAGAGCTGTACTGGGAGACAATGTCCATATTGTACCTTGCAAACCACTGCTGACTGTTTAGCACAAGGAGTGCTGAGAATTTTATGTTTGTTTGTTTATTTTATGTTATGGACCTGTATGTGTGCAGGCCTAACCTCACGTATGCTAAGGTGCAGTGTTTGCTGCTATTAAAAGCTCCTGCTTTAACAAAAATACCTGCCTATCTGGAATCCTAATTTCAACACCCAGTGTTACACAATGAAAAATGGAGAAGTATCATTATACAGTAGCCTCTCGTTGCATCAACTCAATATATTGTCAAAGTCTCTGTAATAATGATTTTGTCTATCCTTTTAATGTTAAAATAATGAAAATGTTCAGCCTGCAAAACATAAGAATCATGACACTGTCTATCCATATTAGTCCTACTGACATCCAGAACACTATTTGTGGCAATTGTTTTACTAGATACACACGTAGCATTGGTAATCCCATTCACATGAGCTAATTGTTTTAATCCTGTTCTGTGGATTATTTGTATCATTTTACATTTAGCTGTAGAATTCCTATGTTCCACCCAAAGAATTTGTCCATGGCTTCTGCTCTGTTGTGTCTCCATCCACATCACCGAGCATAAACACTTAAACATTGTCACGGTTTTAATCAAAGACCATAAAATCAACAACATGATAAGAGGGCTTGGAGAGATATAAAATTGTGAGAAATAAAGTAACAACCAATCAGCTCCTAGCTGTCACTTTACAGGCTGGGTTTGAAAAATGACAGTGAGGAGCCGATTGGTTGGTACTTTATATTTTACAATTTATCTATCTTCAAGCTTTCATGAATACCCCCTATATTACAAATGCAATGGCTATGGGTTTTGCATTCCATGGATATTAGAGCCAGTGGCGGATTTAGACCTCCTGGGGCCCTAGGCAAGAGACCGATTTGGGGCCCCCCTCCCTCAAATGGGATGCAGTCAAGATGCCGGCTGGCAATTCCCCGATATGGGACTAAAGATAGGCGTTGAAATCCCGACGCCTATCATTAGCCCCACTACAAAATCCTGACACCCTGCATACCGAATGTAGGTAAGCTGGGTGTCTTAGGGTCTAGGCGAGGGTTAGGGATTTAGGGTTAGGTACCCCCCCAGGAGGGTTAGGGTTGGGAAAGGGGGGGTAGGGTTAGGCACCACTAGGGGGGGGGTTTGGGCACCCCCTTAGGAGGGCTAGGTTTAGGGTGCATGTAGGGGGGTTTAGGTTTAGGCACTAACGGGGGAGGTTAGGGTTAATCACTAGGAGGGGAGGTTAGGGTGAGGCACCACTAAGGGAGGGTTAGGGTAGGGAGAGAAGAGGGTTAGGGTACTTACCTGCTCCAGTCAGGATTTTGATCAGTCGGGCTGCCGCTGTCGGTATTTGATCCGGCGGCTAATTCATGCTTACATTATTTGTTGTTTATCCTCCATGTATACAATTTTTGAAAGCTTTAAACATTACAAACATTGCAAATATTTAAAAGGCACATAAAAACACAGTGCAAATATAATACAAAATATTTTTTTTAAAACTTTCATCACCTGATATCATAGAAAGCGCAATCAATGTATGTAAAAATAGAAACCTTCAAAGAGCCGTGGCCCATAGCTATCCTATTCAGTCAGCTCTTTCCAAAATAGTAGAGATAAAACACCAAGGATTCACATTTGTATTTATCATAGAAATAGGCCAGGCTACAATATAAAGCCGGCCATACACCGTGCGAGGCAACAGGGGATCCAATGTCCGACATATCGGGTGGTCCGTACACAAGGTGCAATTGGGTGGCCGACCGCCTGATATGCTGGCTCCCCCCTCCCTCACCTGCATAGCAATCCCCTGATCACCTGATCTTGCAGTAAGATCAGGGGATGCAATGTACGAACCCACGGGAGCGCGGTTTGTACGATATCATGGCCATACACGGTGCGATATAGCAGCCGAATCGTACCAATCCGTCGGATTGGCTGCTTTATTGCACCGCCTATAAAATTTAGAACTTATCACAGCCAGGCTTCATGCAAATTGATAATTTACTTAGGGATCGCGGCCCGCCTACATTAGGTTAGCAATCCGCGCTCGACTGCACGTCTTCCCATTACTAAACCCCTCAATCATAGACTCTATTATATTACTTTCCCCCTTCACTGATTGCACCATATCCCCTACCCTCTAATTCCCACCCATCCCTTAATACTTATTGTTACACCCAGGGCCATTAGTGACCGCTCTCTCTCTCTCTCTCTCTCTCTCTCTCTCTCTCTCTATATATATATATATATGTGTCCCCCCCTTCCTCACTGGTTGTCAGGGCCGTCCCCAGGTCTACTAGCACCCTGTGCAAGAAATTTTGGGGCACCCCTCTCCTCCAGCTATTTTCATAATTAGTACTTTTATTAACCGAAAAAGATATTCCCTAGGTTTTAATTTAACAAATTATTCCTCTGCAGCAGCCAAGTAAATAAATATCGAGAAGTCACGCCATATTGTCCGCCACAGGAAAAAAACAACACACAGGGCCTGATTCAGCATGGTTCACAATTGCAACCACGTACGCAGATCATTCATGCACATAGGAATCCATTGCAGAGTGCGTGACAGGCCGTAAGTGTTGGGAGGTGGTGACGGGGTAGTGGGTGTTCAAATGTAGGCGTGCCTTTTCTGTTTGAATGCTGTTGCATAAATTACCCACTGCGACGGGATACGCAGCTTGTGTACTCATTGCGTGCTTTGAGACTTGCAATTTCTGAGACAGGTCAGAGCTGCTGTAATTGTGTATGAGGGGACGACGTTCCTCGATGTTACAGGTGTGTACGCAGGTCTGTGAGGTATTACAGATGTGAGAAAGCGGTAGTGGGTGTCTCTATGATGGCTGAGCGGTTACAGACATTAGCATATTTACACAGCAGCACTGCGTGCGATTACGGAGCTGCGATCACAATTCGTACTGAATCAGGCCCACTGTCCACCACAGGAAAAAAAAAAAACACATTGTCCGCCTAAAGCACAGGTTCTCAAACTCTGTCCTCAGGACCCCAAACAGTGCATGTTTTCCAGGTCTCCTCACTGATCACAAGTGAAATAATTATCTCCACCTGTGGATCTTTTGAAATATGTCAGAGAGTAATGAATACACCTGTGCTCCTGCTGGGTGACCTGCAAAACATGAACTGTGTGGGGTCCTGAGGACCAAGTTTGAGAACCACTGGCCTAAGGAAAAATTAATTGTCCCAACAGGAAAAAAATAAACATACATAAATTCATTACCCCCACAGGAAAAAATATAAAACATACATTTAATTTATTGCCCCCACAAAAAAAAAAATACATACTTAATGCCCCCACAAGAAAAAAATAAACATACATTAATTCTTTGTCTCCCACCCCTCCCAGAAAACTGAGTGACCTCACCTGCAGGCAATGGAGCAGGAGGAGCTCCATAGTGACCCATAGAATCAGTGACTGGTCATTCGGTCCCTCACTTGCCTTCAGCCCACTGTGGCACCGGCACGCAGCAGTAGCCTCAGGGATAAGTCACTTGCTGCATCTGCACTGTGTGCGTGGGCTGGACAGCGTGTGGCAGTGTGGTCCTATGACATCATGCCGCCACCTATAGATCACGCACAGCCCGCGTCTGATCTACACAGAAGAGCCCAGGCCAGGAATTTGTATAATGGGAGGCTCAGCAATGATGCCTGCAATATGGTCGCGGATTCTGGAGGACATGGAGGCCTGGGCGTAGCAGTGGTCTACCAGATATGTCCCAGGGGCCACAATGTGCACCTGTTTGGCCGCTGTTTCTGTGTGTCCCATACTGATTGTAGCGGGCAACTAATAGCCCCTGGGTGTGAACATAAGTATTAAAGGATGGTTACCACTGCCTGCCACCTCCCCCCATATATGAGCAGGCACCCATCTTCTATACAGGCAGTGCCACCCAGCCAGGGCCGGATTAAGGCTTGCGGGGAGCCAGGGGCAACTAAATTCTGGGGGGTCCCTACTAATAAAAAATTTCAACAGCCCCCCACAGCCACTTTTATGCCCCTTACTTATGGAGAGAGAGGGTAAAGAGAGGGGGGAAAGACAAAGAGAGGAGAGAGAGAGAGGCAAAAGGAGGGAGACTGCGAGCACACGCACAGTACCTGCTTTCTTGCTTGAAGTTGCTTCATCATGTTCCTCACAGGGGCGGGCATGTCACAGCATTAGGCCCTGCCCCTACCCATACACCTGCGAATCGCGGCAATATCAGCCCAGGGGGGCGGGGCTTAGATCGTCCAGCAGTGACAATCACTTTGCTGCTTATACTCTGCTGATCCCGGCTCCTCTCCGTGCATATGACGTCATACACTCGTGTGTCATGAGGTCACATGCACAACAAAGCACACCCGGCAGGATGTCAACGCAGCAGCCGAAGTCTCTTCAGCCAGCCAGCGCGACGCTACCGTTCACACTTTCGGTTTAGAGTGAGAACTGCAGGAAAATGCCCTGCATACAGCCCTGGCCACGGGCCCCGTTACCCGCCGGGCACTAGGCGGGTGCCTTTATTGCCTAGCGGGAAATCCGCCTCTGATTAGAGCACTAGTGGAACTTCAAGAGTAATTCTTAGACTTTGCATCTCTGTATAAAAGCCTGTTCTACAATAGAATATAATTAGCACAAAATTAGCCACAACATTTTCATCTATAATGTTGTGCGCACAAGTTATAATAGACTTTGATTGTCATTAATATATAATACAACTCATAATAGAGTAAAAGGTATATTATAGGCACAGGTGTGCTGGTAGCATTACCAATAGAGTCTTTCTGGATACAAAATAATTATTGCTCTGATATTGGAGCAGACTGTGTTTCATTATAGTGTTAAGAGTTTCAAATAATATAAATAAATGGTGAGTTTTGTGGGTCACAGCCCAATTCATCAGATAGGAATCTTAATCTTCTTATTTCAGGAGTACAAATAGATGACCTTTAATGTTTTTAGTATTATTATTATCATTTATTTATATGGTGCCACAAGTGTTTGCAGGACCTTACAAAGTACATAAACAATTAATTGAGCAAGAAACCAGTGACTTACAGTACAATACAATGCAGGACAAGGACATGGTTTATACACATTGCTGCATAAGTGATCATAATACTCAAAATAAGCAGCTGGGTGTAAGTACAGTAACAAAGTTTTAGGTGCCCTTGTGGGGAGCAAGGAGTAGATGACAGTATAAGTAAGGAGAAACACATGAAGGAAGAGGGCCCTGCTCAAGAGAGCTTACATTTTAATGGGGAGGGGCAGATAAACAGGTGTGACACAGATGGTGTAGACAGGGAGGAAGGAGCGTGTAGCAGTGGGTCAGGAAGAGAGCTGGAAGGCTTTGATGATGTAGTGGGTCTTGAGAGACCATTTGAATATTTGTAGGGAGATAAGAGAGTTTTATAGGTAGAGAGTTCCAGAGGTAGTGAGTAGCAAAGGCAAAATCTTGGGAGGCAGGAGTGGGAGGAAGTAACTAGTTGGCAGGAGAGGCGGCATGCATTTTTTGAGCAAAGTGGGGCAGGTTGGAGTGTGAAGGGAGATGAGGTCAGAGAAGATGTATATGGCAGAAGATTGGGTGAGGGCATTATAAGTGGTGTAAAAACCTTGAATTGGGTTCTGAAGTGGAGCCAGTGTTGGGCTTGTAGGAGAAAGGAGGAAGATGTAGAATGTTTGGAGAGGAAGATGAGCCGAGCAGCAGCATTGAGAATTGATTGGAGTGGAGAGAGGTGGGAGTCAGGGAGGCTAGATAGGAGGAGGTTACAGTAGTCCAATCGGGAGATGACCAGTGAGTGGTCGAGTGTTTTAGTAGCATCCTCGGTGATAAAGGTTCAGACCCTTGAAATATTTTTGTGATGGAAATGGCAGGAGTGTGGGAGGTGCTGAATGTGTGGTTTGAAAGAGAGGGAGGAGTCAGTATCACTCCAAGATAGGACATTTTGAGGCTAAAGTTGATTGTAGTGCCGTCAATTGATAATGATATTGTGTAAAGTGAGGTTATGTGGGAGGGTGGGAAGATGATGAATTGAGTTTTAGACATGTTAAGTATAAGAAAGCACTTGGATATCCAGAAAGAGATAGCAGAGAGCATATAAAAGTAAGGAGAAAGGGGGAGAGGTCAGGTGAGGAAAGGTAGATCTGAGTATTATCTGCATAGAGATAATAATGGAGGTCAAAAGAGCTGATGAGTTCTTTTGAAGAGGCTGTATAGAGGGAGAACAGGATAGGTCCAAGAACAGAACCTTGGAGAACACCTAGTAGTAGTAGAAATTGACATACAATTTGCTTTGTAGTGCTGTGTGGTGCTGTAGAATGTCTTGTAGTATGACTCAATATCAACCTAAATTTTCTGTTTCAGGACATGTTAAACAAACTATAATTTGGATGATACTTATCAGTGATAATTTCTTGATCTTTATCAGCCTTATCAGTGTTTATTCCTTAAACCTTCCCTAGAATTTGTGTCTTGTAAATGTCTCGGATACTTGGCAACTACAGCCCAAAAGCATCCATCAGTATTAATCACCATCTATAAAGAGCTCTGCTCAATCGCTATACCGTTCCTATAGCATACAACAATGACAACACTCTCTAATATAGAGTACATCTACATAAATATGCAAAAGTCTCCCTAATCATGCCTGCTTCCCTTATCCTTCACAAAAAAATGTGTTGCTACTGTACAGTAGTTTTTTTTTACCAAAGTCTTAGTGTAGAGATACCAAGAAAATCATTTGAAATATTTATCCATAAACATTTTAACAAATTCACAAGCTCCACTTACAAACAATCTAAAACAACTGGTTGAAAATGCTGCTTCCTAATTCTCCTAAACACAACTGTGAGCTCATTTGTTTTATTCATTTAGAATCAGATGATTTTGTCTTCTTGATTAAAATCTTTATTTTATCTTTCACCACTCTTTTTAGTATAAAAAGGTGAGAACATCATCTCAAAATACAATAGTGTGCATATGTGTCCTTATAACTAGGGATATGTATGACATAATGTGTGAAAGGAGTGACCATTTAATAGCGAGCAGGCAAAAAGGTCACAATATCCCTAAGAGAACGCCTAGCCTCCATGGGTTTAATAATTCAATGAAACAAACTTGGTCAATTTGCTTGATTAAAATAATCTATGTACATTTGTGCTTTGTAACTGTATAAAATAACATTGGGCGATGTAACTTTTATATTTGTGAGTTTCAGTATGAGTAGAAAATTAATTTTATAAACTCAGTTTCACTGTTTAATTTCAACATCACACAACACATTGATGACCCGTTAATGTGTAACTGAACCACAGGTTTGTTTTCTATCTTGCAGATTCAACTAACTGCTTACGGTGTCCTTGGGATCAGTGGCCAAATCCTGAGAAATCCAGATGTCTCCCAAAATCGATGGAGTTTCTTTCTTATGAAGATGCACTGGGAGGAACTTTAGCTGCAGTCAGTGTAATATCCTCAATTATTCCTGCTCTGATATTGAGACTTTTCATCCTGCACAAAGAAACTCCTATAGTGAGAGCCAGTAATTACTCTCTAAGCTGTCTTCTACTGATGTCCCTGTGTCTCTGCTTCTTGTGCTCTTTAGTATTTATAGGTTACCCCGACCACCAGAAATGTCTCCTGCGTCAGGTACTATTTGACCTGGCCTTCACTTTATGTGTATCGAGCATATTGGCTAAGACTATCATGGTGGTGTCTGCTTTTATGGCCACTAGACAGGCAGCAATCTGAGGAAATGGATGCGCCCCCTAGTGTCCTACATGATTATTATTACCTGTTTCTTGTTACAGTTCATCTTGTGCATCACTTGGCTGTCCCTATCTTCTCCATTCCCACAATATAACACTATAACTAACCCTGAGCTCATCATTGTTGAGTGTAATGAGGGATCACCCATTGCATTCTGGACCATGCTGGGTTATCTGTTTCTTCTGACCACCATTAGTTTCATTGTAGCCTTCCTGGCTCGAAATCTTCCTGATAGGTTCAATGAGGCCCAGTTTATCACTTTCAGCATGTTGGCCTTCCTCAGTGTCTGGGTCTCCTTTATCCCAGCCTCCCTCAGTGCTCAGGGAAAATACACTGTGGCCATGGAGATATTCGCCATTCTGGCATCCAGTTGGGCTCTGGTGATCTGTATGTTTCTTCCTAAATGTTTTATCATGTTGTTCAGACCAGACCAAAACTGTCAACTTCTCAAAATGAAAATAAAAGATTAAGATCAACCACTTAAAACAGATCAATTAATATATGTAACCCTGTATTCAATGTAGCTGGCATCCTGACAGTCAGGATGCTGGTGGTCAGAATCCCGGTGCTGTAATACCAACTGTTGACATATCGACAGTGAGTATTAGGGTTATGGGGAGGGTTAGTTTTAGGGGTAGTGGTTATGCACAAGTAGGAGGGTCAGTGTTAGGCTGCAGGTGGAAGGGTTTGGGTTAGGTTGCAGAGAAGGGTTGAGGGAGGGTTAGGGTTTATTTACCTAATTCTGTCGGGATTCTGACTGTCCGTACTCTGACCATCTGCATTATGACCGCCATGATCCTGTACCCAAATCATACTGTACATAGCAATGTGCATCATGTAGTCTTATCACAGTTTATTGCTGTTACAATATAATGTTAGAAGAGTACATGTTGGGACCACTAGAACTGAGCATGAATAGTTCTTCCAGTGGGTTTCATGCTCACAGGAACTTTGATGTCCTCAGAAATTCATGCACAGACTAGGATATTTTATAGTAGTCAAGTAGACAGTTCTTGATAGAGGGTGAAAGGTAATAATGCAGTATCAGAAGTACACTGGGTACAGTCTAAGTACAAATATAACACAAAAATAATGGCCAGGGAGAGGTCATGGGAAAAATCCACTAACATGCAGAAGTCAAAGCAAGCAGAGGTCAGAAGCAGAATCAAGTAAACTTGTTACGGTGAAAGACAGGCAGTGGTCAAGACCAATTAACTGGCCATGGTCAAAAGCAGACAGCAGTCCAAGTAGGAGTCCAGTAAACAGACTAAGGTCAAAGTCAGGCAGTGACCTGAAGTAGAAAACAGTAAATATGACAAGGTCATTGGCGAGAGAGATAAGAAAGATCCAATACCTGGTTCGGGCTACAGCAGGGAGTTACATACTAATAAGATCAGGTTTAACACTCTGGTTTAGAAAAATCTATCAACAGCAGATGTATACAAGAGAGGAAGCCTAATGGAGCCAAGAGAATCATATGATTAGGTCTGGAAATCAAGACATAACTTGATGCCTAACTATTTTGCAGCACTGCTTTGAGCAAATGCAACTGTGCCTAGAAGATGTGACACTCTGTAGTCTCTTAGCAACCGGCACTAAGAGCCATAATAGCACAAGTCAATGATGCCAGCCATGAGTGGGGATCTTAAGTCATTATACAGATGTGTCCTCCTACTCTGTGGCTTCAGTTATGCCAAACAGCCCTCTCGCAATGCCAGGTCCCAGGTGTCACGGCTGCAACCAGCATGTTTCTCATTCATCCTGCACATCTTAGTCACACAATAAAATAACTGGGAGTGAAAAAACAAAATTACTAGATTACACTGATCAATTTTAGGTGCGACATTTGTACATCTGTGTGCGTCTGAGTCCGAGCCTGTGTAGAAAGGGCTCCAATGTGAGCGTTTGCAGCTTTTTCTCATGCCAAGTTACATTGTGCTTCATCTGCAATTTTGTTCGCGTGTAAAACTGATTCCTGTGTGGTTATAGTCGCAGCCCAGTATATCTAGTACACTATGATGGATTTTCTCTACTTTAGCAAATAACACACTAAATATTTAGAGATATATAGTACGTTACTCCACTCGGAGTGTCTCAACCTCGCAGGTTGTGCAGAGATGCTGACCGGATGCATCTTTAATCTGCCACTTGTGTACAAAGATGCACCATTGATCCTCTAAGCTCAGAATGTCCATCGGAATAAAGTTGCTGGGGCCATTGAAGCTGCTTACAAAGATCCATTTGCTGGCTGTGACATGCCCACAAAATGCTCGCATTAGACAAGCCACCCATAAATGCACACTGGCTGCCAATCGCTGTGCATCCAAATACTCACTATGACCCTCATTGGTAACAGATCGTAACGCACGTGCAGTGCAACCAAGTCGCATACACATTACAAAAAACATCACCCAATGATGCAAACATATGCACATTGTCCAGGAAAAAATTGGGCACAGCGCTAAACCACACATAGAAATATGTAGAATATAATGAATATAATAATTATTATAGAATGGCTTAAATATTAACATACATTTATTAAAATTTAATTATTATGTAAAAGACAAAAAAAAATCACACAAAAATATATCCTGAAATGGGTAAGTGGGATGCAAAGTCCAAACTCTTATTAAAGTCCCAGTGGATTAAACATAATAGATATATACTGACCATGCACGGTCAATAGAAAAAGCTACTCATGGTCCAATAGTAGCAGGTAGAGGTACCACAGGCGGTGGATCCAAACAGTCCTTAAGCAAGATGTCTCACAGATTGACCGATAGAAGTATACAGCGGGTAACAAAATAACTGCAACAAGCTGGTCCAGGGTAATAGTGTGTAGAGTTTGGGACAGGCTTAACGCGTTTCACCGAGTAACAGACACTCAAGGTTCCTCAGAAGCATACAATCCAGATCTGAAGCAGGCCATTAGTGACAATTGGCCAGTATGATTAAACCTAGATTATTATTTAGTGCTTTCTTTTTGTTTTTTCCAGTAACATAGAACCTGATTCAGACCCGGACGCTAAGCAGCGATTGCACGCAACCGAAAGGGGCCGGGTATGAAAAGCCCGCAATCGCACTACTTGGCTTAAAGACGCCCTTCATGTCTTAGCGTGCGATGGCTGAGTGATCGCAAGCTGGTGTAATGCCGTTCCCTTTTCCTTCGCAGCACATGTCATCTCCAGGAAGTGTTTAAGACTATCGGTAACATCAAGAATGATTGAAAGCAAACACAGTGCTTGAGGTAGACACTAGACTACCGCAAGCACTGCGAGTGCTTCAGATACAAAAAGAGCCGGTGACTTGTACAATGATGCTTCACTTTAATTATGCACGCCCTGTAAACGCCGTTTTGACGGTAAGACACGCCTGCATTCGCATCACCACTCCCCCATTCACAAACACCTTCCCCTGTTACCACCCACTAACGGCACATTCTGTCACTCAAAGTAGTGCTCTGTCTGCGGGCTATGAGCAATCACTTCCCGATCGCACAGACTGGCTCGCGCACACACATTGCGATGCATACACATGCACAAATGGCAAACAATCGCTCGTAGCACACGATCACGGCTTATCGAGCGGGTCTTAATCAGGCCCATAATATCTAATTAATGTATTGCTCTTCATAATTTAGTATTTTTTTTAATCAAGTCGACCCAGTCTATAGAGTTTCTGCTGGCCCGTAATGTCTTTTATTTGGAGCCATATAACTACATTTCGATGGCTTCTGCTTTTTTGGATCACTAATACAAATAGTTTCTGTAGTTATCTTTCTTAATAGTAGTAGGGATTAACCTTATGAAGATGGATGTCCTTACATGACGCATCTCTCTCTAGCTATTTATCTCTCTATCTATCCAAAAATGCCTAAAAAAGTAAAATATGTTCAATCGATGGCAACCACATGGATCGTGCTTTACTGGCAGAAGAGAAAGTGTCCAAATAGTGGTTTGCTGGCAAATGAGAGGATAAGCTACTGTAATGGTGGTAGGGGGATGAGTGGCCTGGCCAAGCTGCTGGCCCAGTGTGGTGGTACAAATATATAAATACAGGGTGAGTCTCCCATATCCAAATATTCCGAAATACTGAATATTTTTAGCATGACTGTGATAGTGACACCTTTGCTTTCTGATGGTGCAATGTACACAAATTTTGTTTAAGGCAATTCTTTTTTTTAAATATAGTATAAAATAACCTTCAGGTTCTGCGTATAGGGTGTATATGAAACACAAATGAATTTCATGTATGTACACAAACTTTTTTTTGATGCACAAAATTATTGAAAATATAGTATAAAATGACCTGCAGGCTGTGGGCCTGATTCAGACCCGCTCGCAAGCGCTTGAGGTCTCGCAAGCGGGTCGATGGTGGCCTCTGCGCACGCGCAGCGGCCGCACTGCTCCGGAGCTCTCTACAAAAGGGGCGGCTGTCGATGTTGAACGACAGCTCGCCCCGTTTTGTAGGCGGGGCGGGGGGGTTGTGGCTTTACAAATGCAGGCATTCCTAAGCGAACGCCTGCCGTTTGTGGACGGCCCCACTGACATCACCAGTGATGTCAGTGGGAGAGCTTCCGGCTCTATTAGAGCCAGAAGCTCTCTGGGGCTTGCGGCCACGAGACCCTACCACAAGGGTCTCGTCGCAAGTCCGATGGTCGCGATGGTCTTGAACATCGCGACCATCATCCTGGCCACTCGCACTAGCTGTGGGAGGCCGCACCAAAAAAATAAAAAAAGCCCTGATTCAGAGCGAGCGCTCTTTCAGAGCATCCGTCTCTGAATCAGGCCCTGTGTGTATAAGGTGTATATAACACATAAATGTATATATTTGGGTCCTATTCCCAATATATTTCATTATGGTATGCAAATATTCCAAAATATGGAATATTCCGATATCCAAAATACCCCTGGTCCCAAGCATTTTGGATATGGGAGACTCAACCTGTACTCTCATTCCATTTGATTTTGTGTGTGATCAGAGCTGTCACTTTCAAGGTTAATTGTTACGTATGCTGTCATGCGGCCATACACATGTGGAGGGTACCGGAAGGCAATAGAGAAGTCGCGCAGGAGCGTAGCGTGCTACTGCGCAGTATGGCAACATGGAGTGGATGGTCACATGCTATGATGTCATAAAGGGCGATCATCCATCGTTTTCTTCCTGCCAGCCATGGCGCATGGACCCTCTGCATTTCAGCATTGTTATGGATGGATCATTTCTTTTCAGACCAGGTTCCAGAAACCCACCCACTTATTTGAATTGGCATTTAACTTGACCCTACTACAGTACTGAGGGCCTCATTCAGAGGCGGTCATAGGACGCAAGTAGTCGTTCTGAAACAGGGGGGCCGCTTGCATCCTGAACGGCCACCTCCATATCGGTCATTAGGCTGTGGGTTAATACCCACAGCTCTAACAACCGCTAAGGGTGATGGTCGCGATGGTCAACACCATCGTGACCATCGGGGCTTACGACGAGACCCTAAGTTATGGGTCTTGTCAACCTTAAGCCCCAGGGAGCTTCCTGCTCTGTGTGAGCAGGAAGCTCCCCACTGACATCATTGATGATGTCAGTGGGGCCACCCCCAAATGGCATGCGTTCCGATAGGAACGCCTCCGTGTGGCCGGGCACACCCCCGGTCTGCCCAGCAAACGGAGCGAGCTGTAACTCAACATCGACAGCTCGCCCCGTCTGCTACGAGACCCCTAACGATGGATCACCCGTTGTTAGCAGGGTCTCGCGCATGCGCACGACGGAGCCGGCTCAGAAGTGCACATGCGCACTGGAGCAACATCGACCCGGTCGTGAGCTTGTAGAGCTAACGACCGGGTCTGAATAAGCTCCTGAGTATGGTTTCAAACACTTAAAACTAGACTATTCTCATAGAAGCCTTCACACAGAAGCCTTCTCACTGGTCTGTGAAGGTTTCTGTATAACTTGGAGCAATTAATGCTAGTGGCATTAAAAGGTCTGAGTTTACATAGGGAAATAAAATAGACTCGAACGCAAAAGTTTGCAGGCTATTACATTTGTGAGTTCCGGCAACACTCGCCCTCCATTATATTTGCCCAAATGTCTGCAATCCCATACGCCAGAAATACGGCTCCAGCATTTCAGTTCCCATAGCTATTTTGCGCAACCATAAACTCAGGACTGTGATGATTGAATGATCAGCAACCAATGCTGCATCATTGTACACATAAAAACACAGAATTTGACGGCAGATAAGAACCACTTGGCCCGTCTAGATGCTCGGATTTGCAAAGCCGCCAGTGGGCTAAATACATCTCCCAGTATCTGCAATATTCGCATATTTTTACATAACACGTGCATACACATTTTCAGCAGTGGTGGCATTAGCATACAACTCTGAATGAGGCCCTATTATCTCATAGGGCCCTGGGCAAAATACTGGTTTGAACACCTTTCCGCTGTCTTTGCCAAAAATATATATAGTCGTGCCCTTATATTTAGACTGTATCTAAAAAAACTGATTTCTCCATAGAGAATTCCGGAGGGGGGTGCATGATGTTTAAGGGGCTACACCTCTAAAGCTATTGGAGGTACCAAGCTGAAATTTGGCAAGGGCCGGTTGAACTGTCGCTGGGTGCTGCATGCCAAATTTCAGGGCAAAAACATAAAAAGTGAGGATTTGGGAGTAATCTAAATCTCCAACTGTCACTTTTTTCTGACACTCTCAATTAGGACCACTTTTCTGTTGTAGTCTATGGGGGATTTTTGGGAAGGCATAACTCAGGGTAGGTGACAAAATTAGACTTGGGGCTTGTGTTATTAGGTAGCTATTGTTCCAGGTACATGCTTTTAGGGTTCAGGTAATTGAGAAAGTTAAAATTTTTAAAATATTACCTCACAAATGCCCCTTTATATAGATAGGGAGCTTCAACTTGTTACGCTGCCTCTGTAGGTGCATCCACCAGGGAAGTGTACTCACTGTGGCTTCACCTGGATGGACCAAGATGGCTGTCCTTTGTGGGCGTTGCAGTGCTGGGACCCGGCAATGGTAGCGGGCATTAGCAGTGGCGAATAACCTGGCGATGTTCAGCAGCGGAGCCCATTTAAAAAATGGCGCCATAGTGCCATATTTGAAATTTGAAGATGGCCGCCGTGAGCCATGATTGGCAGAGTTCAGCAGCAGTGCCCATTTAATCGCAGAGTTTGGCAGCAGTTTCAAAAATGGGGCCTTGCCGGCATTTATAAATTCAAAGATGGCCACCGCAAGCCAAACACAGCTCGTGGTGTTATCGCCCCGCCCACTTGGCTTGCTTGTATAAGCCAGTGAGAGGCAGCGGCATGGCAAACGGCCCTGGAAGGCGCAATATAGAGCTCCTGAAGAAAGAAGATGCTGGAAGTCCTAGTGGGCGGTGGCCATGCAAAAGAGCTCAAAGGCCCCGGGGGGGGGGGGTGGCAGCCATGCAAAACAGCTAATTGGCTGCCACCCCCAGGCAAAGACACCGGAAGCCCTAGCAAGTTGGCGCCCACCAGGCGAAGATGCCAAAGCCCTTGGGAAAAAAAGAGCTTAAAGGTCAACATCCCCCAGTCGAAGATGCAGTAAAATAAACTATTACAATAGTAAAGTGTATTGTGTTTATTTTACTATTTTCTTTACAGGTGGACTACAGGTGCCAGCAGGCCAGTAATGCCCTGCATGCTGGTACTAGTGGTTCTCCAAGTAACAGCAAGCAGAGGAGGCTTGCTGGGACCTGCGGTTCACCTGCAAAGAAAAATATATCTTAGTACACAACACTTTATACAATCAACCCCTGGGCAGTGGGTGCCGCGGATAGTGCTGGGCTATCAGACCAGGCCTGGGGTGCCCTAAGAGGGGGATCCCTTTAATTGGGGTGTCCCCAGATCCGCAGGGATCCCTAGTATGGGCTAACTAGCGGTCAGGATTAATGCTTCAGCCAGGGGACCTGGTGGAAGGGTTCCCCTGGCTGTGACTTTATCCCCCCAACAGAAAGAGCTCGGTGCTAGTTATGGAAATTACAGGGGACCCCTATGCTTTTTGTCCCCTGTATTTCCAATTTTACTCAACTGAGCCCAGTGCTGGTTGTGCTATATACAGGGAACCAATATGTATTTTGTCCCCTGTATTTTGACAACCATGACTGGCTCTAAGAAGCCTAGAGCTAGTTCTGGTAAATTAGGGGACCCCTACACTTTTTGTCCCATGTATTTTCACAACCAGGACCGGCAGTGAAAATCCCGGGGCTGGTTGTGCTTAGGGTGGGGGGGGGGGGAGGCGATGTCCTTATTTTAATTTTACATATATTCAATTGTATCATAGATGCTTAGATGAATCTCACTGATACATCTATGTATCTGTGTCTTATTGATTTTATTGTCTCAGATGCATGCTCAGTACCAGTGAGCCCCACTGTCGCCCACTCATGCCCATGTGCACAGCCCTGCTGCTGCCACTGCTCTGCACCCCCCTGCTGCTGCTGCCCCGCACTCCTGCAGCCCAGCCCCGCAGCTGTCTCTCCCTCTGCACATCCAAAACACATCCTGTGTTCGGTGTCTACAGTCCTCTCATTTGGTCACCACAACAATCCCGCTGGGTTCCAATATCCTTCTCACTCCGTACATCCATTTTATTCAGAATATACATTCATCTCCCTAATTGCTAAAACTATTATATTCTTTCTATGCATATACACTTTCTTCCCCTATATGCCTTCATGCTGCTATATCTTCCCCAATCCCTACTGCTGTGTGGTCTCCCAACTGTGCTAGTCTGTGTTCCCTCATCTGCCCCAATATGTCTTTACCCATCTGCATTGCCCTGTTTTACTGCTTCTGTGCCACTCTGTTTCCTTCCATCTGCACCACTGCCTTCCCCCCAACCACTCTATCTTCCCCTCATCTGTGCCAATTTTTTACTACATCTGCACCACTCTGTCCCCCCAACCATGCCACTCTGTCTTTCCCCTCCTACCCGCACCACTCTGTCTTCCCACCCATCTGCACCAATCTGTCTTCCCCAATCCCTACTGTTGTGTGTTCTCCCATTGTTCTAGTCTGTATTCCTCATCCACACCAAGTCAAGTTGTCTTTACTCATCTGCGATGCTCAATCTTCCTGCATCCATGCCACTCTGTACCCCCCATCCATGCCACTCTGTACCCCCATCCATGTCGCTCTGTTCCACAAACCATGCCACTTTGTCTCCCCGCCATCTGCATGCACCTGCATCACTTTGGCTCCCCCCATCTGTACTGCATAATCTTCCCCACTCTCAATGCCTTTTTATATGCCCCATCCACACTGCTGTCTCCACCCTCCAGCCAACCCTCTCTTATCCCACCTGTGCAGCTCTAACTTCTGCTCAGACCTCAGTTGTATAGACTGCATGTGTGTATTCCAATGAGCACACGATTCTCCAAATTAGCAGCTCCACCATTTTGTGAGTGACAGCAATCTCACTCTGTGAGAGTTCTGAATCTGCAGTTAACCACAGGGGGTGATGGCATTCCAAATCTGTATTGCGCAAAGAACACATCTATTAAGGCGTCAGCCTTAATGATCAGAATTTCATTGCTTTTTTAAGTTTGAGTGGCAGAAATTCAATAGGTTTTGAGAATTTTCAGATCATGTCTAAGAAGCCTTAATGGGACATGTGAAACCGTAAGGTAATTTGTCTAAAGAAAAAAACAAAAAAAACAAATATATATATATATATATATATATATATATATATACGTTAGTGCAATCTACTATAGGTCACTCATTTCCTCCAAGTCACATGGCAGGTGTTCAGGTTGTCTTATAGAGGTTCCGACCATTGATGTTTTATTGCAGTTCATCAGCTAAAAAATTTAACTCAATCTGACCAATGTGCTATTCTTCATATTTATTATTATTAGATTAGCACTGTTACAAAACATCATCATACTAAATATTGAAGCTCCATAATTTGCTTCAAAAAGATTTATTTTAATAGGCATTCCACAATGGACCTAGGACCTAATTTATTACATTTGCAAGATTACGTTCGCAGATGTCCGATTGTTGCGTACTGCGTATCACAGTGCACATGCACGAAGGCTCTTCTGCAATCACACTGCAATAAATTAGCCACTGCGATGGCATAGGCAGCTTGAGCTCTCACTGCATGCAACGAGGTTAGCAAATTCTGAGTAAGGTCAGACCTGTTGTACAAGTGCATGAGGCTCGATTGGTACTCGATGTTGCCAATGGTTTTGCAAACTAGCAAAGTATTATCGATGTAAGTAAGGGGAAGTGGGCATCCTTATGTTGAGCTGCGATGGCATTGCAATTGCAAACATTATCATATTTGCGCAGTGGGTCTGCGTGTTTAATAGCAGCTGCGATCACACTTATGGTCCATAGTGAATCAGGCCCCTAGTTCACACCTTACTCCCAGGTTAGCATTGAGTAAGGTTTCAAAGGACAAAGTGGAAAATTGTGAAATCTAATGGTGAGTCAGCAAGTGAAGGGGTGCAGCTTACATTAACTGGTGACTGCCCCATATGTCAGTGACTAATATAGGGGACCCGTAAACAGAATAAATAAACTCAAATGACTGAGATGGGGCAACATATGCTCAGCCAATCAGAATGTTTTTTTTTTTACCAGTCATTTAGACAAAATCTGTTCTGATTAGTTGGCTGCACATTCACCCCATCATTTGTCTGTATCTATACTTGTTACATTCATCTAACCTGATTTTTTATATGTATTTTTTCCTATGAATTAGTGTAGTTTAGGAACAAGTTTCAGTATGGATTTAGGTGCAACACAAGCAAAGATAATATAGGTAGACAGTAGCTGGCTGCTGCGAAACCAAGTGCTTCTTCAGTGTGAGTTACTCCCCCTCTCGCTTTCATGGGATGGCCACACCAAAACCTTTTACAACCCATGAAATTGCCTTTTGGTGTTGGTTAGTTTTTGTGTAGATTTTTTGTATTCCAATTTAAAAAGATGCTTTTACAATTTGCAGAAACACTCTTGGCCTACCAGGATTTCTGTACGTGTCTGACAGGATGGACTTACTTTGCCACCCTAGAAGGGTTTACAGAAACTTTGGTGTTGTGCCCTTTTCAGCTTGCGAAGGGCCAGCACATTTATAGTGATGCCCTGTCTGGGGTTTAACTTGGCTTGTGCCTGCCCATGTAAGTGCTCTGAAGACTCGTGTACTAGGGAGGGTGGACTGGCATTGTCAGGACCTTTCCCATTGGTATTGCTGTGAGAAATGAAAAGTGAAACTGTTAGCATTTATAATAACGCATGCAGACAGATAAGGTAGAACAATACAACTGAAAGCTTTTTCAAAAACGGCCTCAATAACTTTGTTTTACATAAATATGAAAATTGTACTGTGCCTGTGTATTAAAAATTCTGAGAAATCCATGTGAACATAGGGCCTGATTCAGAGACACTCGTAAGCGGCAGTACGCTCGTTCCGAGCGATGTTCGCCCATCTGCGCATGCGTACGGGTTTTTAATACGCATGCGTGAACCAGTAAGTGCGGACGAAAATCATTTGTTCGCTATATAGCGAGTGCCTGCTATTTTGAGTGACAGGAGGAGGCGTATGTGGATGGTAACAGGGGAAGGTGCATGAAAACGGGGAGTGGAGAT
The DNA here is from genome assembly GCA_031769625.1 of Taudactylus pleione. Classification (NCBI taxonomy): domain Eukaryota; kingdom Metazoa; phylum Chordata; class Amphibia; order Anura; family Myobatrachidae; genus Taudactylus; species Taudactylus pleione. The sequence continues at coordinate 346,269 of JAUIMM010000434.1, forward strand.
CAGAAGGCAGGCGTGCCTAAAGGTCAAAGCGGGCATTTTATGGGTGTGCATAATTAATACAGCAGCATCATTGACCACGTCACTTGGTTATTTTATAGTCAGAACTGCTCGCAATATAGTGGTAGGAAAAACCAACCACAAGAAAAGCGAGCAGTTCATACGCTGGTCGATGTACTCGATTAATCTAATAAATAGCGGACAAGATGTAGGATGCGAGCGGCCAGGGGGGCGTATTTTGCCAAAAAACGACCGCAAGTTTGGTTCGCTCGTTCAGACATAGAGGCGTGAACAGACCGCAAAGAGCGAACGGTTCATTTGAATAGCCACCCCTTTTTTCTGGACGAGCGAGCGCAAATAGCATCCGGCTCTGAATCAGGCCCATAGTTTTTTGGGATCCATGAGATGCATCTCTAAGCTTTCCTGATTCCAGCGCATTTGCAGTACTCAGCGGCACAGGGCTTAAGCTGCACCCATGGACTTAAGCCCCACCTCTCACTGTCGCCAGACTTACGCTCTGCCTTCTGGTGACATCAGCTGTCAGTCACCAGGAAGGCAGGGAGGAGAGGGCTAGATAGGTGGAAGCAGTGATGCAGGTTAGCTGTATCACTGCAAGGGAACGTGGCCTAGTGGCAGACGCAAACACATCCTTTATGCAGCTACAGCCTATGATGTCGGGACCTGACTCAGGTTGCTGGTGTCCATGTGAGGTTTCACGAGGGGGTTCATGGCCCTAGCCAGGAGAGCACATTATATATAAAGGGGAAAAGTTCCTATGCCAAAAGGTGTCCATCGGCAGAATTGTTGCACAGACAGGAGGGGCAGTTGCCCCTGTGATGTCAAAGGCAGATGCAGCCCCACTAAGCAAGAGTCCCCCTGGCAAAAACAACCCCCTTGTCTGCAATATGGATTAGAGCGAGAGCCCTGTAAAATATCATGCCTGACTGTGTGACTAGGCTGCAGCTGATCAAGTAATTGCAGCATGAGAAAAAGAGAGCCTGCATGAGAGAGCCTGCATGAGAACACGAGGAGGGCTGCTGACAGTCACAATGGGGCACCTAAAACAGAAAGATACCATGCAGTGTGAGAGCAGCAGTAACCAGAGCCCAGAAGAAGTGAACCAGGTGTATGACTTGTTAGAGGAATGGATGGATACCCCCATTAGGTGTGAGTATTGGAAGAAGTCCTTGAGAAGTACCTCCATAGGCAGCATAGCAGTATGGAGTCCTGGAAGCAACAGCATGGAGGCTGTAAGGTTTACCAAAGTGTGGTGCAGGAATCTCTTATGACTGTCCGCTGTGCACCCTATTGTGTGAGAAATTGCACCCTATGATGCTGTGGCACTACTGGTACCATATTGTCCTGGTATGTACTGCTGCTCATCATATCTTATGCCACTGCAATTAAGTGCTGTGCTGGAGGAGGTGTCCTACTGTGGTCTGATCTAACCAATATGATTAATGTGCAGGAAAAATTAGTGAGCTATGTGACCTAACATGTAAGATAGGGCTGGATTAAGGAGGGGGTCAACAGGGGCACACAAAGGGGCCACCACACATAGAGGGGCCACCACACAGGGTCAGTGTGTCCTGCCGAGGACAGGTGTCCAGTGGCACTTATTTCCAGATTGGGGCTCAGCTTCCGCCGGATCTGTGTTTACTGCATGCAACAGCACATAACGGCTTCCGAGTCCCCTCATTGGCATCAAGTGATACATTACATCCGTGAAACTGATGAGGGCACTTGTGAGCAGCTCTGGCAGCAGGTCACTAAGGTAAGTAATCAGTGGCAGAGATGGAGCAGTAGGCCCCCTGTGGCTTGGTTGTAGGGAGGGGGGCAGTAGACTCCATGTGGCTAGGGGGGTAGGCTCTGTGTGGCTAGGGGGAAGGTGAGGTGGTAGGCTCTGTGTGACTGGGGGGTGGCTATGTAGGCTCTATGTGGCTTGAAGGGGCCCCCACAACTAATTTGCCCTGGGGCCTCCACAAGCCTTAATCCGGCCCTGATGTACCAGTTATGCTTTGTGCTGGAGAGAAAGAGTCTGTTTTTTTCAAGTTATTCCAGCTTTTATTTTGAATTAGCTGGGTTACCTGGCGTTGCCTGGGTTAAAGAATGAACCTTGAAGTACATCTGCAGCCTTCACTTTTTGCATTGTAAATCACACTGGAGACCACTGCATATGAAAATTAGTAACTGCCAGTGCAGGTACAGTGTGAGAAAGGGCCTTAATTAGGGTAGTGCAGGGCAGGGGGCGCTATTTGGGCGTGTCAATTTTTCTGTTTATTATCATTCTCACTTGTACTGTAGCTTCCTCTTCTTTTATCCCCAGCATCTCCTGGCCTCCCCTATCTCTTCCCTGGCCCTTCCGCATGAAGCCATGGCCTTTTTTCATGTACACTATCTTGTGTCCCTATTTAAAAAATGGGTGGGCGCCAATGCTCTCTCTGGGACAGGGCACCAAAAAGTTTAGTTACGGCTCTGGTTTGAGAGTTGATTCTCCGACTCACTGCTCTTCCTTTGGAGCTCTACCTGCCCCCCCACTGGTACATATCAGCCTATGCTTAAACCAAAATTTCAAATCAGAGACTCCACGGCCTACTTTGTGGGCACCATGTAGACCTCCATGGCCGGGACAAACATCAAACTTAGCCAAAAACCTAATTCAGGACAAACGAGGCCACAATGCCAAATTTGGTGGAGCTAGGTACAAATCTCTGGCCATGCATACAGGACAAACAGACAGACACACACACTATTTCTTACTTATTATGTGCTCTACCACAACACATATTTATTAAACACCTGATTATTTGGGGGACTGACTGGTACCTGTACTTTACCCATCACCAGGTGGAGCAGAGAAAGTGTGGTGCACCATACACAGTGACACTGCAGACATTTGTACCCAGTACCAGAGGGTTTACACATGTGCAGTAAAACTTTAAAGGGACCAACATTACATGAGGTTTAACCCTGCACTCAAGTACACAAGTAGAGATTATTTGAATTGATGGGCCCTTAGAGGTATATATACATTTAAAATACAGTCATACCTGGGATTCGAACCTAGCACCTCATTTGCTAATACAATGGAAACCTGTGAATTCTAACTATATGAAACTACTGCACATTCTAATTCAATTTAATATACAGGCATATCTGGGATTCAAACCTATCACTCCACATTATGCAGTCAGACATGTTACCAATGGAGCCATTTGGTTTTGCATTAGGAATGTGTGAACAATATGAGGACGCAACAAGATAGTTTGCAGGGGACGATGAACACCCTAGTACTGGGCCTGTGTACAAGTACAGGTATTCTAAAGTGTACCAGACAGCAGTAGGTACAACAAAGCTAAAACAACTGATGGACATGGTCGCGGAGACTCCTGTCTTACCCGAATCTCTTGGTTTATTTTCTCTCCTATAGTAGGATGTACAATGTAATTTCCAAGAATAGATGATGAATGAACTACTTAATATACTGATATTTTTTCCATAAAATACTCAGAATTTTTTTTTTATGAACGAATTAGGTCAAGAACATCTATTTATAACTTATCCAACATGACTTTATTTTAAAAGAAATTATTAAATACATAACATTAATATTGATTTTTCAAAATATCGACTGATGATATATATCGGAATATCGGCCATTCGAACATCGCAGCATCACTACTTTAAAAAAGGTGATTGCTCCTTTCTGCAGCCTCTGTTTATAGGGCAATTAATTTACATTTGCTCCTCCCTGCAGCTGTCGGGTGTGCATCCCTGCCATGCTGATTGATCAGCATTGATCAGCAGCACAGCTGACACTGCGGGAGGTGCAGTGATGCAGGGGGCGTATCTATAATGGGTAGAGGGTGTGCGGGGAACATGGGACCCTGGGTCCAGGGGGACCCCGCACCGCACACCCTGCACCGATAATATTACTTACCCCTCAGGAGTCCCATGTCGGTGCGGGGGTCAGGTGCTGTGAAGCAACTGGAAAATGGCCGCGGCTGCCATTTTTCCGTCATTTGTGCATGTGCAGTACAGGGAAATGGCCACCGCGGCCTTTTTCACGGTGACCTGTGCATTCATTATAGACTCTGGGCACACTCTAGTGCCCAGAGTCTATAACTCCGGCGCTGGCCACGCACAGCTCAGTGCGCTGCCCGCTGCCGGGCGGAGAGGAGGGGGCCCGTGTCAGAGACTGCTCATGGGCCCCCTCCTCTCTAAAAACACCCCTGTGCTGCTGCATTACCTTCCAGCAGCTGTGAAGTGTACATTTTTAATAGTTGCACTGTTTGCTACCATATCAGGTAACGCACAGCCTGGCACGGTCATAAACGATGTGTCCACACCAGGCAAGCGGCTGAGCGGTAAAATTTGTGCTTCAGTTCAATACAGTGTCCTACCCCATTCTCAGATGTTGTCATGAGTTTTACTCTTTCATTTTTACAGACTCTATACTAAGCTGTTAGATGCTTACTTCAATAAATCAACTATACTACATGAGATCATTATTCAAACAGTGCTGGTTCATTTATTTTCCATCGCCTAATTTACCAGGATGAGTTTTATTACTGCCCACAGCAGAGAAATCACAGCGGCACAATTATGTCTGAAATTGTTTTTCCCTAAACTATTATGACCAGAGATCTTATTTGCAAATTGGCCGCAGAGAATGCTCCAAGCTTAGCTCATTGCAATAAGGGAATGTTACTAGGAACAGAATTAGCAATGTGCATTTAAGCAAATCATTACATATAATTACGGTTATCTTTATAAAGCTGGGTGATAGCAATGAGAAAGAAATAAAGAGAATTGTGGCAAAGTAAGTAAATGACACCTATTATATGGGTTTTTGCAAATAACTAAAAGACTGTCCATATAAATTTAATTATCACTATATCTCCATCATATACTCTCATCTATACATATCAGTGTACAGAACACTAGGGGGGTTAGGGGGCGGGAGTTGCACTCTGCACCTTACAGTCTACAATATTAATTTTAATAGAAAGGAAGTTGTGATTAAAACAAAACAATTTACTATGAATGAATCATAGAAAACATATAGAAAATGAGCTGTTCGGTTCTACGCGGTTATGTTTGGATCTGGAACACGGCAGGTTACTGGCTATCCGGGTCACACGTGACTTGGATAACCAACAAGATAAATCCAAACTTTCGCAAATTTTTCAAAAAGAACAGAGTAGAACTGAACCACTCTACAGTACATATATAGGGGTATTCAATATGGAGCGAAAACTCAGTTTTGGCGATATTTTCGCACCGATGACGTCATTTTCGCAGGTTTTGGTTTTACACCGTATTCAATTTCAAAGACTTTTCGCAGGTTCGGGGATAACTTTTCACCACTGAATAGGTGATGGAAAAAAGTGCAGAATTGGGGTTTAGGGGTGCAGGCTTAAAAAAAATAGCCTGCACCCATGGGAATGACATTTGAAAAATAACTGTGTCAAAAAAAATAAAAAAATAAAAATAGGGACACCCCAAAAAATGTATTTAAAAATTGGGGTAAAAAAAAAAAACTAGGGAAAAAATTGTTTAAAACTAGGGAAATAGGTTCAGGGCTATTCTGCAAGTATGCGGCAGGTGTTTTGAAGAATAGAATTATAGCGGCAGGTGCACAAATGCAGAACTTTTAAAAACTTACTTTAGGGACATGAAAATATGCTAGTACCCATTTTCATGTAGCCCAAATTTGATGGGACCACTTAAAAAAATGAAAAAAATAACCTAAGTGCTCTTCTGCATCACTTCTTCAATGTCGGGAAAAAAGCACCTGCTGCGGCTATTTAAATCCCCGACTTTCATTTGCAGGCTAAAACGGGGGTACCCATAGTGATCCCCCATGTTTTTACAGCTTTAGGGGGATCCTACAATTTTTTTCAGGTAAATTTCATTTTTTATAGCAAATCCCACTTCGCAGGCTCCCGTTTTCGTAGGTTTTATATTGAATATGGGGATAAAGCGGGCGCGCGCCCAATAGTTTATCCCAGGAAAATCTCCGATATGCAACGTAAACTTCGACAGCGAAGTTTACGTTTCATACTGAATACCCCTCATAGGGGGGTATTCAATATGAAATGTTAACTTCACTGTCGAAGTTAACGTTTCATATCGGAGTTTTTATCTGCGTTATAGTATGGTGCGTGCCCGCTTATCCCCGTATTCAATATAAAATTAACGAAAACGGGAAACTCCGAAGTTGGATTTGCGTAAAGTTATGAATTTTTCCTTAAAATAATTGTAAGACCCCCCCTAAAGTTGTAAAAACATGGGGGAACACTATGGTTATCCCCATTTTAGCCTTTAATTGAAAGTCGGGGATTTAAATAGCCGCAGCAGGTGTTTTTTTTCTGACATTGAAGAAGTGATGCAGAAGAGCACTTAGGTTATTTTTTTCATTTTTTTAAGTGGTCCCATCAAATTTGGGCTACATGAAAATGGGTACTAGCATATTTTGATGTCCCTAAAGTAAGTTTTTAAAAGTTCTGCATTTGTGCACCTGCCGCATACATGCAGAATAGCCCTGAACCTATTTCCCTATTGTTATACAATTTTTTACCATTTTTTTTTTTTCACCCCAATTTTTAAATTAATTTTTTGGGGTGTCCCTATTTGTTTTTTTTGTTTTTTTGACACAGTTCTTTTTCAAATGTCATTCCCATGGGTGCAGGCTATTTATTTTAAGCCTGCACCCCTAAACCCCAATTCTGCACTTTTTTTCGACACCTATTCAATGGTGAAAAGTTATCCCCGTTTTTTATCAAAGACTTTTCGAATCTGCGAAAAGTCTTTGAAATTGAATACGGTGTAAAACTAAAACCTGCGATAATGACGTCATAGCTCCGATATTAACGCAAAAACGATGTTATCGCACCCATATTGAATACCCCTGTAAGTGCTGTGTATATAATTATAAATTTATGCAGAGGGAAAAATCACACACAACTTATATAATACAGCAATGTGCTGGTCTCTTTGTTTAGCATTCTCTGAGGCTGAATTGTATTGGCAGCACTCAATGCAAAAAAGGAAACAGGCAGAGGGGAGGTCATACAAACGTCCCAATATCAGAGATAAGATTTTATCAGGGTACACAGCTGGCCGTGTGGTTATTTGGCTGGATGGCACCTATACGTACAATTATGTTTCCTCCTAATTGTGCCTATGGGGAGTTCTACCTGGTACCGGATTGTGCTGATATATATATATTTCTACATCAGATGTGAAATAGCCTTTCATCCATTATCAATTGTTTGTTGGTTGCAGTTAATATATTGTTGCATTTCATATAGATGAGGTTACCTGAGTGTGTAATATCAGTACATGCCAAAGTCTCCTGTAGGCTATAGGCCACTGATTTTAAAATCTTTTATTTTTATAATATATAGTCCTATATCTGCACAATCACATACCGAATACTGTGGTATAATAGCTCAACATTCATATGGTCAACATGGTTGAAATGTCTAACCCTAACTCTACCTTCAGCTTAATCATAACCTCCCTCCACCCGAGGCAGCCTAAACCTAACCTCCCCATAATACCTAGCCTCTCCATCCCGCAGCTTAACCCTAACTTCCCTCCGCCCCAGGCAGTCTAACCCTAACCTCCCCCTAATACCTAGCCCCTCCATCCCGCAGCTTAACCCTAACCTAACTTGCCCCACGCAGCCTAACCCTAACCTCCCCCTAGTACCTAAACTCTCCTCTCCATCCCACAGCTTAACCCTAACCTCCCTCCCCCCCAGGCAGTCTAAACCTAACCTCCCCCCAGTACCTAAAATCTCCATCCCGCAGCTTAACCCTAACCTCCCTCCGCCCCAGGCAGCCTAACCCTAACCTACCCCTAGTACCTAACCTCTCGATCCCGCAGCTTAACCCTAACCTCCCTCCGCCCCCGGCAGCCTAACCCTAACCTCCCCTTTGTACCTAGCCTCTCCATCCCACAGCTTAACCTTACTTGCCCCACGCAGCTTAACCCTAACCTCCCTCCGCCCCATGCAGCCTAACTCTAACCTGCCCCTATAGTACTTAACCTTTCCATCCCACAGCTTAACCCTAATGTCGACATTCAGATAAAGGCCCGTATTCAATCAGCCACGAAAAGTTGGAAACCACGAAAAAGTATCGCCGACTGCAACTTTTTGCCAGGCGGAATCTTATCTCTGTATTCAATTGCAAACAGTTTTCGCAGACAGTACGTGAAAACGCAATGCAATGAAATAGGCAAAAAATATTCGCCTCTGAATAGGTGGAGAAAAAAGTGCAAAATCGTTATTTTGGGGTGTAAAGGTGGGGAAACCACTCAGCATCCTTGGGACAGCCCCCCAATGGATAACTGTGTAAAAAAAACGAAAAAAAGGAGGAACACCCCAAAAAGGCACTTTGAAAAAGGGGATGAAAAAGTGCATAGTGGGGGTACAAACTTAAAAACTAGCAAAATTGTTTTTTGGGGGGTCTGCAAGTATGGTGAGGTGTTTTTACGATTACAGGTGCTTGCTTCAGATGCGTTCTTTTAAAAATACCTTTAGCAAATTTAAACCATGCATGCACCCATTTTCAGGTACCCCAAATTTGACAGGACTACTTATTTTCACCAAAAAAAACTGCTTAATGCTATTCTTCACCACTTGTGCAAAGACACTAATTAGAAGAAATTGACACACCTTCAGTACCCCAAGTAGCTTTATTAGGGCTATTCGGGGGCATGTACATTGATCCCCAATGTTAGTGCATCTTTTAGGGGGTGTCAGGCTGATTTCCCCAATTCCATCAGCATTTTTCGCCTGGTATGCATTCGTCGTGTTGCGTTTTCCCATGTTTTGGAATTGAATAGGGCGATTCGCGGGTACGCACGCGATAAGTTTCCGCAGCTAAAATATGTGATGTAGGCAAAAAAGTCCGGCAGGTGAAAAAGTATCGCGGGTGCGAAACTAATTGAATATGGGCCAATGTCGGGATTTCACATGTTGACATTTCAGATTCTTACCTTGTGAATATTACAACACTCCGAGAATGCCCACATTTCCACAATGCCAACTACCAATATTGTGGTGTCATCCAGGGGCATTTCTAGAGAGGAGGTTCTAGAGAGGAGGGGGCGCGTGTGCAGTCTCCGACACAGGTCCCCTCGGTCCCCTCCTCTCCGCCCGGCGGCCGGCAGCGCACTGAGCTGTGCGCGGCCAGTGCCGGAGTTATAGACTCTAGGCACTAGAGTGTGCCCAGAGTCTATAGTGTATGCACAGGTCACCGGGAAAATGGCCACGGCGGCCATTTTCCCTATACTGCGCATTCGCAAACGATGGGAAAACGGACGCCGCGGCCATTTTCCAGTCGTTTTACAGCGCCGGACCCCTGCGCCGACGTGGGGCTCCGGAGAGGTAAGTAATATTATGAGTGCAGGGTGTGCGGTGCGGGCCCCCCCTGGACCCAGGGGCCCATGTTCCCCGCACACCCTGCACCCATTAAAGATATACGCCCCTGGTGTCATCATAATGATTGCCGATACTGTAATTTACGACCTTAGGACCCATCTGATGATCATGGTAAATTATAACATGAGCGGTGATGTTTATCTTCTGATTACAGATGACCAACTAGATGACCACACAGCATGAATCGTACATATAGGCTCTGTTTTAATGTCCACCTGTTCTACTTCATTTTAATTGACTGTTGCATGGATCAGAGATGCAGACTCCCACCTATGCCAGTGCTGGAGGGGATAACGCAAGCCGGAGATATCATGATCGGAGTATTATTAGGGGTTCATGCTGACAAACTTTATCAAAAACCTACACTGCAAGTGAGACCACCCAAGACCCTGTGTACATTGTAAGTAAATATTATAACACAGTATATGTGGGCTGCATTGTGTTTCAGATTTCATCTGTGAGGAATATATAGACTTTTATACTTAGCTGGCACTGAGATCTGGAAATACACCTGCATTTAGCTTGTATGTGTGTTTGCGTGTGCGTGCGCGTGTGCGTGTGTGTGTGTGTTTCTTTCAGTGTAATATATACATATAATGGAGTTTAAACTTGTTTCAATTTATATTGTATCAATTAAAACAGATACTAATAACTAGCAATAAATATAATGAATAAAGTAAGTAATATCTTGTAAAACCTAATTAATAAATCAGGTTAATTTTTATCTAACTAAGGGGTCTATGTACTAAGGAGCTGATTCAGACCCGCTCGCTAGGATGCGATAGCTCGTAGCTGGCTGAAATTTGCAAACTGCGCATACCTACACATCGCAATGCGTGTGCGTGAACCACTGTGAAAGATCGGGACGTGCTCGCTCGTCCAGCATAGACAGCCCAGTTGAATGAGTGACAGGAGAGGCCGCGAACGCAGGCGTGCCTGAGGTTTTCAATGCCGTTTCAGAGGCGTGCATAATTAACAGGCAGCGTCATAGTACACGTCACCTGGTTGTATTTCACACTGAAGTGATCGCAGTGCTTGCGGCAGGGTATAGTCAACTTCAAGCGCTGCGAGCACATCCGATGATGCTCGATGTACCAATATTTTCATGCAATTCAAGGAGATGACGTGCGCAAGTGGGCGTCTTATGAATGGCTGGTGGGCATCTGCATACACAAAGTGATCGCACGTCATGACATAGTGGGCGTGCTAATGCCATGCCGTGCGATCGTCTGCCTTGCTGGGCGTGCACTGGATTTGCATACGCTGGGAGCGAGCGAAAGCATCTAGCAAGTGGGTCTGAATGAGCTCCTAAGTCTTGGAGAGAGATACTGGAAAGTAACAACTAATCAGCTCCTAACTGTCATTTTTCAAGCACACAGGGGTATATTTACTAACGTGCAGAATTTTAGAAGTGGAGATGTTGCCCAGAGCAAACCAATCAGATTGTACTTATTTATCTAGCAGCTCCTAGAAGATAATAGCTAGAATATGATTGGTTGCTATTGGCAACATCTCCACTTCTAGAATCCGCACTATAGTACAGTAAATATATCCTATACTCTGCTCCTAACTGTCATTTTTTAAATCCTGTCTGTAAACTGACAGTTAGGAAATGATTAGTTGGTACTTTACATCCATCCATTTTATCTCTCTCCAAGGATTAGTACATAGGGCCTGATTCAGGTTGGATCGCAAGGTTGCGGACGCATGCAACCGGTCGATGTTTGCGTTCTGAGCATGCTTCGCAGTGCGCATAGGCAAGCCGGCCACTGTGATCGGGTATGCGAACGCAGCGGACACGCAGAGGGCACACAGAAATGAATGACAGGAAGCACTGTTTGGGGGTGGAGAGGGGGGGTGGTCGAAGGAACACAGACGTGCCTGTGCATTTAAACGCCATTACACTGGCATGCATAATTAATTCCCAGTGACGGCATAATCAGCCAGAGCACTACATGGCGACAGGTGGCTACTGCGTAATGGTCCGATGTTTCTTGATGTTACCGATGTTTTTGCTGACTTGCAGATGTATGTAATGGGAAGTGGGTGGCTTTATAAGGTGATAGGCGTCTTAGTATAGTGCTGCGATTGCATTGTGATCTCATTCATTTGCATATTTTCCCAGCGAGCCGGCGCGTGCCATTTCAGATTTGCGTTCCGTACAAAGGGCCTGATTCAGACCCGCTCGCGAGCGCTATGCGCTCGCAAGCAGGTCGATGGTGGCCCAGTGCGCCACCATCGACCTGTCGCTCCGGGTCTCGTACCAAAGGGGGCATGCTGTCGATGGTGGGCAGGCCGGGGGCGTGGCTGCCCAGACGGAGGTGTTCCCATGTGAACGCCTACCTTCTGGGGCCGGCCCCACTGACATCACAAGTGATGTCAGTGGGAGTGCTTTCGGCTCTGTTAGAGCCGAAAGCACTCTCGGGCTTGTGGCAACGAGACCCTACCACAAGGGTCTCATCGCAAGCCCGATGGTCACGATGGTCTTGACCATCGCGACCATCTTCCTGGCCGCTCACTATAGCTGTGGGTGGTCACCCACAGCTATGCGAGCAGTCATGATGCCGCTCTGAAAAGCAAGAAGGACGGCCCTGAATCAGAGCGAGCGCTCTGTCAGAGCGTCCAGCTCTGAATCAGGGCCCGAATCAGGCCCATAGACCACTAACTAGCTATCTTTAAGTGAGAACTATAATATTTAAAATATAAATCGCAAGTTAAAATCTGAAAAGCCGAGAGCACTGCAAATAATGATGGTCCCTATTTCCAATCCCCGTTAATCACAAACAAGAAATTGTACACGACCTAGGTCACACGGAACTACTTAAGAATACATTATTTAAAGTTGTGAAACACCAAATCATATTACAGAATCATGTACAGCTTTTTGGTTGCAGTTTATGAAGCGTACAGTGAAGTGTACGGCTCCTGGTCATTGAGAGGGAGCGGGCATTTTGGTGTCCGCCCCTCGTTGGGTGACATCTGGTGCAATTCACAACCCCTAGAACCTACTACTGACGTCATTGCATAATTTGACTATTTTAAATGTTTTCTCTTATATTGTGTTGGGGACAACTTTTAGATGGAGTAATGTGTTGTATTTATTGGGTTATTATTACTATACAGAAAGGATTGAATGGCTACAGGAAGTACATGACGGGTTTGTTTTATTTTATAGACATTTATCATGCCCAAAATTTATATTGTCGACATGGTTGTAATATCAACATGCTCAGCACATTCATCATGTCGATACTGATGATATGTCAACATGATTAGAATGTCAACAAAACAGTGTGTCCTGGTGTAGCTGCCTCACATTTATAGTAGTGGCTCTGGTGGTGTTTTCTGGGTCCATTGGTCTGGTGATTGTGACATCCAGGTGTCATGGAGTAGTTCTGGCAGTAAGTTATCGTAACCTCTAACACTCCGCTCCACTAGCCTAACCCTAACCGCCCTTAGGGCCTGATTCAGAGCCGCTCGTAAGTGGCCGCTCGTTCGCTCCGAGTGATGTTCGCACATCTGCGCATGCGTATGGGTCATAATGCGCATGCGCCAACCAGTCAGTGCGGTCGGAAATCGTGCGCTCGCAAAATAGCAAATGCCTGCTAATTTGAGTGACAGGATGAGGCGTTTGTGGGTGGTAACAGGGGAAGGTGCTTGAAAACGGGGAGTGGAGATCCGAGCGCAGGCGTGCCAAACGGTCAAAACGGGCGTTTTAAGGGTGTGCATAATTAGTAAGGGAGTGTCATCGGCCACGTCACTTGGTTGTCTCTTTGCCTGAACTGTTCGCATGATTGCGGTAGGAAATGCTACCACAAGCACTGCGAGCAGTTCATACGCATTTCGATGTACTCGATTAATCAAATAAATAGCGGAGATGACGTATGATGCGAGCGGCCAAGGGGCGTCTTTACAAAATAGCGAGCACATGTTTCGGACGCTCGTTCAGACATAGAGGCGTCAACAGACCGCAAAGAGTGAGCGCTCAATTTAAATAGCCAGCCCCTTTTTCTGAACGAGCGTCCGCAAATAGCGTCCAGCTCTGAATCAGGCCCTTAGTGTCTAACCCTCCCCCCAGTGCCTAACCCGAACCATCCCTTTGTTCCTAACCATAAACCCATCTGGTGCCTAACTCAAACCCTCCCTCCAGTGCCTAACCCTAACCCTCCCATCCTGTAGCCTAAATCTAACCATCTCCTCCATGCAGAAAGTTGACATTTCACATTCTGAAGATGTCAACATGTTCTATGTCAACATGTGCTATGTAATGCATTTGTCAACGTTTCAACAATGTCAACATCATAACTGTTGATGTTGGGCCTTATTCACTATGGAACACAACTGCGAATGCAATAGTGATTACGCACACAGGGCCTGATTCAGAGCTGGACGCTCTGAACGAGCGCCCGCTCTGAATCAGGGCGTTTTTTTTTTTTTTGTGTGTCATCCTGGATGCTCGCATAGCTGTGGGTTACCACCCACAGCTTATGCGAGCGTCCATGATGATGGTCGCGATGGTCGAGACCAACGCGACCATCGAGCTTGCGACGAGACCCTTGCGGTAGGGTCTCGTCTGCCACAAGCCCTGAAGTTCTTCTGGCTCTATCAGAGCCAAAAGCACTCCCACTGACATCACTAGTGATGTCAGTGGGGCCGGCCCCAGATGGTAGGCGTTCCCATGGGAACGCCTCCATCTGGGCAGCCATGCCCCGGTCACGTCCACCAAACGGGGGGTGCTGTCAATCACCGTAGACAGCATACCCCCTTTGGTACGAGACCCTTAATGACGGCTTGGCCATCGTTATTTGGGTCTCGCACATGCACACGATGGACCAGCCTCCGTCGTATGCATGCGCACTTGGGCAACATCAGGCCCACAGTTCAGCTGCGATAGTATGCTAATCCATTGCGATCGCAATGCCACCGCTGCACTAAATAAGGATGCCCACTTTACCTTACACACATCTGTAATGTTTAGCAAGAATGCGAAGACATCGGTACAATCGAGTCCCATCGCAGCCTCGCACACACTTGCACAAGCTCTGACTTTACTCAGGAATTGCTAACTTCCGTGCACTCTATCAGGCTTCAGGCTGCGTATGGCATCACAGTGAATAATTTATGCACAACCCTGCAAATGCTTTGAAACGCACTGGCACGCCTGCGTTCGAAAGACCACAGGTTACCATGCGTACGCATGTGCAGTTATCAACAATCGGCCGATTGTGTGCATATTAGCATCAGGGTTCCTAGCTGAATCAGGCCCACCGTGACTGTATCCCCATGACGGTACACCGCTTTGTACATATTGCTATAGGACCCTCAGATCCTTATTTGTATGAAAATAATTAGGAGGAAACACTATACATCTGCAGGTCTCAGGAAGAATTATCAGAAAGACATTTAGAGAGATGAGTGAATACAGAGGGAAAGAGGACCAGGAAAGAGAGGAAAATGAGTTGAAAACAGCTTAGATATGGTAAAGGACGTCGAAGGAACCAATGAGATCTCTGAGTGAGTGGTGTATAGTTTGTAGAGAAGGAAGGGGGGGACAGACTCTTGAGGAACAGCAACAGGTAGAGGGAGAGAAGGAGTCTTTGGGGTATATTAACTACAGTGTGGATTTTTAGAAGTGGAATTGTTGCCCATAGCAACTACTATCTTCTAGAAGGTTCTAGATAAATGATATGTAGAATCTGATTGTTTTTTTATGGGCAACAACTTGCACTATAATAAATATACACCTCGGAGTCATAAGAAGAGACTGAGAAGGATAGGATAGAGATGTAGGTGGTCTACCGTGGGAGGACAGAGTCATGAAGCATGACAAAGTAGAGTGTTTAACGGAAGAGAGAATTGTCAAGGTGGATGAGTAAGGATTTAACAGTGAGGAGATCAATAGTGACACTAGAAAGTTTCCCTGGGGTAAAGGAAACTAAAACCAGATTGATTTGGGTCCAGAAGAGAATGGTAGGAGAGGAAAATGCTGAGTTGGTGATAGACAACCTGCTACTGGATCTTTGACATAAATTACAGCAGATAGATAAGGTTTAGAATCTGGGTCATGTGAATGTTTGTTTTATAACTGTGAAGAGCAGGGCAGTCTAGAAGGAGGAAAGAAGAGCAAGGTGGGAGTAGGTGTCAAGACAGATTGAATGGAAGGAGGAGAGGATAAGAGGATGGGGTGGAAATTTCTACAAGTATTAATGGAAAAGGTAGTGAGACAGGTTGGACACTCAGTTGGAGACAGGTAGGGGTGAGACAGTAGGATATTGATTTATGGTTGAATAATTGGTCGTATAGGGTGCAGATGGGGGTAAGAAGTAAGCAAAAAAATGAGGAGAAAAGTTTTGAGGAAGTAGCATCGATTAAATTGTCTAATGGGATGTGGAGGTTCCCCAGGGTGAGGGAATAAAGGTTGAATGAAAGAAAGCATGGAGCCAGGCTTCTCAAAGTTATATTGCAAGCAGGACATGGGGCAATGAGGATGGTAGATGACTACCACTCAAAGGTGAACAGGGTGGAAGATGTGAATAGATTGGACCTCAAAGGATGAGAGTAGAGGGAGAGATTAGGAAGAAGGAATGCAGAGATGTGAGAGTAGGAGACTCAGGATGCAGGATGGGGACAGGGAAGGAGACGAGGGAGGAAGGTGTCTCCGTGGGTCTGCCGCATTTGTTCCTGATCAACAGGTGTGGGAGAATCAGAAGCTCCAAAAGAGAGAACAGCAGGACAAGTGGTATTGGAAATGGATAGCCAGGTGAACTCAGCAAGAATAGAGGCAGCAGTAAAATGGAACTTGGAGATAAAAAGGCAGCAATACTTCAGAATCACTACAGTATGTCAGTACAGTGCAAAATAAAAATAAAAATAAAAGTTTCAAGTAGAACATAAAATTATCAAAATGTGCCAACACAAAATGGTGACTTAAAAACAAAATGAAAGTTAGATGCAGTAAAAAAACAAAATTGTAATAAAGTACAAGGAAAACAATGGCTGCTAGGATGCAGATACTAAAAATGGGGAACAAAGGGCCTGATTCAGAGCCACTCGTAAGCGGCCGCTCGTTCGCTCCGAGCGATGTTTGCCCAACTGCGCATGCGTACGGATCGTAATACGCATGCGCGAACAAGTCAGTGTGGCCGAAATTCATGTGCTCGCAAAATAGCGAATGCCTGATCATTTGAGTGACAGAATGAGGCGTATGTGGGTGGTAACAAGGGAAGGTGCTTGAAAACGGGGAGTGGAGATCCGATCGCAGGCGTGCTTAAAGGTCAAAACGGGCGTTTTTTGGGTGTGCATAATTAAAACAGCAGCGTCATTGACCACGTCACTGGGTTATTTAATAGCCAGAACTGCTCGCAAAATTGTGGTAGCAAAAACCAACCACAAGAATAGCGAGCAGTTCATACCCTGGTCGATGTACTCGATTAATCTAATAAATAGCGGACATGACGTAGGATGTGAGCGGCCAGGGGGCGTAGTTTCCCAAAAAATGACCGCAAGTTTTGTTCGCTCGTTCAGACTTAGAGGCGTGAACAGACCGCAAACAGCGAACGGTTCATTTGAATAGCCGCCCCTATTTTCTGGACGAGCGAGCGCTAATTGCGTCCGGCTCTGAATCAGGCCCAAAATATGTTAAACAAATAGAAGTTAGATGTAAAAAACAAGCAATGTTTGTAGAATAAAAATATAATCTGCTTGTAGATAAAAGAATTATTTTAAATTGAGGGAGATGAATGGGATACTTATGGGGAGAGTGAAGAGGGACCCCAAAAAATAATCCATTCCAGGAAGGTGGAACAATGAGGTTGAATAGATAAATTAAGGATGAAGAGCATCCAGGATTGATTATGGCAGCGAGGGTGGCAAGATATGGTGGTAGTTGGTAGCTTGAGGTAGTCTGAAACAGGCTTGTACAGTATACTGATGGAACTGATCATGTTGAAGGATTGATTGCAGTTGTAGAAAGTTTGATGAATGGAGACCTGGAGGTACACACTCTCCAACATAGCTAGTAAACAACTTGGGAACAAGTAATCTCACCATTTTGATCTCTGATTGTGCCTGGAGCAGCACAGAACATGACCCACACCTTGAAGATCCAAAAGACTAGGGTTGGGGGTTAGGGATAATTATCCCAAAGCAATGGTGATATTTTAGAATTGGAAAATAAGCAGGTTGGCCAGGTTGTCAGTGAGAAGTCCTGGGTTGAATCCAGTTAGATAAGTGAATGAAGTTGAACTAGGAGTCAGTAAGGACACCAGGAGGATGAAACAAGTGCACCAGCAGATATGATTAGTGACAGCTGAGCATCTCAGATCTAGAGATTAACAGGGAGAAGTGTGTTCCTTGTGGAGAGCCATTGGTGTGGAGCTGTGGTGGTGGGGATGATGGAAAAGTGCATGGGCATCTTCAATTGAAGTTAGGAGTCCAGTTCTGGCAGACCATCTCCAATGGAGATCTAACCAAGCACCTGTGCTCATGTCTGAAGACCCAGTATGCCCAACCATTTAAAGGTGGCCTGGGCATGCATTGACCTGAAGTACACCATGGAAAATGAAAAATTATAATTACTAAATATTAAACCATATGCACCACACCGTGTTGTGGAAATAACCATGGGGGAAGCCATAATTGTTTTTTGTGAGCCTGATTTCTCTAGAACAGTGGTTCTCAAATTTTGTCCTCCGGACCGCACACAGGGCCTGATTCAGAGCCGGACGCTCTGAAAGAGCTCTCGCTCTGAATCAGGGCATTTTTTTTGGAGCGGCCTCCTGGCCGCTCGCATAGCTGTGGGTGACCAAGCACAGCTACAGCGAGCGGCCAGGATGATGGTCACGATGGTCAAGACCATCACAACTATCGGGCTTGCGATGAGACCCTTGTGGTAGGGTCTTGTGGCCGCAAGCCCCAGAAAGCTTCTGGCTCTAATAGAGCCGGAAGCTCTCCCACTGACATCACTGGTGATGTCAGTGGGGCCGCCCACAAACGGTAGGCGTTCGCTTGGGAACACCTCTGTTTGTGAAGCCACCCCCGGCCACGCCTACCAAACGAGGCGAGCTGTCAATCATCATTGACAGCTCGCCCCCTTTGGTGCGAGACCCGGAGCGACGGAGCGCATGTCGCTAGCCGGGTCTCGCGCATGTGCACAACGGAGCCAGCTTCATCGTGCACATGCCCAGTGGGCAAACATCAACCTGGTTGCAAGCGCTCATCGCTCGTGACCGGGTCTGAATCAGACCCAGAGTTCACGTTTTGTAGGTCACCCAGCAGTTGCACAGGTGTATTCATTACTCACTGACATATTTTAAAAGATCCACAGATGGAGCTAAATTTTCCCCTTGTGATTCTGTGAGACCCGGAAAACATCCACTGTGGACCTAGTCTGAGAACCTGTGCTCTAGAAAATACAGCCCCAATCTGACCAACCTTGAACTGATTGGTGCTATGAATGAGGTAATTTTGCTGCCTTTCTCCAGGTTATAGCAAAACCAGCTGTGGCCAATTTAAGGTCTGTGCTGGTGACCAGCAGCAGATGCATGTATCCTGCAGCAGAGAGGAAGCAGCTGTAACAGATACATCTCCTAAGTGCAGGAGTACCTACTACTGTTGCCCATGTATATGACATTACTTTAACAGGCTGATTGCTGTACGTGAGCTATGCCAGCCCTTCCCATTCTCCTCTCCATGTTCCATCACCCTATAAATAGTGTCCATATAGCACACATACAGTATATATTTATTTTTATTTATTTATTTATTAACAGTTTCTAATATAGCGCAGCATATTCCGTTGCGCTTTACAATTGGATACATTGATAGAACAAAACAGGGTAATAACTGACAGACATAGAGGTAAGAGGGCCCTGCTTGCAAGCTTAATATCTATAGGGAAATAGGCATTGATACACAAGGATAGGTGCTATATATTGCAATTTGGTCTGGCCAGAATGCAGAGTTTCTAGGTGGGCTGCATGATCCAGTCACACAGGAATGTCGGCAAAATGTCAGGAGTATGTGAAAGAAAGACAATATGTGAGGTTATGTGTGGACTGTGAGAGGGGATGTAATAAGACATGGAAGCTATGAAGGTTATGTGGTCAGTTCTGGAATCTGATAAGCTGGTCTGAAGAGGTGAGTTTTCAGGGAACGCTTGAAGGATGAAGACTAGAAGTAAGTCTAATTGTGTGTGGTAAGGCATTCCATAGAGTGGGTGCAGCCCGAAGAAAGTCCTGTAACCGTAAATGGGAGCAAGTAATGCGCGGGGATGAGAGACGCAGATCTTGAGCTGAGCGGAGAGGTCGGGTTGGGAGATATTTTGAGATGAGTGAAGAGATGTATGTTGGTGTAATTCGGTTAAAATATATGTCTCAGTCTCCTTATAGTTTGTCACAAACTCGATTTTCATGTGCACATGCAGTACTGACAATCTCATTACTATCAATGATGTTCAACTCAATGTGTCTCAGCATTAGGAGCAAATATGGATATTGCCTACCCTCCTGATTCTGCTGAGAGCCTCCCGATAATCTGGTGCAACTCCCGGCCCCCCCGGAAATGCAGGCAAGCCTCCCGGTGGCAGCTGATCCCCCTGACCGCCACTCCCAGCGGGGGGAGGGGTGGTGACGTGATTCACGCTGAATCACATCATTTTGGCCCCGCCCCCTGCTTCACAATGCCTGTATTATCGGCATTATGTAGTGGGGGCGGGGCCAAAATTATGCAATAGCGTTACCCTGCCCCCATCATGCCCACAAACGTCAGTCATCTGCCCGGGCCACGCCCCCTGTTGACAGCCACGCCCCCCCTTCCCTGACGATCTGGGTGCTCCCTCCCGGAAGGAACAGCCAGAAAGTCTGCAACTATGGCTATAGGGTGTTAAATTTGCACCTGGACAAACCGTTTTAAGATGAAATGGTACAAATATATTTTTTAACATGCAGGGAAAATACTGCCTGCTTTTTCGTGCAGCATACAAACACCAGCTAACTTTGTTTTACACAGTTATTTAGTGTTGAGCTGTATTTCCCACATATTTTATATCCCCCAGAGAATCTAGGACCTGATTCACTTCACTTTACTATTTTACTACATTTTTTTCTGAATTTATCAATAACAAACTTAAACTTAGGGGTGCTGTGAAATCAATGCTGGTACTCTAGGGCGCCGTTATTCAAAAAAGTTTGGGAACCACTGGTATACATGGATATACTGTGCATCCTGAATGGTGCCATATCTGAGAAAAAGCAAAAGCTTGTGCTTGCCGCTGTGAGCATTACAGTTGATTAACTGTTTGTGTTGCATAGTATTATCTGGATCACTAATGCACCAGTCTTTCACCATAATCGATAAAAATGTATTGTTCTGTAATGGGATTACTTATATTGGCTGGTGGCGATAGAGAAAGAACATTTATGCAGGTTGAATAGATCACAGGTTCTCAAACTCGGTCCTCAAGACTGACAGTGCATGTTTTCCAGGTGTCCTCACAGATTCACAAGTGAAATAATTAGCTCCACCTGTGGATCTTTAAAAAAGTGTCAGTAACTAATGAATACACCTGTGCACCTGCTGGGTGACCTGGAAAACGTGACCTGTGTGGGGAACCACTGAAGTAGATGAATCACAGTACAGGTTGACTCTCCCATATCCAAAATGCTTGGGACCAGGGGGATTTTGAATAGCGGAATATTCCGTATTTTGGCATATTGCATACCATAATGAGATATCTTGGGAATGAGACCAAACTCTAAATACAGAATGCATTTATATTTTATGTACGCCTTATACACACACAGCCTGCAGGTCGTTTTTTACAATATTTTCAATAATTTTGTCCCTTAAATACAGTTTGTGTACATTGGACCATCAGAAAGCAAAGGTTTCACTCTCTCAGTCACAATAAAAAAAATCTGTATTTCGGAATATGGGAGACCCAAACTGTATCTGCCCTAATTTATTTACTAAAAGTTAAATTGTCTTTGAATACTATGATGCATTGGGCCCAATGCAATGGGGTGAGAGTTTAGAAAATGTGAAAGTTTAGCAGTAACCTCTCACATTGGTTGAGTTTTATCTTCAAAATTGGAAACATCTTGATGAGATTTTAAATTGTGAGAGTTTTTTTAGTCTAAAAAACATGCGAGTTTGCTCTGTTGCTTTGTTCTCTGACTCTATTGCATTGGCGAGTTTAAAAAGTGTGAGAAAACTGTCACATTTACTAAACTCTCACCCTATTACATTTGGCCCATTTTTGTTACCAAATACTGGTTAAACTAGTTAATGGACTGTAAAGGATTAATTTAAACATCGATCTATCTTAAAGCTTCAGTTTGGACTATTACCATCAGACTCAGACTGTGATACACGCCATTGAAGAGATCAACAGGGATCCCAGTATTCTCCCAAATGTAACACTAGGGTTCCAGATGTATGACACCTGTAATGTACCACATCATGAATTACAAGGAGCTTTACATTTCCTAACTGAGTTCATCACACTCCCTTCCAATAATGAGTGTATTTCTAGATCAACTTTCCCTGCAGTTATTGGATCCAAAGTTTCAATAAACTCAATCATTTTGGCTCATGTTTTGGGGACTTTCAGATACCCACAGGTAAGGAAATTTGAACAACATTTATTTAATAGCCCAAAACAATAAATCTACTACAATATTAAATGAATTACAAAATCACTATATTATAAACATGTAAAACAAGGCTACTAAAATGGGGATTGGTTTTGAGCACAAAAAAAAATACTATATTCTGGTAACATTTATAGCCTCCATTACTTGGATTCTTAATAGATGTTGGAGAGGTATGTATGGTCAAACACAGCCTACGTACAATAAGGGGAATATTTACTAAAGGTCAATTTTAATCAAATTAAAATAATTGAAATTTGAAAAACAATCAACATCGATATTGTGTTTCTGGGGATAAATCACACATTTACTAATATTTAAAAAAAAACTAATAAAAAATTATATGTTAGTAACTGCGTGATTTAGCATCAGACACACAACATCAATGTTAATCGATTTTCATTGATTTTAAATTGATCAAAATTTATTAAAATCGACCCCTAAGACTCTATTTTCTATTGGCAGAACTTATGTTGATAGGTGTCAGCGGTGTGTGGTGAAGGTCAGTCCACATGATGAATAGCTTAACCTGGGATTGGTCTATTAACTAAGTAGAACCGCAGGATGTGAGAGAACACAGGTCTAATGCAGGAACATGCAATGGGAGACAGATCTAGCCAGCAGCAGCTTGATGCATGCAGTGTTTGTAGTGTGCACCTGCAGGTACATGCGCTGGTGGCAGTGGGACTTGTAGTGTAGTCAGCGGTGGTGGCACGGTGGTGTATAGTGACACCACTGCTGTTAAATGTGGCACTGCTATATCTGGGGGGCACAGTCTCTCTCAGCGACACTCAGAATCACATCCTATCTGCCTGGAGGACAGAGGAAGAAGAATGCATGGTAAAGTGCATATGTGCAGAAGGCATATTGAGTTGGAGGTTGTGCATGCACAGAAGTGCACCACCATTACTATGGGGATCCTGTCACACCAAGGAAACAGTGCAGAGCGCACTCCTCAACATTTTAAAGAAATTGTGACTGAAGCACAGAAATTAAGTACCATTTGAACTTGCTTATACAACTAATGTTGAAGACTGTTGCCAGATCTAGCTAACAACATGTCTGTATGTTAGTGATGCATGCCTGACATAACTCGCGACTGTGCCGCCATGCTGCAAAATATTGCATACAATTATGAGACCATTCCAAACCTTTTCAAGAAGCGGCTGTCCCACCAAATACAGCCATATAATAACAAAAGAAACCATTGTATCAATAGACTTCCAGGGTCCTCTTATCAAAATCATTGTTAAGGGCATTACTCAACAAACTTGGTGAACAGGTGGAATCAGAAACAGAAATAAAATAAAATGCTTATGTTCACTAGAAATCTTTGAAAGTTCAGGAATAATGTCCTTGGGTAAAACTGCATCAGTAAAAGATACTGGATAATGGTTTAACAGGAAATGATGGAGATCTCTGAAAATAAAGAAAGATAAGTGTAAAGCCAATATTTTACTCTTATTAAACTACTATAGGGTGAATTGATATTATTATTATTATTATTATTATTATTATTATTATTATCATTTATTTATATGGCGTCACAAGTGATCCGCAGCACCTTACATAGTACATAAACAAATTGTTGACAAGTTGACAAGTGACTTACAGAACAATACAATACAGGACCAGGACATGGATAATATATATTGCTACATTAGTGACCATAACACCCAAATAAGCACTAGAGCATAAGCAACCAAGTGTTAGGTTCCCTAGTGGTGAGTAAGAAGTAGATGAAACTAAAGTAGGGAGAAGCACAAGAGGATAGAGAACCCTGCTCATAAGAGCTTACATTCAAAAAGGGAGGGGAAGACAAACAGGTTTGACACAGATGGGGTAGATGGGGAGGAAGGAGTATGTAGCAGGGAGTTAGAATGATAGCTGGAAGGATTTGATGAAGTAGTGGGTCTTGAGAGACCATTTGAAGGATTGCAAAGAGGTGGAGAGTCTGATAGGGAGTGGGGGAGAGTTCCAGAGGTGGGGAGCAGTGCAGACAAAATCTTGGAGGTGGGGGTGGGAGGAAGTAATCAGTTGGCATGAAAGGTGGTGTGCATTAGTTGAAAGAAGATAGTGGAGAGGAGAATGAAAGGAGAAGAGATCAGAGATGTATATGGGAGAAAATTGGGTGAGGGCTTTGTAAGTGAGCGTGAGAACCTTAAATTGGGTTCTAAAAGGGAAGGGGAGCAAGTGGAGATCTTGTAGGAGAAGGGAGGCAGATGTAGAGCATTAGGAGAGGAAGTTAAGCCATGCAGCAGCATTAAGGATAGACTGGAGAGGAGAGAGATGGGATTTGGGGAGGCCAGATAGGAGGAGGTTACATTTGTCCAATCTGGAGATGACCAGTGAGTGTATGAGGGTTTTAGTACCATCCTGGGTGAGATAGGATCTAATCTTGGAAATATTTTTGAGATGGAAACGACAGGACTGCAAAAGGTTCTGGATATGTGGTGTGAAGGAGAAGGATGAGTACAGGATAACTCCAACACAGCGTACCTTGGGACTAGATTAGATAGTTATGCCATCAATTGATAAAGAAATAGCAGGAAGTGAGGTTTTATGGGAGGGTGGGAAGACGATCAGCTCTGTCTTAGGCATATTAAGTTTAAGAAATTGCTGGGACATCCAGGAAGAGATAGCAGAGAGACAGTTGGAGATACGAGTCAGAAGAGAGGGTGAGAGATCAAGGGAGGAAAAGTAGATTTGAGTATCATCAGCATAGAGATGATAATGGAGGTCAAAAGAGCTGATGAGTTCACCTAGAGAGGAAGTATAGAGGGAGAATAGGAGAGGTTCAAGAACAGAGCCTTGGGGAACACCTACTGTAAGAGGCTGTGGAGGGGAAAAGGAGTCACGAGAGGAAACCAAGAAAGATTGGTCAGAGAGGTAGGAGGACAGCCAGGAGAGGGCAGAGTCACATAGACCAAGGGAGTGAAGGATATGCAGCAGGAGAAGGTGGTCCACAGTGTCAAAAGCAGCAGAGAGATCAAAGAGAATGAGCAGGGAGTAGTGGCCTTTGGATTTGGCAGCAAGGAGGTCATTGCTGACTTTTATGAGGGCAGTTTTAGTGGAGTGGAGAGAACGGAAGCCAGACTGAAAAGGTTCAAGGAGGGAGTGGGAGGAAAGAAAAGCAGTAAGGCAGTTTTAGAAAATCTGCTTAAGGAGTTTGGAGGCAAAAGGGAGGAGAGAGATGGGTCGGTAGTTAGAGAGAAGGTTAGGATCAAGGGTAGGTTTTTTAATAATGGGGGAGACCAGGGCATACTTGAATGCAGAAGGAGCAGTGCCTGATGAGAGGGAGTGGTTAATGATCGGGGCAAGATTGGAGCAGGCAGAAGTAGAAAGGTAGCAGAGGAGGCGGGAGGGGATAGGATCAAGGGTTGAGGTGGATGGGGGGAGGGCCGGATGAGGGTCATGACTTCCTCTACAGATACAGGGGAGAAGGATGTTACAGTTGGTAAAGGTGATCTGGGAAAGGTACACCTTTGATACTGTCAGCTCCTTAAGGACAGCTCATGGTGGCCTCCCACCCTAGTAACAAGCAAGTGGTGGAACAGAAGCCACAATGGTTCTGAGTTGCACACAAGTGGCAATGCAGATCAGGTGGATTTCAGCATACTGTGCACATGCCAAAAAAATGAAATCTTCTTCTGGTTATGTACCAGTTCAAGTGTGTACACATGGATAGTGATCACTAAGGATTGATCCATCCATTGATAGATCACACTTTCCATGAAATGGGGATTTCTGTAATTGGGTGGTGATTGCATTGAACTTTGGTGTCTCGTGGCTGTGTCATAGGAGCATTATGGACATGAAAGAAGACATCCTTGCTTGATCGTAGAATATAGAGATGGGAGAGCTGGATAATTTGCACCCAGCATGGGGCTGATTTAAGTCCCGAAACTAATAATGATGAAAGCAGATGTAAGCACAGTGGGCGGGATAAGCTCCCACAAGCAGCCGCACAAAGGCGAATACTCGCATTACCATTAACTAGTAAGCCGGCTGCCATGGATGTAACAGAAGAGCAGGTGCAGATGCATCTGACTGGGACACTGGACCATAACCTCTAACCTTGTAACCTTAAAGCAACCCCTCAAAGAGCAATGTGGGGGAGAATGGAGATGCCGGTTTGGCTTATGCCTCATAGACTTTCGGTATCAGCACAGTGAAAACCAATCCCGGTGCTAGTATACTTATTTTTGTCCCATGAACATGGTAGGAGTCATGAGATTAAAATAAATCACCTATTTGTTGGGTTCTTTAAACATTTTCGGGGTTTAACCGCATTTTCCGTATGTACCATCACCGGCTCTCCAATGTGGAGGGTAACGCCTATGGGAGGATATTATACTTGCTTCTTTTTTCCATTTGAAAATATTACAATATTGATCTATACAAGTGGTATTATGTTATATGTTTTATATGTCTGTGTATGTTATTAATTAAGTGTCTCTGTTGAGTTAGATATGGTCATCAACTTATAGATGACTTATCATTTTAATTGCTCTTATTAAAAGTTATGTTTTAGGGGCTAATATATATTCCTAGCTGCCCCTCTGTCTATATTTATTAAGAGTGCTCACAAAAAAGAGTTTCTTTTTCTTATTTTTTTTTATACTACACTGCATGTGACTCTAGTGAGCACCGCCACTCTATCTATTATATTAGTATTTGTATTTCATATTATAGTGCACTTAGTGGCTTTGCTATGTACTGTTTAATATAATACTATACTAATTATAGCCTGTGCGACGTATTTCCCTTTCCCTGTATTCCCTTTTATTGCCTATGGGCTTCTACCATATCGCGATCGGCTCCCTCCCAGCATGCCCCGCAGTTGCCGCGTCAGTCTATGCATGCGCAGATGGACTCCCGGGACATAAACCCAGAAGTCCACAGCGAAGAGCGGGTCACAAAGGACAGCTCTTATCGGAAGAGCTCTTCTTTGCGGTACTGATCGCATATGTTGGCACATATGCGATCAGTAGGGATGCGGTGACTGGCGGTAAGTAGCGCCACTGTTAGTACATCCCAGCCCAGGGGTGATAAGGGAAAGAAACTGCACCATGTACTGTGCTCCAATTGGACTGGGTGGGAAATATGAAAAATACTACTACTAGTCACGGTACCTTAATTGCGGATTGTAGTAAATAGAGTCCATTATCAACTACGCCTTGAAGACATCGTCTACACGACATAGGGATTTATACATGAAGATATCAGGGCTTTTCATGGCTCTGTTCTAAATAGGAAAGGGGCTTATGTGGAGAAATCGAAGAGTGATTGACAGGAAGCACCATTCTTACTGAATAAGGCTCTGCGTCACACACAGATATACAAGTGTCACATATCAAATTAATCAGCACAGGTTCCTGGTGCTTGCGACTTAGACACATGTTCGGCAAAAAAATAGGCATGACTGTAGCAGTGTTACACGGGACCTGACAGCTCACTCATGCCAGACACATTGCGCTCTATGGCGTATTGAGGCTATATGAGCAAGGACACATCTGTATAGGGGGGGATTAAATTAGACCCGTTAACAGCTGTCCTAGTCACATCACATCATAAATAATAACCATTTTCAGGCAAAAAAGACACAGAAACAATGCCCGGTGCTACCAGAGTCGCATGGTACCTGGCGCGTCAAGACGAGTACTTGGCACGACGGCATCAAGAATGTATGGGCACACATCTCTATGCAGTTGCACAGCTAAACAAATTGTCAGATTAAGGCCGTATTCAATTAGTGGCAAAAACGGCCATTATTCGACAAAAAGCGGCAATATTTTTGCCAAAAAAAAGGCGTAAATTTGGGTGAGAAAAAATAAAAACATCCATTACAGTCAGATACATCACCTTTACAGTTGCAGGTTGTTGGTTATATTTTTTAGTACCACTGTGAAGAAATTGATATAATCCATGCACAGTTTAAAATTGGCATTAATTCCTTCACTGCATGGCATAAGTGGTGATCATCCTCCAGATGTCCCTACCTTCAAACTAGGGGCCCGATTCAGACCCATTCGCTAGGCTGCTGGTCATTTTCGTTTTCTGTGCATGCGTATGCATCACAGTGTGCGTGCGCGAGCCAGTCATTGCGATTGGGAAGCGGTCACCCAGGAGACACAGATGGCCTGCTAGTTTGAGTGACAGAATGTGCCGTTTGTGGGTGGTGACAGGGGAAGGTCTTGGAAAACGGGTGAGTGGTGGTGCAAACGCAGGCATGTCTGAGTGTCAAAACGGTGTTTTTTGGGCGTACATAATTAAAGGGGAGCGTCATTGTACACATCACCTGGCTGTTTAAAACCCTGCAGTATTCACAGTGCTGGCGGTATTGTAGAGTCAACCACAAGCACTGCGTATGCCTCCAATGGTTCTCGATGTTACCGATTGTTAAATACACTTCCTGGAGATGACGTGTGCTGTGAAGGGAAAGTGGGCTTCATTAGACTGGCCTGCGATCGCATTGCCGCCGCACGCTAAGACATAGTGGGCATCCTGATGTCTTGCTGTGCGATCGCGGGATTTGCATATTCGGCTCCCTGATGCCTGCGTGCGGAAGCAGCTTAGTAAGGGGTCTGAGGGCCTGATTCAGAGCCGTACGCTCTGACCAGTGCGCTCGCTCTGAATCAGTGCCCTCCTCCCTAAAAATGGAGCGGCCTCTTGGACGCTCGCATAGCTGTGGGTTACCACCACAGCTTATGCGAGCGTCCATGATGATGGTCACGATGGTCAAGACCATCGCGACCATCGGGCTTGCGATGAGACCCTGCGGTAGGGTCTCGCTGCCGCAAGCCCAGGAGTGATTTCGGAGCCAAAATTACTCCCACTGACATCACTAGTGATGTCAGTGGGGCCGGACTCAGACGGTAGGCGTTCCCATGGGAACGCCTCCGTCTGGCAGCCACGCCCCCAGAACGCCCACCAAAGGGGGCGTGCTGTCACTCACCATCGACAGCACGCCCCCTTTGGTGCGAGACCCCGAGCGACGTATTCCTCGTCGCTCGCCGGGTCTCGCACATGCGCACAACGGAGCTCCCGCCGTTGTGCGCATGCGCATTCGCCCAACATCGACCCGCTAGCGAGCGACCTTCGGTCGCGAGCAGGTCTGAATGACCCCCTCAATCAGGCCCTAGGTTCCCCATTACCAGATATTGTCTGATGTTCAATTTAACCTACATTGCAGAAATAGTCATTTACTAAAGGCTAAACTCTGCCAACATTGCTCCACTTGAAAAGGAAAAATCAGTTGAGAACACCTGAAGCTCAGATGATAACATGTTTTTGGACACAAAAATAAGAAGAGAAAGATAATTAGTTTTGAGGGTGCACTAGCGACCACAAAAATATAATTTAAAAGTTATAAACTTTATTTGGTATGTATTCAATATATAAGTCCTTATTTATAGAAACGGAATGACACAGACAATGGTTGTTTTGGTGAACATATATTTTAATACACTTTACTAATTTTCATTCCTTTTTTCATGTTCTTTCGTTTTATATTCCACCTATTTTAACTTATAAGGGCTGATATATTTAATACATACCAATAAAGTTTTAAATTATATTTTTGTGGTCGCTAGTGCACCCTCCAAACTACTTACCTTTCTCTTCTTATTTTTGTGATATATGTAAAAATTGAGTAGTGGGTAACACCTCATAGAAGCCATATAACTACACGGTAGAGACATGTATCTACAGACATGTATAAGGACCATTGAAGATATTAGTTAGGATAAATACACTGGTGCAAGATTCATTCTTGTCTTGATTTTGATGTTTTCGGACCCATACACCATCAGTCCAATACAGCATTGGTCCAGCCTTTTGCCATAGACATCAACAGGACCTGGAAATTTACTAAGGATTCATTTATTTGTTATAATGGGCGAAACATAGTGCAAATCGTCCGCAAAAGACGCCAAATGGAATTCTCAAGTAGAACACCTTTTTCAATTCGAGTTTGACATATGAACATACTTAGCCATAACTGATAACTCTGCATGCACGGATCAGGGAAATCCATGATAAATGTATCTGTGTGTAAAGAGAACAAAACACAGATGCACGGATGGATCTGCCTGTACTTCTGTGTGTCAAAAAATTAAAACCTGTGTAAAAATAAATAAAAAAAGGCATGACACCCCCCACAAAGAACAACCAGACATACAGGGGACAAACAACATAAGGGTCCCCTGTATGAAGCACAACCAGCACCAGGCTATTCATAACCAGGCCTGATTGCCAAAATGCAGGGGACAAATGACGTAGGGGTCCCCTGTATTTAGAGCAACCAGCACTGCCCTCTAATCCGCTCCTGGTTCTGGACAAAAAACGTAGTGGTCCCCTATATTATTTTCCATAACCAGCACCAAACTCTTTCTAGCAGGGGTAATGGTAATGCCACAGCCAGGGGAAGACTTTCAGCGGGTCCCCCGGCCAAAGCATTACCCCTGCCCACTAGTCAGCCCGGGCTAGGGATCCCTGGGGAGCTTGTTACCCCCCCCCCCAATAAAGCCCCCCCCTATCAAGGGCATTCCAGGCTTGAACTGCTAGCCCAGGGCTATACTCAGCACCCCTGGAACAGGTTGATTATGTAGAGCACTACAGTTTACTCCTACACTCCAAAAATATACTGGAAGGTTAATTGGCTCCCAACAAAAAAATGAACCCTATTGTGTAAGTATTTGTGTGACCATACAGTAGATTGTAAGCTCCACTGGGGCATGGACTGATGTGAATGGACAAATATTTTCTGTAAAGTGCTGCGAAATATATGTGTGTTATTTAAATAACTGGTAATAAATAAATAATCATCTCTTTCATATTTTGTCCCTCTTTAATAGTTATTGTCTGGTGATCACCAGACCATGGCTTAAGCAGCCCAATATGGCCTACCATTGTTTATACTAAAAAAACCAATTGCATTAATTGAGGGGACACTTTATTTTATTTTAGACAATATTGGGGAGATCTGGGCTGTAGATGCATGCAGGTCCGATGGGTGACATTGTCGCTTCGTCGCTGCCTGTCGCTTATGAGGTTGGTACACGCTAGACATCGTCTAGTGTTTACCGGCCTTATGAGAGATCAGTCTGTGACTCAGTGAGTGTAACAGGAAAGGATCATCCTTCCACAGTATGTTCCCATTGTTTTGGGGAATCTATTAGATGCCTGTAAATCCTCAGCTTATCTCAATTATCTCTGAGGTATACTTCATTCATAGACCTCTATACTTACAGTATATGGGAGCCTCAATTATCAGCAACAGACTATAATGTTCTTACCTGAGGAACACTTCATGAACAGACCTCTATACATACATGGGAGCCTCAGTTATCAGCTTCAGACCATGTGCTAACCTCTCTGAGATACACCTCATGCACCAAACTCTACACATACTTGGGAGCCTCAGTTATCAGCTACAGACCATGATCTAACCTTTCTGTGGTACACATCATGCATAGACTTCTATACATACATGGGAGCCTCAGTTATCAACTACAGACTGATGTTCTAACCTCTGAGGAACACTTAATGCACAGACCCCAATACATACATAGGAGCTTCAGTTAAAATGTATTGCATAGACCTCTATACATACATTACATGAGAGCCTTGCTTACCGCGCCTGCCATTTACTGTGACTGAGATCATAACTCTAGTGAGATGCTGACTTCTTCAGGACAGGATGTTAGGAAAAACTATTTTTTATGTAATATAGATGTATCTCCAGTGCTCTAACTATATAGACACTCAATCTAATGTCCTCAACATAGTGATAGGACATAATTCCTCATTAAGTTAAAGACAGTTTTATAGAAGCTGAAGTAAATCCCTTGATGTTGGAGTGTGTGGGGGGTTACACTATGCCGCCTAGCTACAACATTTCCTTCAATACTATCACAAGGCAAACGAGGCAATCATAAGTGCACAGACAAAATAATTATTAATCAAATGGTATAAGCTCCCTTAAGGAGAACAATATAGTGATAACAATAAAGAAATACTGGCAGTCAGATGCCATCCGTCAAAATGCTTACAGCTGCATCCCCATGCTCGGTATCATGACAGGGGTCGGGTAAGTATGCTAACCCTCCCCTCTTCTCCCCCTAACCCTCCCCTCTTCTCCCCCTAACTCTCCCACCCTGCACCCTAATCCTCCCTGTTAGTGCCTAAACCTAACCCTACCCCTTTAGTGCCTAAACCTAACCATCCCCCCTTAGTACCTAACCCTAAATCCCCCCAGTGGAGCCTAACCCTAATCCCCCAGTGGTGCCTAACCTTAGCCTTCCCCCCAAAGTCGA
This sequence comes from Taudactylus pleione, assembly GCA_031769625.1. Classification (NCBI taxonomy): domain Eukaryota; kingdom Metazoa; phylum Chordata; class Amphibia; order Anura; family Myobatrachidae; genus Taudactylus; species Taudactylus pleione. The sequence continues at coordinate 378,692 of JAUIMM010000434.1, forward strand.
ACCCTAACCCCTCATCAAGCTTAAACCCAACCCACCAGGATTTCAATACCAATGTTTAGTCCTGTGTCGGGATTCTGATGCCGGGACTTCAACTGCCAGCATCCAGTCCGCCGGCAAATTGACTACATCCCTTTTAGCATGATACAATAAATATATATATATGCATTATAATTTATAACCATAAATATTTATTGATGGAACTTGTGTATTAAGGAAACGCTATGTATGTGCTTAGCAAATTGAGAGACAGTTTCTTTCAATAAAGAAAGATCAATTAAAAATATCAGGTTTAATTCCTTGTGTTTGGAGGAATCCTACTAACCTCTCTGGCCTACTAAGAACACAAAAAGAACCGAAGCAGTGCGGGAGGATCAGTTCATACTCAGTAAGGTAGAAGAACACCATAACACACCCTTACAACACCAAATGGGGTATCATAGAAAGAAAGAGAGAAAGTCAGAGAGAAATAATGTTACGCTAGCTTCATGTGTCCTCGTCATGAGATTAATGTATTGTTATCGCTGTATCACTATATTTTCATTTCCTTCAGATCAGCCCATTTTCCAGTGCTTCTCTGCTGAGTAACCGGAAAATGTTTCCATCTTTCTTCAGGACTGTTCCAAGTGATAAATTCCAGGCTATAGGACTGGCTCAGCTTGTTTTGAGCTTTGGTTGGACCTGGATTGGTCTCGTGGCTACAGACAATGATTATGGTCTTCTGGGAATTCAGCCAATAAAACAAGAGATAACCAAGGTTGGAGCATGTGTAGCTTTTACCGAATACATTCACATGGCACAACCAGATCGCAACACTCCACATATAGTGAAGGTTATTAGGGAGTCAACAGCTAAGGTGGTTGTTGTATTTTCTGCTGATTTTGATTTTGTTCCTGTTGTGAATGAATTGCTGAAGCAGAAAATCTTAGGGAAGGTTTTTATTGGAAATACTGGCTGGTCCAGGTCCACTTTACTATCAAGTAGAAATTATTTTCCCATCCTATCTGGCACCCTTGGATTAGCTGGTGATAGTTATGTGGTCCCAGGATTAAATAAGTTCCTTAGTAATATACGTCCATCTCAGTCTATGGTGGAGAACTGGAAGAACTTATATTGGGAGAAAGTTTTCAGATGCAAATTTCTTTATGGGAAAAATGCTACAAGATCTCTGCAGACCCCAATAAAAGAATGCACAGGAGAAGAGAAGTTAGATGATGTCAAGAACAGCTCCACCTACATCCACAGCTTCAAACTTTCTTATTCAACTTATTTGTCTGTAAAAGTTTTAGCTAAAGCTTTGAATGATCTGAAAAGCACCAAGGAGGGTGAAGGGCCTTTTACAATTGGGACCTGTTCAGACATTTGGAATTTCAAACCATGGCAGGTAAATATACAAATCAGGGTCAGGAGAGTGTCAGTGACTGTCATCATCCTCATTCTCACCTTTGCACCTTACCTCGAAAACCCAGTCATGAAAGGGATTTCCCAGTTATATACCAATCACTTTTTGCTTGACTGTAGGTGACCTTACTGTACTAGACAATTTTATAATGCCAACATCCCCCCAATAGACCTTTGGAAATAGTAGAACTGTAAGTGGCTGAATGTGAAGATCTGCATGATTACATATACCTTTGTACACTCTTCTGAGTATATGCAGAGTTATGCAATGACAAAAACCATGACAACTCTATATGAGCCTCATGTCATCCATATTTATATTAATTATGATTGACATAAAACACAGCATTTTCTATTTAGCAACAGCTGATCTAATTTCAGTGCAAAGCATTCCTAAAATATTATCCTGGTGCCATTTGGCTTTTTTCCAGAACTTTAAAATGGAAAAATGAGTGTGAGCTTCATGTTGCCTTCTTAAGCTTGGTACACATTAGATGACATGTCGGTCGATCCAGCAGATTGGCCAGTGAGTACCCACTATGGATGACCATGCTCTCTCCCCCAGGTTATCCATCTGGTCATTTCATCGGCCAGCATGTAGGGCCGATGGAACGACCAAGCTGCCAATGCCAGGCAGATGAATGGAGCCAGTACCCAACATTCTGGTCAGTCGGGCACCAGATCATGTAGTGTGTACCAGCCACCCAATATTTTAGCCCATTGGCCATCGCAACGCTGGGTACAATCATGGGTAAGTGTGTACCCAGCTTTACTCTGATCGGTTTAGCTATATTCAATATCGTGCAACAAGAGCCATGATTGTGAAACAGAAAGTGCATTTATTTTATCCTTCTGCTACTTTGAACAAATGACCTACTAATTCATATACTCCTAACAGCTCACGCACTACATAAGGAAAGTCAGACCCACACTAAGTAGTGATGAATACATTTTCTTGGATGGGAATGAAGAAACACCTGCAGTCTATAGTGTTGTGAACTGGCAACAGAGTCTTGAAGGGACTGCAAAGATAATGAAGATTGGCATTTATAATAATACAGCAGTGCTTTCTAATGAAACGCTGATCATCAATTCAAGTTTATTGCTGTGGTCTATGGGAGATAAACAGGTTAGATTCTATATGAAACTCTTTCTCTCTATGGGTGTTTTTTTCTCCAACCTGGTTTTGACTTTTAAAGAATTTCCATTTTAAATCAATTGGTTAACTAGCCAACATACTGTGACTACCTGCAACTTTCTGGCTTTTATATGTACACAGACCCCTGTATTTTGGTTTTAGCTCTAAATCATTGTCGTATTTTGGCAAAACTACCCTCTAATGTTTTAGTTTTGGATCTGGATTTCTTTAAAAATGTATTTAAAAAAACAGCTACAGTAAAATCATGTAACTTTGACCTGTTTTTGATCCTACATTATTATTTACATCAATAACATTAATTTCCAGTTAATTTTGACCACTTCACAGTTCACAATATTGTTTTCACTAATATTGGCCAGAGGCTGCAGTGAGCTGGCTGGCTAAACTAAGCAACAGTTTCAGTGGTACAAACACACAACAGTTTAAAAGAATATAGCACATCTTGGAAACATAGTGGCACAGCAGTTTAATAAACTATACGACCCTATATAATGTTTTCATTAATTAAGTAAAATCCTTGAAGAAAAAATTAGATATCACAGACACACTTCTCCAAACAGCAAATCACAGACCTCAGGCCAATACAGGAGATTTAAGTAACAGCCTTGTACAAAATAAAAAAAAAATTAATAACTTAAATAGTTGAAATGGTTTATTAAACAAAGGTATGCTCCCTGCCCCCCAAATCAGTAACCAGCCCTGTATCTCTGAGCCTGGTCTAGCACTGAAAAATAAAAATAAAACACAAACAACATGGGGTTTCCCCTATTTCGCAGTAACCAACACCAGTCTGAACCAGCCAGGATGGGGATAATGCTACAGCAGGGAGACAAAGAGCATGGGGTCCTCCTACCATAATGTTAACCAAAGGCTGGAGTCCCTTGGAAACTTGGGACCCCTCAAAATGGGGTCCTCCCACCAAAGGAACAAGCAGCCTTATCTTTGGGTAAGTGGATAATGGTAAGTATTTAATTTTGTTTTTACAGGCAGCCCACATCCCTGCAAGCCTGTCACGGCACTTATAGACCAACAAGTGCCAGTATGCCCCAAAATTTTAAGAGCTCCTGTCAGTTGTAGTCCATATGTAAAAAATATATATAAAAAAAAAGTTATAACACACACACCAAAATTTGTGTACATTTATTTATGTACTTTCTAAAGCTGTCATATTTACCAAGCTCCACAGTTAGCTGCCGCACATGCATGGTCAGCGGTCCATGCATGTGCAGTAGTGCACCGGAGGTTCCAATATGGTAGTGAAGTGTCCGCTAATGCAATTACTTCACTACTAACACATCACAGGTATGGGCTCCTTTCGGAGCCCCTGTTCCTGCCTGTGTTTTTTTTTAGAGATGTGCGGTTTGGTTTTCCAGAAATCCGAATCCACCCGAATTTCATGAATCTGGGTAAATCCGAGTAGCGGTTCTAATCTCCAGAGGAGATCTGGGTAAATCAGGGTCGCGGTTCTGATCTTTTTGCAGAGAGGAATTCAAATTTTAAATCCGAATTTCGGGTTTTGGATTGCATAAATTACATGATTTTAGCTGTTTTTAAAACTTTTTAACTATTTTTTATTTAAAAAAATCCAGATCCAAAACCAAAACACTTTAGGGTGGTTTGCACAACCAAATCCAGAATCAAAACCTTGAAGAAGAAACAGATCCAAAACTTAAACCAAAACATGGGGGTCGGCGCACATCCCTAGTTTCTTTATACATTCAGGTGCTAAATAATTTCTTATTACCATGAATAGTGGTAATAAGTAATTGCAATTATCGTTTCTAAAACCGGATATTTAATAAACATGTCCTGATATGTGGCCTGTAAGTGTACACTGTTATACATTTTGTGGTTAAAGTCAGTACAAGAACAACCACTAACAAACAGGAGCCAAATATATAAATAAATCAGAATACAAATAAAATGAAATAAAAAAAAAAGTTCAAACACTTAGGGAGGAATTCAATAAGGGGCGAGTTTGGTCCCGCGAGGCAAATTCACGGTAAATTTATTTATTTATTCATTTATTTTATTTATTAGCAGTTTCTTATATAGCGCAGCATAACCATTGTGCTTTACAATTGTAAACATTAATAGAACAAAACTGGGTAATAACAGACAGATATATAGGTAGGAAGGCACTGCTCGCAAGCTTACAATCTATAGGGAAATAAGCATTGATACACAAGGATAGGTGCTATATATTGCATTTTGGTCCAGCCAGAATGCACAGTTTGCATTGTAAATTTGCATTGCGAACTACATGTGCAATTTAATTCCAAACTCGCTTCTCTATTTCAGTTTAGATTCACCTGTTTTTGTTCGCATCCCCCTGAGCAGGTATTAAGATAGGGAAAATCTTTACTTCAGGTAAAAAATTTCGGGACTTTCTTCAGAACCCCTTGAACAATCCCCCTAATGACTAATTAGGCATTTGGAATTTTTCAATTAGCTTAATTGGGCCAATAATTACATGTAATTTTTTTGGGTGAAAAAAAATGGTCTCAAATTACCCAAAAATAAACACCCCAAATTTAATGAAAGTATTTATTTTAATGAAAAATAATAGCTTTTTATGATTTTTTTTTTATTTTTACAATCAAATTACTGTAAATTTATCTTTTTTCTACTTAATTAAACAAAATTATACAGATTATTACATTATTTTACTTTTTTGTTAAATTGCACATATCAGCCATTTGACACCTTTAAAAGCATACAGTACTTTCCTTATGGCCACTAACTATCTTCTGTATGATTCTGCTAACAAAGATACCACTTTTTTCGGGTCCAGGAAGGTCTCCCCCACTTTTTCATGCTATTTTCCCTGTTTGTTTTTTGAACAATATTCACACTCTCACTGTGAGTAACACAAATTGGCATTTCTAATTAAATTTTACGTATCTCAGGTGTGCGCATAAAGCAAAGTGGGCAAATTATAAGTTGAAGTGTGAGAGTTTATTGCTTTTTGCAATCTCGCACCTAATTCAATTCCCCCCTAAAACTGACATTTCTAATACAAAAACCATTAAACATTTACTGTAAAGAAACACATTATTATGTGGTACTGTAATAATATTTAATTTTGTTTTGGCTTCAATTTAATTGTCACATTACAACTATGAGATATTTCCTGTAAACAACAAGAGAATGCAAATATTTTTTTATAGAAGGAAAAGGTTGTGCAGTTACCAATAAAACAGGTAATTCCACCATAAAAATCCCTTCCCAACTCTCACCACCTCAAATAAATGATAAAATCGCAAACTATATAATTTATCACTTTAGTGTATGTAGCTGGCCACACATCTAAAGATTAATCAGCAATTTGCTCCCAAATACTGGAAAATGGACAAAAACTGTTGTTTGAACAAATTGTTTAGATCAAACATTTAACAAACTTGTGTGACCGACCATTTTCATCTGTTTTCTGGCATTTAGGAGCAAATTGCTGATCATCATTTACTCCCATACGTTACCAGATTTTCATTCCAACCAATCAACTAGTTGGCTGGTTGGACAGATACTCTTTAGATGTGTGGCCATCTTAAAAGAATGTATATCTGGCTGTTATAGTAAAAACATTGTATCATCTGACTTGGTCCTTTGATGTCTATTTATTAACATTTAATTACACAGTGCTAGCATATGCCATTACATTTTACAATTGGGACCAAACAGAAATAAAACTAATCTGGGTAACGAACAGACAAAACATTCTGGGGCTCTTTCTGGTCCATTTGGATGGAACCCCTCTTGTGTTTGTTTGTGTTGTTTTCTTGTTCACCCTGACAGGACCTTTGTATTCCAATTATCACTTTGTTTGCACTATTAGCACTGCATTATCACCATGGGTTTATCTTCAAGGGATTATAGCACCTGCTCATTACATATTGGTGCAGCTACCTCTGCTACTGAATCGGGGTTTTCAGTCTGGATGTTCAGGTACTAGACCATTGGATGATGGACTGCTATATCTATTAGTGTATGGCTAATTCCTTGGTTGCCTGCTGTGAGGACAGGAGGCATTTGGCTGCTAATTGCAATGTCATCATGGTAAGGATATTGATTCATTTTCTACCACTTTTTTCCTATACAGGGACCTATAGTATTTGGTAACCTGATTGACTGTTGGTACAACATGATTTTTTTTCACCTCAGATCCAGTTTCCATTCCTTCCCAGCCCTTCTTTCTTTTCTTTTTTTTTTCTCCGGGACTCTTTGTGGTTCTTTTTTGTTTTGTTTCCCTGACTCTCTCTTAATGTTTTGCCCAAGTGCCTTTCTTCAGCAGTAATAAATTCTAGATGTTTTCATATTCCTTTGTGTTCTGGGCATCTAAGTCCATCCTCACCTCAAACACAGTTGCATTCCCAGGTTCTTGGGTGTTCACTGACTGGTTTAAAGGGGTTTAAGTTGGAATGCACTTAGAGATATGATGTTAGTGGAGACCATGTTCTTTTGGTTCTGGGGGTCTGAGTTGTTTACCTAGGAGGTAATGTCTTTGGAAAGTGGATGTCACTGGACTTATGTAAAGCCACTGTCAGATATTTTTAATGATCTATAGATTTGTGCCCATGGATTCAGATCTTGTGGTCTAACATAGTCGCCGTGCAGTTCCGGCATTGCCGTCATTGGTGAGAAACCATTGACTCAGCTCATCTCAGCAAAATCCAAATACATTGCTTGTGGTTTGGTGGTTAGTCATGTCCTCATTCACTGCCATAATGACAATCTTTATTAACCTTTTGGGGCCCACCTAACTGCTGTTGACTTTTCTCTTTTCTAGGTTCCTGTATGTTTTTAGGGTTTTGCTAAGGTTCCTGTTACTGTTTCTGGTGATGGGACTGTGACTCATAGAGGGAGCTTTTCCATGGTGGGGGGAGCAGATTAGCAGACTTGTGGTCCATAGCTGGTATGCTCCACTTCTCAGAAGGGAATGGCTGGGTTCTCTGGGGTCAACAACATCATCTCTCCAGATGGGTCATTCATTTGTAGGTGTAGGATGAAACCATCTGAGCTATGCAACAAGGGCAGAACACTGACACTTTTTTTGTCTTGGATGGATACAGCAGAAAGCAGGGCCTGTTTATTCTGATGCTGATCTGCCTGTCTCCTCTTTTTTACTACTTTCCTTTCTGCTATTATTTGTACTAATATTAATAAAATTTGATGACCTATTTTAATGCCAAATAGGTTGCCTTGCGTTTGTTTTTTTTTGGTTTGGATAGGGGTGTTGTATAACAGAGGACTGACTGAGGTAGCAAAGCAGCATTTGCCATTGAGGCATTTATCAAAAATGAAAGTACAGAAGAAGAAAAGAGAGAGAGGGACAGTGAGATATGCGCCCATCTCTCTATGTGTTCTCTGGGGTCTTTGCTCTGTTAGGTGCACTGCCAAGAAGTAATCCAGTTACATTACTCGATACCTGAAAGTACCTACTATAATGTTGTACTTCTCTACTAAGTACTACAATTGGCAGCTGGAATGGGCTTATTAAATTCATCAGAGTCCTTTATATATGCAAGTATTGATACAATGTCCAGTCCTTAGGTGATCAAAGTAGAGTGTGGATGCTGCTATATAACTCAGCAATATAAACAGAACCCGTATAACCCACAAAACTTGTTTCTAAACAAATGTTTTAATATTTCATTTTTGTAGAATTGAGAGCTGCTGTCATTTATGACTAAGTAAATGCTGCACCCAGAACCCAGGCTCAACTAGACTTCTACAATGATTTTTTTTAAAAAGAACATTCTTATAATTCCCAGGTCCCTCGGTCAGTCTGCAGTGAGAGATGTCCGCCAGGATCCAGGAAGGCGGCTAGAAAAGGACATCACGTCTGCTGCTTTGATTGTGTCCAATGTCTACAAGGAGAAATATCCAACCAGACAGGCAAGTCAAGGACTTCCAGATACAGAAAATAAATTGGAGCTGTTAAAACCATAAATCTGGAAGGTGTGGTAGATAATCTACGCTAAAATTGGGAAATTATATTCCCAAAAATGTTTTCAAATTCCCAACGTCCCTTCCCGCATATTATAGCCATTGTGCTATATGTCAAGTAATGTGAAGCAGAACCAGACATAAATGTGTGACCAACAGAATTGTGGGTTTGTATAAACCAATCCCCCCTTTAACTGCTCACCGTTTATTCACTGTACAAAAGAATATATATCTTTCCTAAGTCAAAAATACTACGAAGATCCATTTTATAGAACATTTTAGCAGATTACATTTTTCTATTTTCAATGAAGATTGTATTTCCAATTTGCTTTAGAATTAGAGTGTGGCCCGATATTAATTTTACATTATGTTATACATGTGGACATTCACTATGTGTCTTCTTGCTGGTTTATACAGATAATAACATTGAGATGAGGGAACTAGTAGTCAAAAGCTTATTGAGGAAGAAAAGACTGTGTGGAATATAAATGGCATCATAAATATTTTGTGGCAACATTAAGATAACTGTGAATTATGATAATGCAGAAACAATACAGTTGCCTTACCGACAGCCTACGCTTAATGGGGGCCTGACTGCGGGAGATGCACTATCTAGGTGACAAGGTTACTTAACACAGTGCATGTCCTATTAATGGGCTCCCACCCTAAAATGGGGCCTAGTATCCACCTAATACTGGCCCAATGACAATTGCTACAGGGCCTATTGCCCTTCCATTCCATGGGCCTAGTACCTGCCTACCCTAGGTGACAAGTCAATACTTACAGGGCCTAATGTCCTCTGCAGCATCGGGCCTTTTGCTCACCTGTCCATTGGCAAAATACGCTTCCAATTGGGCCTAATGCCCTCTGCAGCCTCAGGCCTATTGCCCACCTAACAGGAGCCAGTGCAATACAGGGATTAATTGCCTTGGTGACTCTTGCCTATTTCGCACCTATATAGGGACCAAATATGCTTCCTATAGGGCCTAATGCCACAGCACATTGAACATACTGTTCACCTAACAAGGGCCTTGAACAAACCTACAGATTCATGCCTACCACCATGCTCCATGTTTGCCACTGGCAGGCACCTGCCACTGCTGCCCCAACACCCACTGCAGATCCTCCAAGATTCAGACACGCCACAATGCCTGAGGGTACCGCAGGTAGCCGTGGCTTCACCCTGGAACACAAGCCAAACCCTGCTACAGAGACATGTGTGTAATAAAACTGGCTAACAAAACACGTGGGATAGGCACTTATTCATTAACATTGATAGGGGCAACAGCAAAGACGTGATAGGAAAGGAAAATTACAAACTACTTAGTTAATTAGTGATTATATTTACCAAATAATAAAGCATAATAAATGTGTACAAATGAGTGCTATCAGGTTGATAAATGAAAGTACATTAATATCCTACACTAATGACTCAATACAACATGGTTTAATAGACAATGGACCCGCATACAATGTGGACAGCCTGTGGACACCATTTCTTTGCATATTTGTTACATTGTGACATTGTACATTTTGCTAAAGCACTGCGCATAGCACTAACACACCTTCTAAAGGTAAGCAAAAGCAATGGATGATCAAGGGAAAACTAAAGGCACTAGATACAGTAAGGATAGGCCCTCCCCTGGGAAAAAGTGTCTTTGTGTAGGGAAATCGACACTTCACGGGTGGATAGAAGAGTCCAAGTGAAGGGAATCCATCCTGGATTTTGACAAGAGTAACGGACTTCAAAGGAAGAGATTAAAACGCAACACAGATAACAATTTGAATAGTGCTGTGTTCATGCGGTTGTTCCACCATCCAATGTGGCCTCATGGTACAACATGGTCAAATTCTGTGGACCCCAAGGACCATGTTATATCGATCAATCACTGCCACATTTATTACAAATTAATCCGCAAATTTTCAGTGCAAAAGAACTCACAACTTGATAAAAATGACATAAAATTTACAAGTAAAAATATAGACTAACAATCACAGTTGGAAAAAAAGCTATTCCACAACCGGCTAGTACAGCATCCAACACACCTAAACCGCTTACCAGAGGGCAGTAGTGAGAAGAGAGAATGACACGGGTATCTAGAATCAGCATTGATCTTATTCACTTTTAATAAACACCTTTTAGCAATTATTTCTATTGGCCAATGGTTCTTTCAGCTGCTTTAACCAACCTAACTAATGATCCACGGCCTAAACATTTGGAACTCCCATACCATACAGTGATGTTAAGAGACTCTTAATTACACAACAGTAAAAATGTACAAGTAACACCCATGATAAATCACTTGCTCTAAGTTATCATAGTAAAAAAAGGTGTTTGTGAAAGATCATCAGAAAAGTAAGTTCTCAAGAACCTAAACTACTAATCCTCTCTACATGTGAACCCATCAAGGATAGTATTTCCTAGTCCTCCTAAAATCTATCGCCACCTCCTTGGTTTTCTTGCTATTTAAAAGTAACTTGTTATCCTCTCCCCACTTTACAACTTGCTCTACTTCTTCCCTATAACTGTCATCATCCCCATCACTAACTAAACCCACTATTGTGGTGTCATCTGCAAATTTTACAATAGGATTAAATTCTGTACTTGACACACAATCTCATGTGTGCAAGGAATATAAAAAGGGACTTTGGGCCAGAATCAGCACGGATTGCTAATTCGATCGTGGTAGCAATTGTTCATGCAGTTCTGCTGGGAAATTATGCAAATGTGTGCAATCGCAATGCCACTGCATTACAATATAAAGAAGCCCATTTCAATTTACTCACATTCATAATACCTTGCAAATGTTACAAGTTGCGGTCACGACTTGCTTCCCTCTAGCAATTTACCTCCTTCTGGCAGTGTGGTTCCAGTTCGGTCGGTTGCTAGGCAATCTGGATGCCACAGGATGTCACGTGCTAATTCGGCATGATTGGTTCCAGCTGCTACTGGCTTCCAAGCTGTTCCATCAGCTCTCCAGCCGCTCCGTCAGCCTCCAAGCTACTACCGGCTTCCGAGCCACTCCACCATCTCTCCAACCAACTCTGTCAGCCTTCTAGCTGCTACCAGCTTCCAAGCTGCTCCACTGGATCTCCAGCCACTCTGTCAGCCTCCAAGCGGCTACCACCTTTCAACCCACTCCGTCAGCCTCCTAGCTACCACTGGCTCTCAAAGCCGCATCACTTGCTTCCAAGTCACTGCATCAACTCTTCAAATTGTACTACCGGCTTTAGCCGCACCATCGGCTCTCAAAGCCCCATCACTGGTTTTCAATCCACTGTATTGACAGTTCAAATTGTACTACTGGCTTTAGCTGCACCATTGGCATACAAAGCTGCCCCATTGGCATACAAAGCCGCATCACTAGCTTCCAAGCCACTTCATCAACTCTTCAAATTGTACTGCTGGCTTTAGCTGCATCATTGGCTCTCATTGCCACATCATCGGGCTTCCTAGCCGTATTATTGACTTTCCTCCCAGTATCTCCTGCTATTTTCTGGTTTCCAAAGGTAATCAGTGTAAACCTCTACTACTCCGAGCATTAAGTCCAGGCGGCCACTTAAGTACCAGTAAACATCTCCCAGTTCTAAGAGAACAGTGGGTGGTGTTAGGGGCAGAAGACCTCGCTAGCCTGGGTTCTAGGGGTTTACCTAGAACAGCCTAGAAAACCGTAACAGCAAGTATGTGAAAGCATTGGTAACATCGGAGCCTCATGCACAGTTACACAAGGTCAAACCTTACTCAGAAACTTTCTGTACACAGCTACACAGGCTGCATATGCCATCGGAAGGGCTAATTTATGCATGCCCCTGTAATGGCGTCCCAACGCACTGGCACGCCTGTGTTTCGCTGACCACCCCCCCATCACACCCCCAAACAGTACCTTCTGTCAATCACATGGCAAGGGGTCTGCATACTCACTGTGATTGCTTTCCCTATCACAGTGAAGGTTTTGCGCACTGCGATGCATATGCAGAACGTGAACATTGGCCATCTGCATGCGCTTTAGCACTTGCAATCCATACTGAATCGCGCCCTTACTACACAACCTTCGAGAACTCCTGTATTCACAATAGTGAATAGATGAGAGCAAGTCACCTATCCTGACCAACTGTGAATGGTCAGTCAAGAAGTCCAGCAACCAATTACATATGGACACATCATAACCAATTGCCTGAAGTTTGACAATTAGTATAGACATACAACAGTATTAAAAGCAGAACTATAATCCACAAACAACAGTCTTGCATATGAATCACTATTCTCTAGGTGATATAACACCTTATGGAGAACAATAAGAGCGGCATCCTCAGTTGATCTATTCAATCTACATGCAAATTGGAAGCAATCAAATCTTATGGGATGCCACCCTTAAGGTGTCCCCAAACTATTCACACAAAACACTTCATAATTAATGACGTGAGAGCACGATAGTCATTAAGGCATTTTTGAGGTACCAATGTATAGGATTTTACTTCATATTGTATATAGACACATCAATATACATAAAATAATAGTGTTATTGCCCCATGATCATGGTTCCTCATGCAGAGAACTTCCAGCAACTTATATGTATCAACCAAAGATGAGGATGAAGCTGAGGAGTTCATCTTTAAGACAAAAAAGCCAATGACTACAACGCGAGCTCAAAAAAAGCATCAATTCACATATGTTTATATTTACAGGACTTTCATGGCATCAGGATTGTACAATAGCAAAATGCTGAAGAATCTGCCATTATTGGGAGATGATTACACTCCATTACCCTCCATATTGTTGACACTGATTGTCCACATAGTTTTTTGTATAGAGGTATTCCGGCGCTCCCAAGAATCAGTGTTAATTTGGGGAAAAAAAGAGAATGGAAAAAAAATAGTGTAAATCTGTGATAAAGAAACAAAAAGGAAAGTATATAGACATATACTCACCCTTTATAGGTGAGATCAGTACAATGGACACAAATCAACACCATGGTCCTAAGGTGGTTGCAATAGCAATGATGAATCGATCTGGATGGATCTCAAATCCTGACAGTAGTTGTTATGTGGAGAAAATAAAACATGCCTCCATAGTGCAAATCGGTTGTCATCAAGTCAGAATAATAGTAAATAATATCCTGCTCACCTTATTCCAATTGCATAAGCACCTTAGACATTCATTTTAAATACCAATGTCCGTCAGTAATGAAAAAATATATATCTCTTAAAAATAATTACATATGGACACATCATAACCAATTGCCTGAAGTTTGACAATTAGTATAGACATACAACAGTATTGAAAGCAGAACTATAATCCACAAACAACGCATTTCACAGACCCTGTGTCTGCTTCTTCAGGCTGAGGAAGCAGACACAGGGTCTGTGAAATGCGTTGCTGCTATTGGTGCCTTCTTCACATTTTTTACATTATGGTTTGGCACTATTTATGGTTATTTTATCATCTATAATTATATTATATTTTATATTTTTATTGATTTTCTTTTTTTGTATGACCATATATGAAATTATTTTAATGGAAGTTAAATAAAATTATTTTTAAGAGATATATATCTACATTGCCAGTCAACAGAGTAGGAAGTCTGAAGCTGTGGCCAGAGTATACTGTGTCCTGGAGGAGCGACAGCTGGGGCATGAGAAAGTATCAATTTGCCATAAAGGCTTGTTACACTATGATAATATCTTGAAGAATCTGATATAAAGAACACATAGGAGAGCAGGCACAGATAAAAAAAATGGTAGAACCCTACATTTGTTCTTAGACTGCACAGAGATATGTATGTAATTGAACTCTTGATCACTTTGATTAATTGACTGACTCTAAATAAATATATACATTAGGTACTGTGGGGTCTATTTACTAAGCAGTGTTAGGAGAAGTGAAAAGTGAAGAGTGAAAAGTGATAAGGTGACAGCCAATCAGCTCCTGTCATTCTTCAAACACAGCCTGTGAGTTGGCAGTTGGCTGGCACCTTATCACTTTTCACTCTTCACTTCTCCTAACACTGCTTAGTAAATAGACCCCTGTACAACATTAACATGAAGTAATGTGTTAATGTACTTCTATTGTTTATACTTTAATTATGTGTAGGAAATCAAAAAGATAAACTCAGTTGATTTTTTTTAACATCATGCCATCATCATGACATTATATAAATATATATATATATATATATATATATATATATAGACGTGTAACAGCATAATATATTTTCTATATTGCAGATTCAGCTAACTGCATCAGGTGTCCTTGGGATCAGTGGCCAAACCATGAAAAATCCAGATGTCTCCCAAAATCCATGGAGTTTCTATCTTATGAAGATGCATTGGGTGGAACTCTAGCTGCAATCAGTATAATATCCTCACTAATCCCTGCTTTTATTTTGGGGCTATATATCTTGTATAGCCAAACTCCTATAGTGAGAGCCAGTTATTACTCTTTAAGCTGTCTTCAATTGGTATCACTATGTCTCTGCTTCTTGTGTTCTTTAGTATTCATAGGTTACCCCGATCACCTGAAATGTCGCCTGCGTCAGATACTGTTTGGCCTGGCCTTCACTTTGTGTGTCTCCAGCATTTTGGCTAAGACTATCATGGTAAATATTGCTTTTATGGCCACTAGACCAGGCGGCAATCTGAGCAAGTGGTTGCACCCCCAAGTGTCCTACATGATTATTTTTGCCTGTTTCCTGTTACAATTCATTATTTGCATGACACAGTTCTCCGTATCTTCTCCATTCACACAATATAACACTGATACGAAACCTGAACTCATCATCATTGAGTGTGATGTGGGCTCCCCCATTGCATTCTGGACAATGCTGAGTTATCTGTTTCTTCTGGCTATTATAAGCTTCATTGTAGCCTTCCTGGCTCGAAAACTCCCTGACAGGTATAATGAGGCCCAGTGTATTACTTTCAGCATGTTGGCCTTCCTCAGTGTCTGGGTCTCCTTTATCCCAGCCTCCCTCAGTGCTGAAGGTGAAATGACTGTGGCCATGGAAATATTTGCCATCCTGGCATCTAGTTGGGCTCTGGTGATCTGTATGTTTCTTCCTAAATGTTTCATCATATTGTTCAGAGCAGATCAAAACTGTCAACTTCTTATAATGAAAACTAAAGATTAGGATAAATTCAACAGTTATAAACAGAAAAAGTTCCAGCAATGCTTTAAACCTCCTATTGACCCATAGCCTTAACCTAGATAAGCTTAACCATAAAAATAACATAACAAAAGACAGAGATTTGAGTTTGATTAATTGGAATTAGATTTATTAAAATCAGTCAATTAATATTAAGTAGGATCGGTGGCCAAAACAACATCGCCCCACAACTAATTCCTACCATAAGGACTGGGAACTGGAGTTATAACACTCACCCAGGCATCACCAGGTCAGATTAACAGAGGAAAACAGTCCTTATCTGGGTGCCTTTTGACATATGTGGATCAGTTGGACAATCTAGAAGTTCATATAAGATATTCTCTCTCTTCAAGGTTTCTACCATGTATACAATATAGTGTAGTATTTTAGTGTACATGCAAATGTTAAGTGATTCCAGATCTCCAGTACCCACACCAATGTAGATATGCCAATTCACTTTGAGGTATAGCTTTTGGTATCCTACTTACTAGAATGTTAGCAAAATGCTCGCGTGTCCTATATTCTTTTCCCATATTCAGGCAAATAATATCCTCTGCAAATTAGCCATATATGTAATGGAAGAAAAAAAAAATCTACATAACACTATATATATATATATATATATATATATATATATATATATATATATATATATATATATATAAATGCACACACTACCATTCAAAAGTTTGGGGTCACTTCGAAATTTTCTTATTTTTGAGGGAGAATCATTGTTATTTTCAATGAGGATAACATTAAATTAATCAGAAATACACTCTATACATTATTAATGTGGTAAATGACTATACTAGCTGCACATGTCTGGTTTTTAAAAGAATATCTACATGGGTGTATAGAGGCCTGTTTCCAGCAACCATCACTCCAGTGTTCTAATGGTATATTGTGTTTGTTAAGCACATTAGAAGACTAATGAATGATTAGAAAACCCTTGAAAACCCTTGTGCAATTATGCTAGCACAGCTGAAAATGGGTTTGCTCGTTAAATAAGCTACAAAACTGTCCTTCCTTTGAGCTAGTTGAGTATCTGGAGCATCACATTTGTGGATTCGATTAAAGTCTCCAAATGGCCAGAAAAAGAGAACTTTCGTGTGAAACTCAACAGTCTATTCTTGTTCTTAGAAATGAAGGTTATTCCATGCGAGAAATTGCCAAGAAACTGAACATTTCCTACAACGGTGTGAACTACTCTCTTTAGAGAACAGCACAAACAGGCTCTAACCAGAGTAGAAAGAGAAGTGGGAGGCCCCGGAGCACAAATGTGCAAGAAGACAAGTACATTAGAGTCTCTAGTTTGAGAAATAGACGCCTCACAAGTGCTCAACTGGCAGCTTCATTAAATGGTACCCGCAAAACACCAGTGTTAACGTTTACAGTGAAGAGGTGACTCCGGGATGCTGGCCTTCTAGGCAAAGTGGCAAAGAAAAAGCCATATCTGAGACTTGCCAATAAAAGGAAAATATTAATATGGGCAAAATAACACAGACATTGGACAGAGGACGATTGGAAAAAAGTGTTATGGACACAAATTAACAGCTAGAATGCCAAAGGTCTGCAATGCTGCAATTGCTGCAAAAGGAGCATTCTTTGACAAAAGCAAAGTTTGAAGGACAAAATTATTATTTCAAATGAAAATCATTATTTCTAACCTTGCCAATGTCTTGACTATGGGCCTGATTCAGAGTTGGTAATAAAGAGAGAGATAGCACTTAACTGTGCACCTGGACAAACCATGTTGCAATGCAAGGGGTGTAAATACATACATTTTTTTGCATGTGGGGTAAATACTGGCTGCTTTTACATGTAGCCCACAAATACTGCATGGCTTTTTTATTACTCTACTATTTAGATGTCAGTTTGGACACACTCTTCCCAAATCTAACTCTCTCTGCACATTTTAAATCTGCCCCACCTGCAGTGCAGCCTGCTGTCACCAAGATGATCAGTTGAGAGAGATATCTCACTCTATTCCCAACTTTGAATCAGGCCCTATATTTTCTATTCATTTTGCAACTCATGTGATAAATAAAAGTCAGTGTTTATGTAAACCACCCTTCTGTAGCATAAAAACAGCAAAAATCACAGAATGTGTGGGTTTTTCTGCTCCTATGCTATTATCAACCTCAATAACCATAATTTCCACTCATTTCCAGGCTATTCTGAACACCTCACAATAGTGTTTTTGTCCAAAAGGTTGCACCGAGGTAGCTGGATGACAATGCTAAGCGACACGAGTGACACTGCAGTGGAAGACAGGATGGCAGTTTGAAAAACTAGGCCCCAAACTATACATAATGCAAAGAAAAAAAAGAGGTGCAAGATGAAATTGTCCTTGGGCCCTCCCACCCACCGTTATGTTGTATAAACAGGACATGCACACTTTAACAAACCAATAATTTCAGCGCCAGGGTCTGCCACATGACTGTGGCTGAAATGATTGGTTCGTTTGGGCCCCCACAAAACAAGCTGGCAATTAATGTTTCCCTGCACAAACTGGCTCTACGGAGGCAAGATGTCGTCCTCATTCTCCTCATCCACCGATTCCTCTCCCTCTTCAGTGTTGTGTACATCCTCATCCTCACAGAGTATTAATTTGTCCCCACTGCAATCCACCACCACAGGTCCCTCTGTATGTTCTGGAGGCTGGTCTCCCTGGAAGAGTTGAAAATTAATTTTTATGAACATCTTCTCCACATTTTGTGGAAGCAACCTCCTACTCCTTTCGCTGACAAGGTTCATGGCTGCACTAAACACTCTTTCGGAGTACACACTGGAGGGGGGGCAACTCAGGTAAAATAGAGCCAGTTTGTACAGGGGTCTCCAAATTGCCTCTTTTTCCTGCCAGTACAGGTACGGACTGTCTGACATGCCTACTTGGATGCTGTCACCGATGTAATCCTCCACCATTCTGTCAATGGTGACAGTATCATATGCAGTGACAGTAGACATGTCAGAAATTGTTGCCAGGTCCTTCAGTCTGGACCAGATGTCCAAACTTGGTCCTGCCTGCCCTGCATCACCACCAGCAGGTTGCTTAGGATACCTAAGTTGTTTCATGGCAGCCCCAGTTGTGGGACAAAATGAAGAAGGAGCTGTCATGCTCCGCTTCAGCTGACAGTGTTTTCACCAGCAGGTCTTTGCAACTCGACAGGCTTGTGTCGGCCGGAAAGAGAGACACCACATAGGCTTTAAATCTACGATCGAGCATGGTGGTCAAAATGTAGTGGTCTGATTTCAACAGATTGACCACCCTGGAATCCTGGCAAAGCGAATGAAAGGCTTCATCCACAAGTCCCACATACTGAGTGGAATCGCTCCATCTTAGCTCCTCCTTCACTTTCTCCAGCTGCTTCTGCAAAAGCCTGATGAGGGGAATGACCTGACTCAAGCTGGCAGTGTCTGAACTGACTTCACGTGTGGCAAGTTCGAAGGGCTGGAGAACCTTGCACAACATGGAAATCATTCTCAACTGCACTTGAGTCAGGTGCATACCCCCTCCTTTGCCTATGTCATAGGTGGATGTATAGGCTTGAATGGCCTTTTGCTGCTCCTCCATCCTCTGAAGGATATAGAGGGTTGAGTTCCACCGCGTCACAACCTCTTGCTTCAGGTGATGGCGGGGCAGCTTCAAGAGTGTTTGCTGGCACTCCAGTCTTCAGCACGCAGTCGCTGAATGGCAAAAGTGGACAGAAATTTTCGGGACACCCAAAGCATCTCCTGCACACCCCTGTCGCTTTTCAGAAAATTCTGCACCACCAAATTTATTGTGTGAGCAAAACATGGGATGTGCTAGAATTTGCCCAGATGTAATGCCCACACAATATTGGTGGCGTTGTCAGATATCACAAATCCCCAGGAGAGTCTAAGTGGGGTAAGCCACTGGGCGATGATTTCCCTCAGTTTCTCTAAGATGTTGTCAGCGGTGTGCCTCTTACTGAAACTGGTGATACACAGCGTAGCCTGCCTTGGAACGAGCTGGCATTTCTGAGATGCTGCTACTGGTGACACTGCTGTTGTTGCTGCGTAAGGTGATACATCTACCCAGTGGGCTGTCACAGTCATATAGTCCTTAGTCTGCCCTGTTCCACTTGTCCACTTGTCCGTGGTTAAGTGGACATTGAGTACAACTGCATTTTTCAGGACACTGAGGACACTATTTCTGATGTTTCTGTACAGTCTTGGTATCGCCTGCCTAGTCAAGTGGAATCTAGATGAGATTTGGTACCGGGGACACACTACCTCCATCAATTGTCTAAATCCCACTACACTAATGGTGGATACCGGATGCATGTCTAACACCAACATAGCAGTCAAGACCTGTTATCCGTTTTGCTTCAGGATGACTGCTGTCGTACTTCATCCTCCTCGCTAAGGACTGTTGGAGGGTCATTGTTTAGTAAAAGTAGTGGTGTTCCTACTTCCTCTCTAGGATGATGAACGACTCCCAGCAGCAACAGCAGCAGTGGCAGCAGTAGGCGTAGCAATGCAGGATCCTCCGGAGGAATCCCGGATAGGAGAGTCAGTCAAGCCAGTGACATGGCCTGCAGGACTACTTCCGATCCTGACTTATGAGGAAATTGACAAGGGGGAGTTGACGGTGTTGTTTTCAGGTGCTTGGATACAACAAGAAAAAGGGATTTAGGTGTTCCTGGACTGCTTACGGTCTTAGCCAAAGTTTCTGAACTTGACAGTAACTTTTTATGAATGCGCTGCAGGTTACATATGAGGGAGGATGTTCCTAGGTGGTTAATGTCCCTACCCCTACTTATTTCACCTTTACATATGGTACATATGGCAAGACAGTTGTTGTCCAGATTTGGATAGAAATATTGCCAGACCAAAGAGGTGGGATGTTTGGTCTTCTGCCCAGGCATGACCATGATGGGCTTTTTCATCCCACGGACAACAACTGTCTCCCCCGGAGCCTGATTTAAACAAACCACATCACCATCAGAATCCTCCTCGCCAACTTCCTCCTTAGCACCAGTTAAACAAGTATCCTCATCCTGTTGTACTTCAATAGTGACATCTTCAGTTTGCTTATCAGCAAGTGAACTGTGTGTGCTCCTTCCAGCACTTGCAGAGGGCATGCAAATGGTGGAAAGAGCCACCTCTTCCCGTCCAGTACTGGGAAGGTCAGGCATCACAACCGCCACCACACTTGGACTCCTTGGGGATTTGTGATATCTTCTTAGAACGCACAGTTCTTTGCTGTACTTTCGCCAGCTTAACTCATTTGATTTTTGTAGTGGGAGGAGGTCTTCCATCATCATGTGAAGCTGAACCACTAGTCATGAACATAGGGAAAGACAGGCGCACGTTCGGCTACTGCGCACACTATTCACAAACACAGAATTTTTTTTTTATTTTTTGGAGTGCACTTTGGGGGTTACAAAACCCCTTAATGGATGAACCAGCTGGCCCTTTACTTATGACACAGGTGCACGTTTGGCACTACTTTGTTGATGCATGTGCAGCTACTGCGCACACATTTCACAAACACAGAAAAAAATATTTATTTTTTTTGCACTTGGGGGGAGCACCCCTGATGGACAGAGCACCCCTGATGGACAGAGCACCCCCTGGGCAACACTACAGCACCCCTTTAGGACTGGGACACTGCACAACACAGCCCAGCCAGCCCCTATAGACTTTTGGAGTGGACACAGCCCCTATGAACAACTGACTGAACAACACAGCCCAGCCAGCCCCTATGGACATCAAACTGCACAACACAGCCCAGCCAGCCCCTATGGACTTTGGAGTAGTGGACACAACCCCTATGGGCAACAGCAGGACAGCACAATATAGCCAGCCCCTATGGACTTTGGAGGAGTGGACACAGCCCCTATGGACAACAGCAGCACAGCGCAGTGCAGCAAAGCACAGCACTACACTACACTACACAGCCCAGCAAGCCCTAACTCCCACCCTCTTTCTTCACTGTCCACAGCCGAGTGAGAAAATGGTGCCAACGCAGGTACCTTTTATAGAATCCAAAACCTGCGAGATCCGGAAGGCAGGATGATGATGTTGTGCCCCAATTTCCGATCTGAGTCAGGCAGGAAAAGTAGAGCCTGACTCGGATATGACTCGGATCAGGGGGGATCAGGGGGATTTGGATTTCAGAAATCCGAATCCGCTCACCCCTACTATATATATATATATATATATATAAGAAAAGAAAGTCGATCTATGGCGCTGCTCCTCAGATTAGTTCAGTCTTAATGGTGGTTGGTACTGGTAAGAAAATCTTTATCTTCTTTAAATGGTTACTCCCACTATGCTCCTTTTATAGATATAGATCAGGTGGCCACTTTAGTCCTTGAAAATACCGACTGGTAACTCGGGTAATATAGGAAGAAAAAGGGGGACAAGGACAAGTGCCTAATAGTATAGTAGTTAGTGTTAACTTAAATTAGATACAAATATATTCATATGCGCGTACCATGAATATGCTTGTATATTAAGCATATAAGAAACCAATCCTCAGATTATACATGACCGGTTTCCACAGCAGTCTTAACCTTCAGCCAGATTTCACCAAGGGAATAGCTGACCAGATAGCTACAACCTTTTTGGAGCAGAAAAATTTGCTTCCATAGTGTGGTATGTTTTATAAGTATATGGTTTTTAATATACACAAATATACATGTCACACACAAAAACAAACATAAGAACGTAGCTTATCTTATAGGTCGCAGTGGTCAGTTCCAGTAGTAGTACCTCCAGGTACATCTAATAAAAGTCCATATAAGTCCCTTTAGGGTAGGTCTGGATGGTTTGTAGAGTTGGTGTAGCTTTTTTCCAACACGTTTCGCCTTTAACAAGGCTTCATCAGGGGTCTTACATGATAAATTCACATAATACCTGTATGTCCTCCAAGATGTGGCCGTTTTTGGCACCAAAAACGGCAAAAAACGTCACTTCTGGTGCGCGGGCACCCGGAACTGGAAGTGTGCGCCAACTCAGGTGTCCCCCTCCAAAAAAACTGATATTTTTTTTATTTCCTTTTCCTTCCTTTCTTTATTGTAACCACAACCTTTGCCAGAAGTGCACATCACTTCCGGTTCATGGCTGCTGCCAGAGGTGATCAAGATAACTCCAACTGGGGGATCCCATACACTAGCATAGGACTGCCTGCTAGTCCACGTGTAATTGACTCTTGGAGTCCTTATAGTTGCTCCAGATGCCATTTTGTTGGAGCTCAACCTCCTATATAAACAATTAATAAGAGGATTCTTTGGGTATTGATTGCACTTGCCCGAGTACAGTACTTTCAGGAGTCTAGGGGACAAAACACAATACCAAATCTTTCAGACTAGGATAAAAAAGGATAAAAAAGGAGGGGGGAAGAGGACTACAGTACAAATCAATAATAAAACCATTAATGTTAAAAATTCACATAAAACTGTATAAAAATACATTGAAATGTTATTAAAATATATATATATATATATATATATATATATATATATGTATATATATATATATATGTATATATATATATATAAAAAAAGGTCCAAATTTCAACCGGACCAGCTGTGGTCTATTTTGCGGTATCCAGCGGCAGGGTTTGTGAGCCTGGCGGTCTCTTGGGTTAGCGCCGACTACTTCTGGTGGAGTATTTTAAACACATCACGTGGTAACCAGCCCACACAGTTTGTTTCCAGGTACGGGCGGCTCCACTGAGCACTGACACTGTAATGCACTTATTGTTTGTTTAATAAAACTATTATTTTTTATCTGCACCATGGAGCGCTCTCCTCTCCCTTTATATTAACAGAATCTTGGACTTGGTGTCCGGTCTTTTCCTTGAGGTGAGCTGCGGTCCGTTATCATTGGGACCTGGTGTTACATGAAAAAATCAAGTACTTTTCTACCCAACACTGGTGTTTCATTGCTGGACTCATGAGAGTTGTTATACTATTTATGGACAGTGTGTTTTTTATGAACATGCGCAATCACTAACTCTTTATTTTATATATATATATATATCTATATATCAAAAAAGATCCAAATTTCAACCAACATATAAATGTACAATGCCAGTAACAATCTTACTTGTACATAATTCAGGGATACATAATAAAATACATGAATTTATAACTACATTAAAAATTAATGAGTTAGCTTATTTTATGGAGTCATTAAAGAAACAGGGCTATTTCATATCCTTCGTTATGACCATGTGGTACCAGTGTATTGAGTTCATGAATCCAAAACATCTCTCTCTGAGCCAATAGTTTCATTAAATCACTTCCTCTTGGGCACAAGTTTACATGTTCTATCGCTTTAAATGAGAAGCTGTCTACAGATGAGTTATGTATCTCTGAAAAGTGTCTAGAGAGCGGGTGGCTTTCAATTTTGTTCTTGATATTACGCAGATGTTCTTGGATCCTTAGCTTAAGAAGTCTCTTAGTTTTCCCAATGTATTTTAGTTTACATCCACATTTAATCATATATATTACAGAGGTTGTCATGCAATTGGTGAATTCTTTCAATTTATATTCCTTAGTCTGGTCAGAATTGGTGAAAGTTCTCCTAACAGGATTCACATACTAGCACACATTACAGTGTCCACGTTGGTAGGAGCCAACACATTTAGTCATGATTTGTTTCGGTTTGTTTCTGTGTTTCAATTGGCTAGGAGCCAGGATTTCCTTCAAATTCTTTGCTTTTCTAAACACCACTGCTGGTCTATCCAGCAAGATCTCTCCCAAAACTGGGTCCATCTTTAAATACTCAAATGCTTTGTGATGGTTTTTCTAATCTTCACCTCATCATTATTATATTGAGTAATAAAAGGAATAAAATCTTCCTTCTTCTTCGGGATTTCAATACTCGGAGCTAATAGCTCCTGTCTATTTTTCCGTTCACTTTTTGACAGGGCTTGTTCTAAGATATTTTCAGGGTATCCCCTCTCTCTAAAGCGATCTGTATACACTTGTACTTGTACTTGATAAGTTGTTTCTTTAAAACAGTTTCTCTTAATCCGATAAAATTGAGAGTACAGTATATTTTATGTCTAGTATGTCCACTTTTAAAATGAAGGTAGCTATTTGTATCTACCATTTTAATATAATTTTTCATAATTACCTTCTCACCTTCACTTGAGAGTACTAGATCCAAGAATTCTACATGGTTACTGTTAATATTAAAGGTGAACTTGAGATTAAAATCATTTTCATGTATATGATTAATAAATTGCTCAAAATCACTTTCTTCACCATCCCACACTATAATAATGTCATCAATGTATCTTTTATAGAATTTTATCTTCTTAGAATATGGATTGCTGTTATACACGTTCCTCTTCCCTCTGGCCCATTACAATATTCGCATAACTCGGTGCAAAAACTGTGCCCATAGCAGTCATGCAAATCTGTAAGTAAAATTGATCTAAAAATTTTAAATAATTGTGAGTTAAGATAAAATGTATTAAAACACAGATAAAATCTTTGTGGGAATCATTTAGTGTAGAATTGTTTTAAAAGGTTTTCTTGCATGTTTCAATGCCTTTCTCATGTACTATAGATGTATAGAGTGACTGTATGTCTATAGTAGCCCATTTATATTCGGTTTTCCATTTGAAATTTTCCATGTTTTGTAACACACTAGTCGTGCCTTTCAAATATGAGGTAAAATTTTTTACGTGGGGATTCAGGAAGATGTCCACATACTCAGATAGATGGGCTGTTAATGATTCAATGCCTGCTATGATTGGTCTGCCTGGAGGCAGACCAGTTTTTTTTTTTGGAGGGGTACACCTGAGCGGGCGCACACTTCCAGTTCCAGGTGGCCGTGCACGAGAAGTGACATTTTTTGCCATTTTTGGTGCCAAAAATGGCCAAATATTGGTGGACATACAGGTATAAAAAGCCCCCTGTGAATTTATCATGTAAGACCCCTGAGGAAGCCTTGTTAAAGGCAAAACGCATTGGGAAAAAGCTACACCAACTCTACAAACCATCCAGACCTACCCTAAAGGGACTTTTATGGACTTTTATTAGATGTACCTGGAGGTACTACTACTGGAACTGACCACTGCAACCTATAAGATAAGCTACATTCTTATGTTTGTTTTTGTGTGTGACATGTATATTTGTTTATATTAAAAACCATATACTTATAAAACATACCACACTATGGAAGCAAATTTTTCTGCTCCAAAAAGGTTGTAGCTATCTGGTCAGCTATTCCCTGGGTGAAATCTGGCTGAAGGTTAAGACTACTGTGGAAACCGGTCGTGTATAATCTGAGTATCAGGCCAGAAGTCACTAAGCAAAGCAAGTCGGCCTTAAATGGTACAGTGAGGCTGATGGACTTCTTCTTCCCAAATTCGTTCCCATCCAAATGCAAAAGTAGATGAGGCCTACCATAATGTGCAGCAGAACTAACAAAAAAGGCCTCAGACAATCCCACAGTATACCTCTACTGCCCAACCAACGAATCTCTAAAGCCCCTGAATCTGAATCCTTAGCTAAAGAATCTCTTGCTGCCCAATAGACAAATTAATTCCACAACACTCAGATGGGGAAAAAACAAAACAAAAGTAACACCTGTAAAATAAAAAGTGGTCGAGTTAGGACATACAGACAAAAAACTACTCACTAGTAGGAAGGAGAGATAAAGTGACCCTCTTAAGGCAAAAATCAATTTCACCCAAAGAACTCAAATAAAATTAGGGTGGGGTTAGGAGAATAAAAGGAAATTCCTTTGGTCACCCACAGAAATGTGAGAAGCAAGAATCCCAAGGGTCATCCCCGCAGGGAGCACTAATAGAGAGCCTAATGCTGTAGAAACATATCTGCACATACTGTTTATAAGACTTATATACTGTACATTAGACAAAAAGTTTGTTAGACCTTAAAGGAGCATTGGGCATATCCACTAATACAGTCACTGTTGTTGCACCAATGCAAAAGCACTGAGTGCCATGTCCCTTAGGATTTTGCCCAAAACCATAAGGCAATGCTGAAACACCACTTTAAACTGAAACCATGTCATGTGGGAAGAGTCACTGTATAACAACCATAGTACTTCAACAGGAGGACGCAACGCCACATATCATGTATCTCATGTTAAGGGTCACATTTGACAATCAGCATGGGCAGGCAGTGACCCAAAGACACCTCAACATCTCATCCACCTTAGAATTGTGCCACTTTCAAAGTAAAGCATCTAGTCCAATCAGAACATTCAGGAAAAGCAAGCCAGTCCTCCTCAACAAGCCAGTCCTCCTGAACAAGCCAGCCCTCCTCAACAAGCTCACCAATCTGAAAAAGCTCCAAAATATGTCATGCTAAAAGCCAAGCTGAACATTATCCACCATGATCAACTCAATCTCAAAGATCAACTGCACCAACAAGGGGTCAACAATGCGCTGACAGCAGTCAATCTGGGCTCCTCTCTTTCTCAACCCATAAAAGCTATAATAGGATAGTCCTTAATGAAATTGCCCTCATCAGGTCTGGCGCTAGGTGTCTCAGCATCCTGTGCCATCCTGTTTACCCCCGCCCCTTCTCTCACTGCGCCCTCCCCTGTCTTACATATTCACTGCAACCGATGGGGCAGAGGGTGGGACTTTCCTATTGCCGGACCCCGGCGACCCTGTGCGACTGCATAGCCAGGAACATACTTGGAGCCGGCCCTGGCCCTCATCATAGAGCTAGGCAAAAAAGGAAATCCCTGATAGCATTATAGCAAACACTGGCCATTCAAATACTATCCCCAAATAAAAGAAAGCATCAGCTAATGGCCATTCTTACCTCTGTTTGATTTGAAGTCCCAAAATGACACCCAATCCTGCCATGCATCCTGCTAAGCCCTCCACCTCCATGGAGCAAGGGATTTCTCTGCAAGATATTCTAGTTTTACCAGCTACCAAATGGGAAGGGGATTCAGCCTAGACCTTGTCACACAAAGGCAATCTGTATTGGCACAATGAGCCACCCCAACCCTAAACACAGCACCTGCAACAGATGGTGATATGTGCCTGTGACTTCTCCTCCTGAGCAACCGAGTAGCCCTCACCTTCTCCCCAGACAGATTCAAATCAAAAGAGGAAGATATAGAGGACACAGAGAGGTCAAGGATAGAAATATCAGTGACAAAGTGCTCACCGGTCTTAGGATGGACAGTACCCACTCCCTCATCCTGCATGATGTCTCGAGCCCAGGACACCAAATTAGCTGACCACAAAGTTCTCCATAACAAAGTAAGGTCTGTAGATGTAGATGACTTTTGAAGATCTGGAAAAAGACACAGCATGAGACACCCCTATAAACTGAGGATGGACACCTGTTTACCCTGCCTCGGGGACCACAGCACCCACATGAGCTGGAGCATCAAAAGGTGTAGCAGGAGGAGAAGCCAAGTCCAGACAGGGAGCAGGAAAAGACATAGGAGAGCCAGAGGCTGGGCAGGGGCCCCAGTGGGGTGATGGGCATGCCACCTAATAGTTGTGCAAATGGAGATGCCCCGGATTTTCCAGTGGCCATAATTTCTCTCCTGGGGGGACTATTGAGATGCAATTTGAGGGCAAAGGAGTCCCCACTTGATTGGCACCAGTCAACATTGGGGGAGCAAGAGTTAAGGCTGAAGAATATGGATATGGAATATTGGTACCAGAATACTACCTTAACATCATCGTATCCTTGTGGACATAATGGGGGACTTATCACACCCTACAATATGACACCTTAAATGAGTCTCTATGCTCCTCCTTAAGTAAGATACAGCTGTTTAATCTGTGTAAAGTGACAGGATGTAAGCCTCCATGGGTTAAAAGGGCAAAAAAATTAAAGGCTACAGCTCCTCATCAGAGGTGCCCAGCTGCAATGAATTTGGGGGATGGAAGACTGTTTTTCCCTTTCTCGAATGCACCCAGTCCCAGATTTTTAGAGCCATGCCCCCATTTGGGTAAAATTTTAAGAGACCTCCTGATAACTTTTTGGTCACTTGGGGTACCTGGAACTGCCTGAATTCCACATCCAACTGGGGAACTACTACCCTAGTACCCAGAAAATGGTTCTAAATGATTCTCAGCATCACCCATGCATTCAGAATCTCCATGGATCTTGAAGCCCAATGGGTATTCTGTAGCCATGAATCTTGACTTCAATGCGCACCACTTCTTCTGACCCTTTGAGACACTCTCATATGGCACTATAGCCTCTCTAACCTGGAAACCTCAGCTTTTGTAGGTGTGCCCACTTTGGTGGAAAAGTATAGAAATTTGAGGGGCACAACTCCTCAATGGAGGGTCCCAGGTGCACCAAACTTGGGGGAAGGAAGAGTGGAGCCCCCTCTCTGAATGTATCTGGTCACAAAATTTTAAGCCCACACCCCCATTTCATTAACAATTTTTGTGGACCCTCTCTAAGTTGGGAGGGAGTGAGGTCACTTGTAGGGGGAAAAGGACATCTGAAGGTAGCAATCCTCCATGAGGCCACACTTCACCAGAACCCAGTAAAGGGTTCTAAACAATTCTGTGTACTATCCATCCACACAGGGGTGTTAGAAACTTGGGATCAAAGGATAACTTGTAGTCATGGTTCTTAGCTTCAATTTGACAATGCACCTGACTCTCTAGGACACTCCTGTATAGCAGCATATTAAAGCTGAATACCCCAGATTTTCGTAGAAAAGTAGAGAACTTTAGGAGACACAGGTCATCAACAGAGTGGTAAGGTGCACCAAACTTGGGGGATGTAAGAGTTGAACCCCCTCTCTTGAATACATATGGCTGCAAATGTTTAGGGAAGCACTCAACAGTATGTGGACTATATTAACTTTAATGGGGGAATCACAGATACTTGTGATCACTTCCCAGGGCCACAAGAGCCCTGGAACTGTCCAACTCCCTTTGAGCCAAACTAATTACCTACTTCAGAAGTACCCAGAAAACTGTTTTGAACATTTCAGGTTACCACACACTGGTCAATAGCACCAGAAATGTTTTGGCCCTAGCTTCAATTTGATGTCTACTCTCCATGACACTCCCTAGTGGCACTTCATATTCTCAAAGCTAGGGACCCCAGACTTTTGAGGTGTGCCCCCTTTGGTGGAAAAGTATAGAACTATGAGAGGCAACAGTAGTTTAAAGGAGGGGCACAAGTGAACCAAACTTTGGGGGATGGAAGAGTGGAACCCCCTCTCAGAATTGTCTGCTAACCCACTGCAGTTTGGGGATGACTTTCTATGGGACCCCTGCTAACTTGGTGTCCTAGAGACATAAAGTTACCTCCTTGGACCACAGAATACTTGGAAGTTTATAAGTACTGTGGAGCAACACCAGTCAGGTTTATATGCACATAGTTATTGATTCTGGATTATTCTGGACACAACAGGTAATTTAAGGGGCCAGAGAGAGTTTAGGGTCCATTATAAAAATATTATTACTCACCTCAGAGACAGCTTCCCCTGATCTCTTGAGTGGTCAGATGCCAGATGCAGCGGCAAGTGATGCGCTGAAGTTTATACCTGGGGTCTGCTAAAACATCCATGTATTCGCTCCGTGATATGGATTCTGCGGTTACCATCATGGATGCAGCCATGACAGTCTATATCACCTGACTAACCCTTTAACCAATGGTAGCATTGGTTGCTGTCAGTTGACAGAATCCTTCAGTGGTCTACCTTAGGATATATAACTGGGCTCTGCAAAACAGGAGGTTGCCTGTACAACATTGTTACTTCCAGTGTAAACTTGCTGTATCAGCATTCCAGGGGCCCGGTTCAGACCTGTTCCCTAGGCTGCGCTCACAGCATCTCGATGATGGCAATCTGTGCATGCATAAAAGAAGCTGTGATCGGGAAGTGACCACTCGCTGCACACAGGCAAACTACCTGTTTGGCCATTTGTGGGTGGTTATAGGGGGAGGTGGATAGGAATGGGGGTGTGGCGTTGCGACAGAAGGAGTGACTGTGTGTTATAACACCATTTGAAGGGTGTGCATAGTTAAGAGGCATGCATGTCACATAGATGTCTTATACACAGCGGCGCTCGCAGTGCTTGCGGCAGGCTATGGTCGACCACAAGCAGTGCATATGGTTCCGGTGACAGCTGATGTACTGATAGAGTCTCTCACTTCCTGGATATGACGTCTGAAAGTAGGCATTTTATTCCAGCTGGTGGGCATCTAACTTCATACTGTGATCGCACGTTAAGACATAGTGGGTGTGCTAATGTCTTAACGTGCGATCATGGAATTTGCATACTGTGGTTGCATATGGCTGCAAGTGAGCGCAGCCTAACGAATGGGTCTGAATTGCCCCCAAGGTACCAAGCTAGTGTCATCCACGGTGTGTGTATTTCTTCTGAGTACAATCTCCTACAGTCATTTCCTGTGCTTATTCTGCGACTGAGACCACAGTGTGTGTACTTCTCTCTTGTGCCAGTTCTGCATCTGAAGCTGCAGTGTGCACTTTTATTACATCATCTACGTACCAGTTTACTATACCATTCTCCTGTGCCAGTTCTATGTCTGAAGCCACAACGTGTGTACTTACTACCTCATCCAAGTACCAATTCACACTTCCATTCCCCTGTGCCAGTTCTACTTCTGATACCACAGTGTGTGTACTTTGTATGGCATCTAAGTACCAACTATTAGGGCCAGCTCTGCATCTGAAGCCATCGAGAGTGTACTTAGTACGTCATCCAAGTACTACCTCTTAGTGCTATCTCTGTGCCAGCCTTGAGTCTAGAGCTACAAAGTTTGTACTCAATACATCACTTCAGTACAAAATCTCCAATATCTTTCTCCTGTGCTTTCCCTGTGATAGTGTTCTTCCATTTTGCCACTGGTGCCGAACCTAACTAAACGGCCACTGCCTGCTTCCTGGCTGCAGTTTAAACCCAAATCCTGCATGGAGGTCACTTGTGAACATCTCCCAATAAATTAGACTCCGCCTTTAGTCAGGTCTTGCCAACATCTGACACTGGTGGATGATTCCCCTCACCTTCTGTTACCTTCTCAATCTGGATCTACATTTTTCAGCCTCTCAGCAGAGAATCACCTTAGTCCGAACGTGACAGACCACTTCTTGGGATAACAAATCAAATAGTCAAATAAACCATTGGCGCTTCTAAGTAAGCTGCAGCCCCTTCAAAAAAATCTTCCCTAAAGGATCTAGATAAACATTGAAGTAACAAAAAAATTGAAGGATGGCGCTGCTTGCTTTGTCACAAAATAACAATGATAAGAAGGGTGGATACTTATCCATAAATGTAGAGCTAATAATATCCCTCTTAAGATGATTGTTTTCTTTTTTTCTTTTACCAAAGGCTCCGTAGACACATAGAAAAAAAGGGGGTGTATATGGTATCAGTGTGATGGTATATTAAATGATGGAACACATCAAACTCGCTGGAGGACAATGGTAAAAATATAAACTGAGGTGTACCCCAACTCACTAATTCAGAGGTGGGTGTACTCCTATATGGTTATCTCTATCATCCAATAATAGTGCACATATCCCAAAACTTCTAGTTATAAACACCCCATCATGGTATCTTACATTCTAGGTTATTTAGCACATGGGTGTCTTTATCATCCAATAATGGTTTTGGTTGCCACTTAACAAAACAATTTTGTGAATATAAAAAACAGGCGTACCCCAACTCACTGAGTAAGAGATGGGTATATTCTTATAATGGTATCTTTAAATCCAAAGTTCATAGAACCAAGTCTGGACACACACCTAGACTTACACATTTATGACAAGACAAGATGTGTAGAGGTATCTTTCACTCAAGATAAAATTTGAAAGCAGAAGGCGTACCAGTACTCACAAAGCTTCTAATGGTGAACAGCCTATAAAGGTATCTTTCATTCCAGGTTATTAACCAACTTCCCTTTGCGTGGAACATATACCATTCCTCCCGCAATCCAAGGATAACAAGTGATTTTATGAAATTAAATGTCATTTTAATGCAGACAGACAATTACATAAATTCGAATAGGTAAAAAAACATTCTCAAGAGGGATCAGCTGCGTGGTGACAGACTCAGGCAAAGATACCTCTACACATCTTGTCTTGTCATAAATGTGTAAGTCTAGGTGTGTGTCCAGACTTGGTTCAATGAACTTTGGATTTAAAGATACCATTATAAGAATATACTAGGGGTGAGCGGGTTCGGATTTCTGAAATCCGAACCCCCCCGAGCCCCCCCGATCCGAGTCCGATCCGAGTCAGGCTCGACTTTTCCCGCCTGACTCGGATCTGAAATCGAGGCAAAACGTCATCATCCCGCCTTCCGAGTCTCGCGGGTTTTGGATCCTATATAAGGTACCCGCGTCGGCGCCATTTTCTCACTCGGCTGTGGACAGTGAAGAGGGAGGGTGGGAGTTAGGGCTGTGTAGTGTAGTGTAGTGTAGTGCTGCTGTTGTCCACTACTTCAAAGTCCATAGGGGCTGGCTGTGTTGTGCTGTGCTGCTGTTGTTAATAGGGGCTGTGTCCACTACTTCAAAGTCCATAGGGGCTGGCTGGACTGTGTTGTGCAGTCAGTTCTCCATAGGGGCTGTGTCCACTCCAAAGTCCTGTGCAGTGTCCCAGTCCTAAAGGAGAGCTGTAGTGTTGTCCAGGGGGTGCTCTGTCCATCAGGGGCGCTCCCCCCAAGTGCTAAAAAAATAATATATTTTCTGTGTTTGTGAATTGTGTGCGCAGTAGCCGCACGTGCATCAACAAAGTAGTGCCAAGCGTGCGCCTGTGTCATAAGTAAAGGGCCGGCTGGCTTGACCGTTAAAGGGTGCTGTAACCCCCGAAAGTACACTCCAGTCCAAACCAAAAAAAAATTATTTTCTGTTTGTGAATTGTGTGCGCAGTAGCCGCACGTGCATCAACAAAGTAGTGCCAAGCGTGCGCCTGTGTCATAAGTAAAGGGCCGGCTGGCTTGACCGTTAAGGGTGCTGTAACCCCCGAAAGTACACTCCAGTCCAAACCAAAAAAAAAATTATTTTCTGTGTTTGTGAATTGTGTGCGCAGTAGCCGCACGTGCATCAACAAAGTAGAGCCAAGCGTGCGCCTGTGTCATAAGTAAAGGGCCGGATGGCTTGACCGTTAAAGGGTACTGTAACCCCCGAAAGTACACTCCAGTCCAAACCAAAAAAAAATTATTTTCTGTGTTTGTGAATTGTGTGCGCAGTAGCCGCACGTGCATCAACAAAGTAGTGCCAAGCGTGCGCCTGTGTCATAAGTAAAGGGCCGGCTGGCTTGACCGTTAAGGGTGCTGTAACCCCCGAAAGTACACTCCAGTCCAAACCAAAAAAAAAATTATTTTCTGTGTTTGTGAATTGTGTGCGCAGTAGCCGCACGTGCATCAACAAAGTAGTGCCAAGCGTGCACCTGTGTCATAAGTAAAGGGCCGGCTGGCTTGACCGTTAAGGGTGCTGTAACCCCTGAAAGTACACTCCAGTCCAAACCAAAAAAAAAATTATTTTCTGTGTTTGTGAATTGTGTGCGCAGTAGCCGCACGTGCATCAACAAAGTAGAGCCAAGCGTGCGCCTGTGTCATAAGTAAAGGGCCGGATGGCTTGACCGTTAAAGGGTACTGTAACCCCCGAAAGTACACTCCAGTCCAAACCAAAAAAAAATTATTTTCTGTGTTTGTGAATTGTGTGCGCAGTAGCCGCACGTGCATCAACAAAGTAGTGCCAAGCGTGCGCCTGTGTCATAAGTAAAGGGCCGGCTGGCTTGACCGTTAAGGGTGCTGTAACCCCCGAAAGTACACTCCAGTCCAAACCAAAAAAAAATTATTTTCTGTGTTTGTGAATTGTGTGCGCAGTAGCCGCACGTGCATCAACAAAGTAGTGCCAAGAGTGCACCTGTGTCATAAGTAAAGGGCCGGCTGGCTTGACCGTTAAAGGGTGCTGTAACCCCCGAAAGTACACTCCAGTCCAAACCAAAAAAAAAATATTTTCTGTGTTTGTGAATTGTGTGCGCAGTAGCCGCACGTGCATCAACAAAGTAGTGCCAAGCGTGCGCCTGTGTCATAAGTAAAGGGCCGGCTGGCTTGACCGTTAAGGGTGCTGTAACCCCCGAAAGTACACTCCAGTCCAAACCAAAAAAAAAATTATTTTCTGTGTTTGTGAATTGTGTGCGCAGTAGCCGCACGTGCATCAACAAAGTAGAGCCAAGCGTGCGCCTGTGTCATAAGTAAAGGGCCGGATGGCTTGACCGTTAAAGGGTGCTGTAACCCCCGAAAGTACACTCCAGTCCAAACCAAAAAAAAATTATTTTCTGTGTTTGTGAATTGTTTGCGCAGTAGCCGCACGTGCATCAACAAAGTAGTGCCAAGAGTGCGCCTGTGTCATAAGTAAAGGGCCGGCTGGCTTGACCGTTAAAGGGTGCTGTAACCCACAAAGTACACTCCAGTCCAAACCCAAAAAAAAATTATTTTCTGTGTTTGTGAATTGTGTGCGCAGTAGCCGCACGTGCATCAACAAAGTAGTGCCAAGCGTGCGCCTGTGTCATAAGTAAAGGGCCGGCTGGCTTGACCGTTAAAGGGTGCTGTAACCCACAAAGTACACTCCAGTCCAAACCAAAAAAAAAATTATTTTCTGTGTTTAGCCGCACGTATATATCAAATCGATATAACATAAATGGAGGACCAAACTTTCTCCGATAAAAATAAAATAGAGAAAGATCAAGAACCACTTCCTCCTAGTGCTGAAGCTGCTGCCACTAGTCATGACATAGACGATAACATGCCATCAACGTCGTCTGCCAAGGCCGATGCCCAATGTCATAGTAGAGGGCACATACAATCCCAAATGGCAAAGTTCAGGAAAATGACCTTGAAAAAGAAATTTAAATCAGCTGAAGAGAAACGTAAACTTGCCAATATGCCATTTACGACACGGAGTGGCAAGGAACGGCTAAGGTCGATCCCTAGTATGTTCATGACTAGTGGTTCAGCTTCACATGACGATGGAAGCCCTCCTCCCACTAAAAAAATCAAAAGAGTTAAGCTGGCAAAAGCACAGCGAAGAACTGTGCTTTCTAAGAAGATATCACAAATCCCCAAGGAGAGTCCAAGTGTGGTGGTGGTTGCGATGCCTGACCTTCCCAGCACTGGACGTGAAGAGGTGGCTCTTTCCACCATTTGCACGCCCCCTGCAAGTGCTGAAAGGAGCACCCACAGTCCACTTGCTGATATGCAAATTGAAGATGTCACTGTTGAAGTACAACAGGATGAGGATACTGGTGTAGCTGGCGCTGAGGAGGAAGTTGGCGAGGAGGATTCTGATGGTGATGTGGTTTGTTTAAATCAGGCTCCGGGGGAGACAGTTGTTGTCCGTGGGATGAAAAAGCCCATCACGGTCATGCCTGGGCAGAAGACCAAACATTCCACCTCTTTGGTCTGGCAATATTTCTATCCAAATCCGGACAACAACTGTCTTGCCATATGTACCATATGTAAAGGTGAAATAAGTAGGGGTAGGGATGTCAACCACCTAGGAACATCCTCCCTTATACGGCACCTGCAGCGCGTTCATAAAAAGTTACTGTCAAGTTCAGAAACTTTGGCTAAGACCGTAAGCAGTCCAGGGACACCTAAATCCCGTTGTCCTGTTGTATCCAAGCGCCTGCAAACCACACCGTCAACTCCCTCCTCGTCAATTTCCTCCTTAGTCAGGATCGGAAGTAGTCCTGCAGGCCATGTCACTGGCATGACTGACTCTCCTATCCGGGATTCCTCTGGAGGATCCTGCATTGCTACACCTACTGCTGCCGCTGCTGCTGTTGCTGCTGCTGGGAGTCGTTCATCATCCCAGAGAGGAAGTAGGAACACCACTACTTTTACTAAACAATTGACCCTCCAACAGTCCTTAGCGAGGAGGATGAAGTACGACAGCAGTCATCCTGAAGCAAAACGTATAACTGAGGCCTTGACTGCTATGTTGGTGTTAGACGTGCGTCCGGTATCCGCCATTAGTGCAGTGGGATTTAGACAATTGATGGAGGTAGTGTGTCCCCGGTTCCAAATCCCGTCTAGATTCCACTTCACTAGGCAGGCGATACCGAGACTGTACAGAAACGTCAGAAAAAGTGTCCTCAGTGTCCTGAAAAATGCCGTTGTACACAATGTCCACTTAACCACGGACATGTGGACAAGTGGAACAGGGCAGACTAAGGACTATATGACTGTGACAGCCCACTGGGTAGATGTATCACCTTACGCAGCAACAGCAGCAGCGTCACCAGTAGCAGCATCTCAGAAACGCCAGCTCGTTACAAGGCAGGCTACGCTGTGTATCACCGGTTTCAGTAAGAGGCACACCGCCGACAACCTCTTCGAGAAACTGAGGGAAATCATCGCCCAGTGGCTTACCCCACTTAGACTCTCCTGGGGATTTGTGATATCTGACAACGCCACCAATATTGTGCGGGCATTACATCTGGGCAAATTCCAGCACGTCCCATGTTTTGCTCACACAATAAACTTGGTGGTGCAGAATTTTCTGAAAAGCGACAGGGGCGTGCAGGAGACGCTTTGGGTGGCCCGAAAAATTTCTGGCCACTTTCGCCATTCAGCGACTGCGTGCCGAAGACTGGAGCGCCAGCAAACACTCTTGAACCTGCCCCGCCATCACCTGAAGCAAGAGGTTGTGACGCGGTGGAACTCAACCCTCTATATGCTTCAGAGGATGGAGGAGCAGCAAAAGGCCATACAAGCCTATACATCCACCTATGACATAGGCAAAGGAGGGGGTATGCACCTGACTCAAGCGCAGTGGAGAATGATTTCCGTGTTGTGCAAGGTTCTCCAGCCCTTCGAACTTGCCACACGTGAAGTCAGTTCAGACACAGCCAGCTTGAGTCAGGTCATTCCCCTCATCAGGCTTTTGCAGAAGCAGCTGGAGAAAGTGAAGGAGGAGCTAAGACGGAGCGATTCCGCTCGGCATGTGGGACTTGTGGATGAAGCCCTTCATTCGCTTTGCCAGGATTCCAGGGTGGTCAATCTGTTGAAATCAGACCACTACATTTTGGCCACCGTGCTTGATCCTAGGTTTAAAGCCTATGTGGTGTCTCTCTTTCCGGCCGACACAAGCCTGCAGAGGTGCAAAGACCTGCTGGTGAACACACTGTCAGCTGAAGCGGAACGTGACACGTCAACGGCTCCTTCTTCATTTTCTCCCGCAACTGGGGCTGCCAGGAAAAAACTTAGGTATCCTAAGCAACCCGCTGGCGGTGATGCAGGGCAGGCAGGACCAAGTTTGGACATCTGGTCCGGACTGAAGGACCTGGCAACAATTTCTGACATGTCTACTGTCACTGCATATGATACTGTCACCATTGACAGAATGGTGGAGGATTACATCGGTGACAGCATCCAAGTAGGCATGTCAGACAGTCCATACCTGTACTGGCAGGAAAAAGAGGCAATTTGGAGGCCCCTGTACAAGCTGGCTCTATTTTACCTGAGTTGCCCCCCCTCCAGTGTGTACTCCGAAAGAGTGTTTAGTGCAGCCGGGAACCTTGTCAGCGAAAGGCGTAGGAGGTTGCTTCCACAGAATGTGGAGAAGATGATGTTCATCAAAATGAATTATCAGCTCTTCCAGGCAGACCAGCCTCCAGAAGGTACAGAGGGACCTGTGGTGGTGGATTCAAGTGGGGACGAGTTAATACTTTGTGAGGATGAGGATGTACACACTGAAGAGGGTGAGGAATCGGTGGATGAGGAGGATGAGGATGACATCTTGCCTCCGTAGAGCCAGTTTGTGCAGGGACACATTAATTGCCAGCTTGTTTTGTGGGGGCCCAAACGAACCAATCATTTCAGCCACAGTTGTGTGGCAGACCCTGGCGCTGAAATGATTGATTTGTTAAAGTGTGCATGTCCTGTTTATACAACATAAGGGTGGGTGGGAGGGCCCAAGGACAATTCCATCTTGCACTTCTTTTTTTTCTTTGCATTATGTACAGTTTGGGGCCTAGTTTTTCTAACTGCCATCCTGTCTGCCACTGCAGTATCACACCTAGATGGCTCACGTGTTTGTGCCGCCCACTCGTGTCGCTTAGCATAGTCATCCAGCTACCTCGGTGCAACCTTTTGGACATAAAAACACTATTGTGAGGTGTGAGGTGTTCAGAATAGACTGGAAATGAGTGGAAATTAAGGTTATTGAGGTTAATAATAGCATAGGAGCAGAAAAACCTACAAATTCTGTGATTTTAGCTGTTTTTATGCTTTTTTTCAAAAAAATACAGATCCAAAACACAAAACCCAGAACCCAAAACACGGAAGGGTGGTTTTGGCAAAACCAATCCAGATCCAAAACACGAAGAAAGATCCAGATCCAAAACCAAAACACAAAACACGAAAAGTGGCCGGTGCACACCCCTAGAATATACCCATCTCTTACTCAGTGAGTTGGGGTACGCCTGTTTTTTATATTCACAAAATTGTTTTGTTAAGTGGCAACCAAAACCATTATTGGATGATAAAGACACCCATGTGCTAAATAACCTAGAATGTAAGATACCATGATGGGGTGTTTATAACTAGAAGTTTTGGGATATGTGCACTATTATTGGATGATAGAGATAACCATATAGGAGTACACCCACCTCTGAATTAATGAGTTGGGGTACGCCTCAGTTTATATTTTTACCATTGTCCTCCAGCGAGTTTGATGTGTTCCATCATTTAATATACCATCACACTGATACCATATACACCCCCTTTTTTTCTATGTGTCTACGGAGCCTTTGGTAAAGAAAAAAAGAAAACAATCATCTTAAGAGGGATATTATTAGCTCTACATTTACGGATAAGTATCCACCCTTCTTATCATTGTTATTTTGTGACAAAGCAAGCAGCGCCATCCTTCAATTTTTTGTTACTTCACTTCTTGGGATAAACACTATGGCTGTTTTCCCTTCTAATGATCATGCCATTCATTAGCTTTCTATGCTTCTTGTGTAAGAAGCTACATCCTCACAACTGCAGGATGTCAGAATAACTCTAACAGGGACTTAGGGCCTGATTCAGACCTACTCGCGAGCGGCTGTCCGCTCGCAAGTGGGTCGATGTTATGGACTGAGCATGCGCACGACGGAGGGAGCTCCGTCGTGCGCATGCGCCAGACGCGACGAGCGAAGGAAAGTCCTTCGCTTGTTGTGTCCGATCAAAGGGGGCGTGCTGTCAATGTTGATTGACAGCACACCCCCTTTGGTGGGCGTGCCGGGGGCGTGCCTCCCTGACGGGGGCGTTCCCACGGGAACGCCTCCCGTCAGAAGCCGGCCCACTGACATCACTAGTGATGTCAGTGGGAGTGATTTTGGCTCTGATAGAGCCAAAATCACTCCGGAGCTTGCGGTTGAAAACTTCAACCGCACGCTCCGGCTCGCAAATTCGATGGTCGCGATGATCTCGACCATCGCGGCCATCACAATGCACGCTCGTATAGCCTGTGGGTGGTGACCCACAGCTATACAAGCGTCCAGGAGGACGCTCCATGAAAATGGAGCCCGGCCCTCATTCAGAGCGTGCGCTCTGCTCAGAGCGTATGGCTCTGAATGAGGGCCTTAGTTCTGGTAAATTGATCAACTTCTTGATGCCACCACCAAGGCTGGTGGTTCTTAAATACCACCAAATTTTAGAGGCACATAGCCCCCCCATTTTAAACTAATTCAGTTGGTTTTGAGGAGTTTCTGAGGTTCTAGGCTTTAACCCACCCCAAGATACAAGGGGTCATAGTTTTGAAAGTTTGACCCTTCATGTCTCTGGTTCATTGGACCATTGAAAATAGGGTAGGGCAATACTCACTCTTAAAAACAAGATATGAGCTTTCTATACTTTTCATGTGAAGTTTCTTATAACAGTGGGATGACAGAATGACTCTACAAGCCCTTTGCTGGGTCTCTAGGCAACCACCAGAGGGAGCTAGAGCTCCTCAACTTTGACATGTCAGAACCAAGCTCCAGGCCACTGTA
Organism: Taudactylus pleione; assembly: GCA_031769625.1. Classification (NCBI taxonomy): domain Eukaryota; kingdom Metazoa; phylum Chordata; class Amphibia; order Anura; family Myobatrachidae; genus Taudactylus; species Taudactylus pleione. The sequence continues at coordinate 419,306 of JAUIMM010000434.1, forward strand.
TACCAGTAAACCCCCTGGACATCTTCAAATCCTGGCTTGGCCCAAGATATTTTAGGGACTGATAGCGCTGATGCTGCAGAATGGATGTAAACATATAATTTGATCTTTGATTCTGCATAAACAATGCAGAAGAGGCCTTTGCTTGGCTACAATTCACTTATGCCCAGGTTCAAATAAAGAGTGGTCTGCTAATTATGTTGGACCCCTAAATTCAAGACATTTGTTAGTACCATCTGAAACCTGGTAGCTCCAGCTTATCAAAGAGCCATGCCCCCAGGCCCTAAACTGCTGAGAGGTTATGCTAGGGGTGATAAACCACAGCAAGTATCAGCTGCTCCAGCTGCTGATTTAGCACTGGACCACAGGGGTGGAAGGGTCACAACCTTTATTCCCAGCAGACCATGGGAAAGGGTGACTCAGAGGCCTCCAAGGGGAGCCCGCCAATGGCCACAGGTCCTAGATCCAAAAGGAGAACTCCTTGGGCTTCTTACGGACTCCCTCTGTCACCATATTTGTGCCAGTGTAGGCAAATTGTTTATGAACCACATAGATAAAAAACCACACATGATGTAGTAAGTGTACTGCCCACTAAGGTAATCTTACAGAATGATCAAGGAAATGGATTTGTAACTTTGTCCAAATTGTCATCCATAGTCAGACTCAGGCCCAGTGAGCTTGCCCTTGGGGTAAGTTTATACTTACCCTTGTTGACTTTCCCAACAGTTGTGTGATCCACCCCCAAAGTCATGGACTATGTGAAATATTCACACGGACCTTTAAGAGCTTGAAGGCATATGTCCACCCAGAAGTGGTGGGGGAATTGGAACAGATCACTGCCACAACTCCAGTTTATGAACAAGAAAGTAACACAGGAATACATAGTATTCTCCCTGTTTGAGATGTTATATGTCTGAAAGGTATGTGGGTCTTAAGATCTGTATTGGGAAAGTTAAAAAGGAACCTTTCATTTGGTTGAGAAGCCCAATTTAGAATTTTTGGAAAAATTTGCATGGAGCTAATATAGTCCTGCCTACATACAGACTGTTACAGATGCTCATTAGTCAAGGAACTTAGCATTGGTCAGAGGATAATGATACTAGAACCAGTTTGCTAAATATCATACTGGCCGCTTGAAAAGACCTCTACACTATATGTAGCACAATATACTAGAGCCCTAGATAATAAGGGGAAGATGTTAAAAATTTACCACCTTAACTGGATGAAAGCCTATGTAGAATTGGAGGAAGGGCAATGGCAATATGCTGACCCATTTACTGACTTGCTACAGATCACCAAGAATGACCTGTGGCTAGAGATGGTCCAAATAGCAATTCTTCCAGCCTCAGTATGGGCAATTGGGGAAATAAAGCAACAGGCATATGAAGTAACGAGTCCCAAATTACCTGCAGACCTGGATGCACTCTTTTTATGTCCCGTTATGTTGATACCAGGGAGGAAAAACATTGAAAGCAAGCTGCATACATGATGGGCTCCAAAGTACTGGGAATGTAAAAGAAGGAAGTGATGATATTGGTCATAGAAGTAATGCCGAACACCCACTAGAAGATCAGGGAAAGACAGTACGATTATGACAATGTTCATGATCCCCTGCAATGCCTACACTGACTGATCAGTCATTCAGTGTAGGCAATATCAATCATCTGTGAACATCTGTCGTTATCGGCAGATTGACCAGCATGTTCAAAAGATGATTGATGTCGAGAACGACCAGCGGGAGCGCGCATCACTAGTCATTTCTGACATTTGGATGCCTGTTTTTTGCACAATTACGATGTCATAATCTTGCAATCGTTCAGTAAGGTTGCGTATTGGATACGCACCTTAAAGGTGCGTATCCACTAGACGACTGTACGATTAAAACTTTTTAATTGTACAATCGTTCATCATCCTGTGCAGTGGATAATGTGCCCACAGTGAAATATATGGTGTTCAGTGCAGGCACCATCCCTCATCCTAGAACATGCCCAACCTGTCGATATCGGCATGTTCAGGCGATAATTAATGTTGAAAACGATCAGCTGGATCACGCATCGCTGGTCGTTTTCAACATTTTAGTGCATGATTACTGAACGATTAATGAGCAATTGAACAATAATGTCGCAATCGTTCACTTTAATCACCTAGTGGATACGCACCTTATTATTTCTCCATTATTTCCTAGGTCTCAGGCCCAGAGGAAGTCTCCCAAAGAGTGTGACAAATGTCTACGCTATGCCTCATATGAAGAGGTATAGGTCAGACTGGGTGGAGACCTTTATGTATATACACTGTTGATTTACAGTACCAACCTATTACCAGGGATGCACAGGAGCAGTTAACCATTAATACCCAACTTGGGATGATTGAATTTACAACCATGTCTTTTAGGATGAAGATCTCCTCGTGGAACGTCAGGAGCAGACCTTGTGCAGAACAAATCTCCTTTACGGTCACTGGGGGACAGAATGGCTGGTGTGGTCATATGTAAGGCAACCTTGCCAGTGGAAGCACTTCTGGCTCTGGTCACATTAGAGGAACCATGCCAGTTATGTGGTTAATTTCAATGTTTGTCTCTTGTTGACAGGCAGTCCATATTTCTTAACAAGTTTTAATTGGTTTGAAAGGTCAGTGACTGGTTAACCTCCTGCTGTATTGTGTGCCTGTACTGTAACAAGAAAGCTCTGAGAACCTGTGTATAACCCCCAGCTGTATTGTGTGCCTGTACTGTAACAAGAAGGCTCTGAGAACCTGTGTATAACCCCCAGCTGTATTGTGTGCCTTTACTGTATAACATGCTCTGAGAACCTCTGTATAACTCCCAGCTGTATTGTGTGCCTGTACTGTAACAAGAAGGCTCTGAGAACCTGTGTATAACCCCAAGCTGTATTGTGTGCCTGTACAGTATAACATGCTCTGAGAACCTGCGTAAACCCCTGCTGTATGTTGTGCCTGTACAGTATAAATTAAGGTCTTAAGGACCTAGCTGTGTATAACCCCTGCTGTATTGTGTGCCTCTACTGTAAAAAAAAGGCAGAGAACCTAGCTGTGTATAACCCCTGCTGTATTGTGTGCCTTTACTGTATAAAAGGCAGAGAACCTAGATGTGTATAACCCCTGCTGTATTATGTGCCTGTACTGTATAAAAGGCTGAGGAATCTATTCTGAACACCTCACACCTCACAATAGTGTTTTTATGTCCAAAAGGTTGCACCGAGGTAGCTGGATGACTATGCTAAGCGACACGAGTGGGCGGCACAAACACGTGACCCATCTAGGCGTGATACTGCAGTGGCAGACAGGATGGCAGTTTGAAAAACTAGGCCCCAAACTGTACATAATGCAAAGAAAAAAAAGAGGTGCAAGATGGAATTGTCCTTGGGCCCTCCCACCCACCCTTATGTTGTATAAACAGGACATGCACACTTTAACAAACCAATCATTTCAGCGCCAGGGTCTGCCACACAACTGTGGCTGAAATGATTGGTTCGTTTGGGCCCCCACAAAACAAGCTGGCAATTAATCTGTCCCTGCACAAACTGGCTCTACGGAGGCAAGATGTCATTCTCATCCTCCTCATCCACCGATTCCTCACCCTCTTCAGTGTGTACATCCTCATCCTCACAGAGTATTAATTCGTCCCTGCTGGAACCACAGGTCCCTCTGTACGTTCTGGAGGCTGGTCTCCCTGGAAGAGTTGATAATTCATTTTATGAACATCATCTTCTCCACATTTTGTGGAAGCAACCTCCTACGCCTTTCGCTGACAAGGTTCCCGGCTGCACTAAACACTCTTTCGGAGTACACACTGGAGCCCCCCTCAACTCAGGTAAAATAGAGCCAGTTTGTACAGGGACCTCCAAATTGCTTCTTTTTCCTGCCAGTACAGGTACGGACTGTCTGACATGCCTACTTGGATGCTGTCACCGATGTAATCCTTTAACAGACAGACGCACGCTTGTCGCTGCTGCTTTAAGGATGCAGGTGCGGCTACAGCCCACACATTTCACAAAGACAGAAAAAAAAAGAACAATATTTTAATTGTTTGTGTAGCACACTTTGAGGGTGTCACCACCCTTTAACAGACAGACACACGCTTGTCGCTGCTGCTTTGAGGATGCTGGTGGAATCTAGACGGGATTTGGAACAGAGGACACACTACCTCCATCAATTGTCTAAATCCCACTGCACTAATGGCGGATACCGGACGCACGTCTAACACCAACATAGCAGTCAAGGCCTCAGTTATACGTTTTGCTTCAGGATGACTGCTGTCATACTTCATCCTCATCGCTAGGGACTGTTGGAGGGTCAATTGTTTAGTAAAAGTAGTGATGTTCCTACTTCCTCTCTGGGATGATGAACAACTCCCAGCAGCAGCAACAGCACTAGGAGGAAGTGGTTCTTGATCTTTCCCTATTTTATTTTTATCGGAGAAAGTTTGGTCCTCCATTTATGTTATATTGATATATACGTGCGGCTAAAGCGCACACAAACACAGAAAATATTTTTTTATTTTTGCTGGAGAGTAGTGCACTTTGTTGGTTACACCACCCTTTAAGAAATGAGCCAGCCGGCTCTTTACTTATGGGACACAGGCGCACGCTTGGCGCTGCTCCTTTGTTGATGCACGTGCAGCCACAGTGCACACAAGTCACAAACACAGAAAATATATATTTTTTGTTTTGGAGTGTACTTTGGGGGTTACAGAACCCTTTAACGGTCAAGCCAGCCGGCCCTTTACTTATGACACAGGCGTACGCTTGGCACTACTTTGTTGATGCACGTGCGGCTACTGCGCACACAATTCACAAACACAGAAAATAATTTTTTTTTTGGTTTGGACTGGAGTGTACTTTCGGGGGTTACAGCACCCTTAATGGTCAAGCCAGCCGGCCCTTTACTTATGACACAGGCGCACGCTTGGCACTACTTTGTTGATGCACGTGCGGCTACTGCGCACACAATTCTCAAACACAGAAAATAATTTTTTTTTTGGTTTGGACTGGAGTGTACTTTCGGGGGTTACAGCACCCTTAACGGTCAAGCCAGCCAGTCCTTTACTTATGACACAGGCGCACGCTTGGCACTACTTAGTTGATGCACGTGCGGCTACAGCGCACACAATTCACAAACACAGAAAATATTTTTTTTTTTGGTTTGGACTGGAGTGTACTTTCGGGGGTTACAGCACCCTTAATGGTCAAGCCAGCTGGCCCTTTACTTATGACACAGGCGCACGCTTGGCACTACTTTGTTGATGCACGTGCAGCTACTGCGCACACAATTCACAAACACAGAAAATAATTTTTTTTTTGGTTTGGACTGGAGTGTACTTTCGGGGGTTACAGCACCCTTTAACGGTCAAGCCAGCCGGCCCTTTACTTATGACACAGGAGCACGCTTGGCACTACTTTGTTGATGCACGTGCGGCTACTGCGCACACAATTCACAAACACAGAAAATAATTTTTTTTTTGGTTTGGACTGGAGTGTACTTTCGGGGGTTACAGCACCCTTTAACGGTCAAGCCAGCCGGCCCTTTACTTATGACAGAGGAGCACGCTTGGCACTACTTTGTTGATGCACGTCAGGCTACTGCGCACACAATTCACAAACACAGAAAATAATTTTTTTTTTGGTTTGGACTGGAGTGTACTTTCGGGGGTTACAGCACCCTTAACGGTCAAGCCAGCTGGCCCGTTACTTATGACACAGGCGCACGCTTGGCACTACTTTGTTGATGCACGTGCGGCTACTGCGCACACAATTCACAAACACAGAAAATAATTTTTTTTTTGGTTTGGACTGGAGTGTACTTTCGGGGGTTACAGCACCCTTTAACAGTCAAGCCAGCCGGCCCTTTACTTATGACACAGGCGCACGCTTGGCACTACTTTGTTGATGCACGTGCGGCTACTGCGCACACAATTCACAAACACAGAAAATAATTTTTTTTTTGGTTTGGACTGGAGTGTACTTTCGGGGGTTACAGCACCCTTTAACGGTCAAGCCAGCCGGCCCTTTACTTATGACACAGGCGCACGCTTGGCACTACATTGTTGATGCACGTGCGGCTACTGCGCACACAATTCACAAACACAGAAAATAATTTTTTTTTGGTTTGTACTGGAGTGTACTTTCGGGGGTTACAGCACCCTTTAACGGTCAAGCCAGCCGGCCCTTTACTTATGACACAGGCGCACGCTTGGCACTACTTTGTTGATGCACGTGCGGCTACTGCGCACACAATTCACAAACACAGAAAATAATTTTTTTTTTGGTTTGGACTGGAGTGTACTTTCGGGGGTTACAGCACCCTTAACGGTCAAGCCAGCCGGCCCTTTACTTATGACACAGGCGCACGCTTGGCACTACTTTGTTGATGCACGTGCGGCTACTGCGCACACAATTCACAAACACAGAAAATATTTTTTTTTTTGGTTTGGACTGGAGTGTACTTTCGGGGGTTACAGCACCCTTAACGGTCAAGCCAGCCTGCCCTTTACTTATGACCCAGGCGCACGCTTGGCACTACTTTGTTGATGCACGTGCGGCTACTGCGCACACAATTTACAAACACAGAAAATATATAATTTTTTTAGCACTTGGGGGGAGCACCCCTGATGGACAGAGCACCCCCTGGACAACACTACAGCACCCCTTTAGGACTGGGACACTGCACAGGACTTTGGAGTGGACACAGCCCCTATGGAGAACTGACTGCACAACACAGTCCAGCCAGCCCCTATGGACTTTGAAGTAGTGGACACAGCCCCTATTAACAACAGCAGCACAGCACAACACAGCCAGCCCCTATGGACTTTGAAGTAGTGGACAACAGCAGCACTACACTACACTACACTACACAGCCCTAACTCCCACCCTCCCTCTTCACTGTCCACAGCCGAGTGAGAAAATGGCGCCGACGCGGGTACCTTATATAGGATCCAAAATCCGCGAGACTCAGAAGGCGGGATGATGACATTTTATCTCGATTTCAGATCCGAGTCAGGCGGGAAAAGTCGAGCCTGACTCGGATCGGAGGGCTCGGATTTCAGAAATCCGAACCCGCTCACCCCTAGTATAAACCCCCCTGCTGTATTGTGTTCCTCTACTGTATAAAACGCAGAGAACCTAGATGTGTATAACCCCTGCTGTATTGTGCACCTGTACTGTATAAAAGAAGATTCTGAGAACCTAGCTGTGTATAACCCCTGACTGTATTGTGTGCCTGTACTGAATAACATGTCCTGAGAACCTGTGTGTAACCCCTGCTGTATTGTGTGCCTGTACAGTATAACATGTCCTGAGAACAAGGTTGTCTTAACAGCAGTGTGGGCCCTGGGCAAAGCTATGCACTGGGGCCCCTACCCAAAAAATTTAAATGGTCAATAAAATTAAACCCTCCTGCATGCCCATCAGACTTCCCACACATGCAGAGAGACTCTGTCTGACTGATCTGAAGCCGGCGGATGAAGTGATACTGGGACTGAGGTGAGTACTCACCACCGGGGAGGAGGATGGGTGGGGGAGGTTGAATCAGAATACAGTGCACCAGCGGCCGGCTTATAAAAAAATCACAAATTTACCAACTGGCCGCGGCTGCAGGGGGGCAGGTTGGTGGGCCCCTACAAGCTTCGGGCCCTTGGGCAACTGCCCAACAAGCCCAATGGAAGAGGTGGCCCTGCCTGAGAACCTGTGTGTAACCCCTGCTGTATTTTGTGCCTGTACAAAATAACTGAAGGTTATGAGAACCTAGCTGTGTATAACCGCTGATGTATTGGGTGCCTCTACTGTATAAAAGATTGAGAACCTAGCTGTGTATATCCCCTGCTGTATTGTGTACCTGTACTGTATAAAAGGCTCTTAGAACCTAGCTGTGTATAACCCCCTGCTGTATTGGATGACTGTACTGTATAAAGGGCTATGAGAACCAAGATGTGTATAATCCGTGCTCTATTGTGTGCATGTACTGTATAATAGGCTCTGGGAACATGTGTACTGTATATAACCCTGCTTTATTGTGGGCGTGTACTGTACAACAGAAGGCACAGAGAACCTAGACGTGTATAACCACCTGCTGTATTGTGTGCCAATACTGTATAAAGGTTCTGAGAACCTGTGTGTAACCCCTGCTGTATTTTGTGCATGTACAGAATAAATTATGGTTATGAGAACCTAGCTGTGTATAACCCCTGCTGTATTGTATGCCTCTACTGTATAAACAATGGAGAACCTAGCTGTGTATATCCCCTGCTGTATTGTGTCTGTACTGTATAATAGGCTGATAACCTAGCTGTGTATACCCCCCTGCTGTATTGTGTGCCTGTACTGTAACAAGAAGGCTCTGAGAACCTGTGTATAACCCCCAGCTGTATTGTGTGCCTGTACAGTATAACATGCTCTGAGAACCTGTGTAAACCCCTGCTGTATGTTGTGCCTGTACAGTATAAATTAAGGTCTTAAGGACCTAGCTGTGTATAACCCCTGCTATATTGTGTGCCTCTACTGTATAAAAGGCAGAGAACCTAGATGTATATAACCCCTGCTGTATTATGTGCCTGTACTGTATAAAAGGCTGAGGAACCTGTATAAACCCCCCTGCTGTATTGTGTGCCTCTACTGTATAAAAGGCAGAGAACCTAGATGTATATAACCCCTGCTGTATTGTGTGCCTTTACTGTATAAAAGGCACAGATCCTAGATGTGTATAACCCCTGCTGTATTGTGCACCTGTACTGTATAAAAGAAGATTCTGAGAACCTAGCTGTGTATAACCCCTGACTGTATTGTGTGCCTGTACTGTATAATAGGCTGAGAAACTGTTTAATTACTCCCTGCTGTGTTGTGTTCCTGTACTGTATAAAATAAGGCTCCGAGAACCTAGCTGTGCATATTCCCTTGAACATTGTCTATTAGTGTACTTATTTAGAATTTACATCCTAACAATTTGATTGATGTATAATGTTACATATTGTAGGCATTTACTAAGTCAGTATATAATTAAAACTTCCCAGATCTTCCCTGTAAAGTGGCGATTATTCTTGGGTCTTGCCCGATATGGGTGCCTGGTCTCTTTTAGCATTAGGGTTGGAGACATTCTCTCCAGAAGGGACAAAGCTGCCATTTACCAAAACACATCAGAATATCACACATAGGCCCTGATTTAGAGCCGGACGCTCTGACCAGAGCGCTCGCTCTGAATCAGGGCCCACCTCCATTAATATGGAGCGTCCTCCTTGACGCTCATACATCTGTGGGTCACCACCCACAGCATAAACGAGTATGCAGGATGATGGTCGCGATAGTCTTGACCATCACGACCATCGGAACTGCGAGTAAAAGCCTGCGGTTGGGTTTTTCAACCGCAAGGCCAGGAGTGATTTTGGCTCTATCAGAGCCAAAATCACTCCCACTGACATCACTAGTGATGTCAGTGGGGCCGGCTTCAGACGGTAGGCGTTCCCATTGGAATGCCTCCGTCTGACAGGCATGCCCCCGGCACGCCCACCAAAGGGGGCGTGCTGTCAGTCACCATCGACAGCACGCCCCCTTTGATGAGACACTCCGAGCGAAGGAATGTCCTTCGCTCGTCGGGTCTCGCGGATGCGCACGACGGAGCTCCCTCCGTCGTGCGCATGCGCAGTGGGGACCATCGACCCACTTGCGAGCGGACAGCCGCTCGCGAGTGGGTCTGAATGAGGGCCATAGTACAACATAAATCATACTTTGTACCCAGCACCACATGCCAATACCCGTGAATGATCATATGTCACACATAATACAGTCTCTGCATTTATACGCAAGGATTAAAGTGGTACAGCTCAAAAAAGGGGAAAGGATGGAAAAAGAGGCTGCACAGGAGCTTGCAATTCACTAATACACAGGTTCTCAATCTTGGACCTCAAACAGTGCCATGTTACCAGGTCTTCTCGCAAAATGAAAAGTTAAATAATTACCTCCATCTGTGGATCTTTTAAAATGTGTCAGTGAGTAATGACTACATCTGTGCTCTTGCTGGGTGACCTGGAAAACATGAACTGTGTGGGGTCTTGAGGACCAAGGGCCTGATTCAGACCCGCATGCGAGCGCACAGCGGGTCGATGTTTGCCCCCTGTGCATCGCTGCCTCAGGCGTGCGCATGCGCGAGCCCAGCGAGTGACCGAAGTTCAGTCGATCCAGGGCTTGCTGCAAGACGGGGCGGCTGTCGATGGTGAGTGACAGCTCGCCCCGTTTTGTTGGTGGGGAGGGGGGGTAGCTGCACAAACGCAGGCATTCCCTTAGGAACGCCTGGCGTTTCTGGGCGGCCCTACTGACATCACTTGTGATGTCAGTAGTGGACTTCCTGCTGTATTAGAGCAGGGAGTCCACTCGGGCTTGCTAGAGCTGAGACCCTACCACAGGGTCTCCTTGCATGCCCGATGGTCATGATAATCGCGACCATCTCCAGCCCGCTCGCATAAGCTGTGGGTGGGCACCCACAGCTTAGCGAGCGGGCAGGATATAAAAAATTTTTAAAATAATCCCCGTCCTGATTCAGAGCGAGCGCTCGCAAACAGCGAGTGGCTCTGAATCAGACCCCAAGTTTCTGAACCTCTGTATTATACCCCTTTCACGCTGAAAATGAAATTACCGGGTCAAACACTTCTACCCGGTAATTTGCATAACAACCCGAGTTTTTTCCCTGTGTGAAAGGGTCATCCTGGGACGTATTTCCCGGGTCTACAACCCTGGTTTTTTGCAGAGTCATAGGCCTAGGAATTAAGTCCCGGGATGACCCTTTCACACAGGGAAAAAACCCAGGTTGTTCTGCAAATTACCAGGTAAAAGTGTTTTCCCCGGTAATTTCATTTTCCTGTATGAAAGGGGTATCAACCGCAAGGCCAGGAGTGATTTTGGCTCTATCAGACAGAAAATGGAAAAAAATCTCAGCACGCAAATGCCGGGTAAAAGCCGGGTTTTTTGCCATTTTCTGTCTGAAAGTGGTATTAGAGTAATCTAAAAATGTGTTGCACTGCTGGACTATAAACATGAAGGTATCAATATTAACATAAAAGGTATCAATAGAATAATATAATAGCAAAATTGTAAAAATGGTAGAAAAGTAGTGAACAAAATGGGGATAATCAAACAATAAAGACGAGAGTTGTAAATGTGATAGATGTGTAGATGTGTGTGTGAATGATGGTCAGAGGTCACCAGTACATACAGTAAACATACAATAGAGAGGACACCAGTACATACAGTAAACATACGATAGAGAGGACACCAGTACATACAGTAAACATACGATAGAGAGGTCACCAGTACATACAGTAAACATATGATAGAGAGGTCACCAGTACATACAGTAAACATACGATAGAGAGGTCACCAGTACATACAGTAAACATATGATAGAGGTCACCAGTACATATAGTAAACATATGATAGAGAGGTCACCAGTACATATAGTAAACATACGATAGAGAGGTCACCAGTACATACAGTAAACATATGATAGAGGTCACCAGTACATATAGTAAACATATGATAGAGAGGTCACCAGTACATATAGTAAACATACGATAGAGAGGTCACCAGTACATACAGTAAACATACAATAGAGAGGGCACCAGTACATACAGTAAACATATGATAGAGAGGTCACCAGTACATACAGTAAACATACGATAGAGAGGTCACCAGTACATACAGTAAACATACAATAGAGAGGGCACCAGTACATACAGTAAACATATGATAGAGAGGTCACCAGTACATACAGTAAACATACAATAGAGAGGGCACCAGTACATACAGTAAACATATGATAGAGAGGTCACCAGTACATACAGTAAACATACGATAGAGAGGTCACCAGTACATACAGTAAACATACAATAGAGAGGGCACCAGTACATACAGTAAACATATGATAGAGAGGTCACCAGTACATACAGTAAACATACGATAGAGAGGTCACCAGTACATACAGTAAACATACGATAGAGAGGTCACCAGTACACACAGTAAACATATGATACAATCTAAGCCAGGGGTGGGCAATTAGCGGCCCTCCAGCTGTTGTTGAACTACAAATCCCAGAATGCTTTGCAACAGTTTTAGCATCGCCAAATAGCAAAACTGTGGCAGGGCATGCTGGGATGTGTAGTTCTACAACAGCTGGGGTACACTTATTATTCAAGGCTTTATATACTCGAAACCTGTCGGCGAATGTGGACTTACCTGTGAGAGTACCTTGTGCCACCTACCTGGGACCGGATACTTTTTGATTCTGTTTAAAGGAAGGGAAATGGAGGATCCAGAACCTCCCAACTCACGCTGTCTTATGCTCCATTCATGACTGGCTCTGGTACGAGCATTGCACTTTCACTTGCTTTTTTTAGATGTTTTTATATTATTCTATTATCTATATGCATTTTTATTATACCTTGAATAAGTATAATACAGCTAGTTGTCCATCTTCATTTCATGGTTATATGTTGGTGTCTATGTATGTGGAGCAGCAGAGGGGTGGAATTATCACACCAGCTGATATTGCTATGCTCCCAAACACTTTAATTGAATTAAGCACATTACCTATGGGGTTGAGTTAAATCCTGAACTCTGGAATACTTTCACTGGATTGAGCATATGCTATATGTACAGTACCAAATACCTAACTTGGTGAATGTTATTATTAGAGATGTGCGCCGACCCCGTGTTTTGGTTTTGGATCTGTATCTCCTTTTGTTTTGGATCTGGATTGGTTTTGCCAAAACCACCCTTGAGTGTTTTGTTTTTTGGTTTTGGATCTGTATTTTTTCTAAAAAAAAAAACAAAAAAAATTATAAAAACAGCTAAAATCACATAAAATGGGCCTGCTTTTGTTGCTACAGTATTATTAGCCTCAATAACATTTATTTCCAATCAATTTTGACCACCTCACAGTATTACTGTTTTCATCTAGTTTAGGGCCAAAAGGTTGCATCCAGCTAGCTGGCTGACTAAGCTAATCGACAGTAGTGGGAAGCACAGCTTTCAAGTTCCAACATGGATACAGTGTGTTATACAGTGTGGTTTGGATAAACCAATAGTGCACTTACTGTGACAGCAGTGTCGGCAGTGCGGGGTGCTGGCGGTGTCCTCAAAGCGAGAGTGCCAGTGGAGAGTGGTGGTCCTAGCAATGTCCTGAGTGCATAGTGCCGGCAGAGTGGGGGGGGGGGGGCAGCGGTGTCCTCGTGCTGGGGTGCTAACAGTGTCAGCTGTGCAGGGATGCCCTTGGTGTGGAAATAGTGGCAGTGCAGGGTCGCTGACAGCATCCTCAATATGTGGGGCAGTAGTGGGGAGTGTCCTTAGTGCAGGGTTCCGGTGGTGTCCTCAGTGTTTGAGTGCCGGCAGTGTGGGTTGGCTGACGGTGTCCTCAGTACGTGGGGAGTATGGAGGTGCTGGCAGTGTCCTGAGTGCAGGGTGTCGGCAAAGCAGGGGTGCTAGCGGTGTCCTCAGTGCATGCGTGCTGACAGTGTCGGCAGAGCAGGGGTGCCTGTGGTGTCCTTAGTGTGGGAGTGCAGGCAGTGTCGGGTCACTGACGGTGTCATCAGTACATGGGGCAGGGTACTGGCAGTTTCATCAGTGCAGGGTGTGCCAGCAGTTTGGGAAAAGCAGGGGTGCCAGCGGTGTCCTCAGTGTGGGGGTCCTAATGATTTCAGTAGTGCATGGGTGCCGGGTGGTGTCCTCAATGCAGGGTGCCAGGGGTGTCGACAGCGGTGGATGCTGCCAGTGGGGGTTGGCAGCAGGGGGTGCCAGCGTTGTTGGCAGTGGAGGTGCCAGGCAGTGTCAGGCAAGGACGGCATCTTTTTAACTTCCTCTGGGCTTAATGCTGCTTGCCTGAGAGTCGTGACAGATGGCTCTCTCAGCCAATAAGCGTTATGCCCATTTAATGCAAAACCTCACGATCCCACTACGGGATCATAAGGTTTTGCCTCGGAGAGGGATCCAGGGCTGTGTCTCAAAACCCCCTGGATCCACTAAATTTGGGTGGGTCCGGTTCCCGGAGAATCGGACCCACTCATCTCTAGTTATTATGCTATGCATGTTCTATTTTTGTGATTTTATATATTAGATTTGCATCAGAAACTTCTCTTTTATAAGAGAAGTACAAATGAGAAAGTAAGCCTTTTATTTATTGTCTATGTCCTACACTACCTATTCTTATGGTGACAGTGCCTTTAGCACTTCTATTTTCTTTTAATTATCATTGCAAATATTAAGACATTTAAAGTCCATGTGACTGTAGACAACCTCCTTGGATGCAGTTGCAAGAGGAAAATTTAACCCAGATTAAACAGGACAGTGAGAAAGATATAAAATGAGATGGGTACACACTGGAGCAATGGGCATACATTCAGACATTGGAACGAATGCCCGTGAACAGTGATTGTGTGTTCACACTGGACGACTTTAATGGATGGAACGATCAACCGTTACGTCATTCATTAACAATGCACTGGCCGCTAGCAATATCGCTAGGTTTGATGTGCAACACATCACAAACCTGACAACCGCAAGAGTGCGCAATCAGCAAATGGCATAGCGGCCTGACATTGCTCCAGTGTGTACCCGGCTATAAGGAAAACTTCCAGAGATATAAGCTGAAGGTCAAGGTACATCAGTGTCTGATAGCAACATCCAATGATTTGTAAGGTGACAGTGGGCTCCATTGAAGGAGGACTCCACTTTAAACAAGACATAACAAACAAAACAAAACTGGAATTTGCTAAAGTGCATGCTGACAAGCCCAAATCCTTTGGGTAGAATGCCCTTTGGCCAATTGAGATGAAACTGGAGCTTTTTTGCAAATCAAATCAGCTCTATGTTCACAGATGACAAACTAAAGCTTTCAAAAGAAGATAACACCATACCTACTGGGAAACAATGAAGGAGGTTCAGGTGTGTTTTTGGGCTGCTTTGTTGTGTCTGGCACTGGGTGCCTTGGATCTGTGCAAGGCACAATGACATTTCAAGACTATCAAGGCATTCTGGAGTGATATATACTGCCCAGTGTCAGAAATCTCCATCTCAGTTGCTAGTCATGGGTCCTCCAACAGGATAATGACCCAAAACGCACAGCTAAGAGCACCCAATAATGGAGAACAAGTCAATGGACTATACCGAAGTGGCCATCTATGAGCCCTGCTCTGACTCCTATTGAACATCTATGGAAAGAGCTAAACATTAATTCTGGAGAAGGCACCAATCAAAACAGGGACAGCTGGAGCAGTTTGCTCAGGAAGAGTGGAATAAATTACCCGTTGACAGGTGCAGAAGAGTCTTTGAGAGCCACAGAAATCCCTTGATTGCCTCTAAAGGTTGTGCAACAAAATATTAGCTTAAGGGTCCCATCATTTATGTCCATGACATCTTAATTCGTTTTTGTAATTTTAATTTTCTGTTGAATCAAAAATCAAAGTCTGATTTCTACTACATACTGGAACAGCAATGATGGATGCCAATTACTTTGGCCAGTTCCAAGTTACTTCAGGGAATAGAAGATTTTGAAAATAAAAATCAAAATGTGGAAATCCCAGATATTTTGTCCAGTGTAGAGGGAGAATTGGGCACTGTGAGATACAGTGACCAATTGGCTGTTTCCCGGGCCATACGATGCCAGGTGCAGGGGAGAAAGCTGTAGGTGTGCCGTGGTAACAAGATAGAGATCCGGGAAGTGAATGGTGTGATAAGAAGAACAAATATGATGGTATAAATACATTGGAAAGGTCTTTTTTCCCTATATGATGGTGGAAGGATATAACCGTGATGGGTAAGTGAGGATGGATTATTCATTTTATTACTGGGAACATATTGTGTGGGCAAAGTAAGGTTTTGGCGATATAAGCAGTTTCTCCAGCTGTTAACCACTTGCCTGGCACAGTCGCATCAGATGCGACACCAGGCTGGGCTTCCCCTGACATGGTCGCTTCTGATGCGACCAGTCAGAAATGCCTACTAGGCCGCTGCAGGAAGCTAATCTTCCCACAGCCGCCTATATCAGAGGGACCCGCAGCTCCCACTAATTGTGTCCCGATTACTGCTGTACCCAGTACCACCACCCTCCCAGCACAGCTGCAAATGCAGCCGTGACTTCTATTGATGCAGCAGCCGCGGCTAGCTGCTGTGTCTCAATCACTTTTGCCAGCAGTGATCAGGAAGCCGGCTTCACACCCTCCCGGCGCAGGTTCATAAAAAGCAGTCACCGCAGCTGCTGCGCTATGTCCAGATGGCAGCACCCCCACTCCAGTGCGCACTTGAGTGACAGCAGCAGCCGCAACTCCTAGTATCAGCCGTGGCTGCTGCGCTGCTTCCTGCCCCTGGGACCTCCCTCCCCTTCCTTCCTTTCAGGCCGGCTTCTCTTCTGCTGCTGTGTCTGTACTAGAAGAAGGCAGCAGCTTTAACAGCTCCGTCTCTCCCTCAATGTTCCCGATCACTGTGTATATACAGTTGTAAGTGTATATAAACAGTAAAATGAGTATGTACATATATACAGGTTGAGTCTCCCATAACCAAAATGCTTGGGACCAGGGCTATTTTGGATATCGAAGTTTTATGAAGAGATAAACAACAACACGTCCTGACGAAGTCCAGCTATTTTAGCAACAGAGACGAAATGCGTTGAGGACAAAATGACCCTCGCTTATTGACTTGGTCAGCTACTGATTCAGATAGGCCTATTGAAATTATTTTTAATGTAACTGCACATTTTTTGTGTTTTTGTGTTTGTAATAACCTGTCTGTACTACTACACCATGAGAGTGTTGTTTATCTCCTCATAAAACTGACTGTGTCCTGTGGCAAACCCCATTCTGTACCAAGTGAGGAACCAGAAGGGATATTCATAAAAGACTCCCTAACACATGCTCATGTTCTAGGACAACACGGTATGCAATTCTATGTGTGTTGCGTGTCTGTCATAACCCTGGCTAGTTTTTACCTTTTGCCTTGAGACTTACCTCTGCCAGCTGCTCCATGGATCTGTGTGTGCAATTCACCTGGGAGATCTGCTCTACATCATACTGGCCGTAACACTTCTGTGATTGCATTTGGACTGAACTCCTTTCCACATTGATTATCACCTGGGCTCTCCTCTGTCTGTGGACACTGCTAGGCTTGATTGGAATTGCAGGTGTAGTTCTGACTCTCAGTGTTGCAGATATGTTTGCACTCCACTACTCTGAATGCTACTGCCAGACCACCTGACTGTATCCACCAATTCCTGCTAGACCAAGAGTATAAAGATCCTCCTCTGATAGCACTCAGGGCCTGAACATCTCATTACTTCCTGTGGTGTATAGTTCGTGCTACTTCTGAGTACAAGGGTATCCCAGGCTCTTGCTCCTGCTGGTTCCTAGACCAGTTCATTTGGAAATCCTGCTAACTGCAATACCTGGTATATCCAGAAATCCTGCTTACAGCAATACCTGGTATATCCAGAAATCCTGCTTACAGCAATACCTGGTATATCCTGAAATCCTGCTTACAGCAATACCTGGCATATTCAGAAATCCTGCTAACAGCATGACCTGTGTTCCTGAGTTCCTAGTGTGAAACCTTTGCTTTCACGTTACAAGTTCATTCCACGCTACTCCAGTGCGGAGTCAGTTCCAAGGTCATTCCACGCTACTCCAGTGCGGAGTCAGTTTAAAGGTACAAGGTCATTCCACGCTACTCCAGTGCGGAGTCAGGGCCTGATTCAGACCCGCTTGCGAGAGCATAGGGTCGATGGTGGCCCAGTGCGCATGCGCACGACGGAGCCGGCTCCATCGTGCGAGACCCGGGCAGCGACGGGCAAACCGTCACACCGGGTCTCGTACCAAAGGGGGCATGCTGTCGATGTTGAGTGACAGCACACCCCTTTGGTGGGTGGGCCGGTGGAGTGGCTGCCCAAACGGAGGCGTTCCCATGTGAATGCCTCCATTTGGGGACGGCCCCACTGACATCACAAGTGATATCAGTGGGAGAGATTTCGGCTCTGTGAGAGCCAACAATCTCTCAGGGGCTTGCAGCAATAAGACCCTACCACAAGGGTCTCGTTGCAAGCTAGATGGTCGCGATGGTCTTGACCATCGCAACCTTCTTCCTGGCCACTCGCTATAGCTGTGGGTGGTCACCCACAGCTATGCGAGCGGCCAGGCCACTCTAAAAAAAACAAGGCCGGCCCTGATTCAGAGCGAGCACTCTGTCAGGGACCGCCAGCCAATCAAGGAGCATCTCCGTCGGAGCAGCTCCCTGATTAGCTGAATGCGGCCAGCCTGTGTGTCCCATACACGTCTATGGTGAGAAATCCCCATAGACATCTATTGTGGGAACCGCTACATCGTAGCCGCAAGATTAATTGATGTTAATCTTGTGGTTACATCAATGATACAATGTCGCGACAATTAATCTTGCAACTACGATGTAGCGGTTCAATAGATTGGCTGGCGGCCCATTCAATGACGGGGCACACTTGTGCCCCGGTCATTTACGCGGAGCAAAGGTATGTGCACACACATACCTTTGCTGTGTCCGGAATGGATCGGGTTTTTTGCGTTTTTTTTATTTTAACCCCTGGATTGCCAGTGGACGTGATCTACGCATAGGAGAGGTGAGTATGGATTTTTTTTTTCAGGTACACCCCTATGGATTACTTCGGATACTAGGTGAGTATGTGTGAGTGTGCATGTATGTTTTATTAAAATTATACTTTCACGGTGTAAGTTTGTTTATTTACGTATTTCTTTAGTTGTGGAACTACAAGTGCCAGCGGGCCCGTAATGCCCCGCATGCTGGTATTTGTGGTTCTCCAAATACCAGCATGCAGGGGAGGCTTCCTGGTACTTGTGGTTCTACAAATAAAGACAATATGGAAAATTAAATTTTACACTTTACACTATCAACCCAGCACCCACCGCCCTAGGGTTCCGGGGATAGCCCCGGGCTATCAGCCTAGGCCTGGGGTGCCCTGGAGAGGGATCCCCGGCCTGGACTGACTAGCGGTCAGGGATAATGCTTTGGCCGGGGAAACCGGTGAAAGGTTTTCCCTGGCTGTGGCATTATCCCCCCGCTAGACAGAGTTCGGTGCTGGTTCTGGAATTTTCAGGGGACCCCTACTCGTTTTGTCCCGATTTTCCAGAACCAGCTCAACAAAGCCCTGTGCATATTCTTTATATACAGGGGCCCCCTACGCATTTTGGCCACTGTATTTTTAGAACCAGAACAGGCTTTATAAAGCCCGGGGCTGGTTATGCTTTTGGGGAGGGGGTGCACGTCATTTTTTTAAATTTAAAAACATTTACCATAAGTACACACAGAAACATGTACATATCTCATGGATATGTGCATGTTTCTGTGTTAATCTGACCGGCTCAGGATGTACTCGCTAGCCTGAAGCAGGTCTATTATTTGGGGACTTTTGGTAATCTTTTTTTTGCGAGTCTGAAACAGACACCCTATTACATTGGGCGAGTTGATTGTTTTCAATGTGAAAACATCCGGATGCGAGTTTGAGAATGGGGAGTTTTAGTAACTCTGAAAAATGTGAGTTTTAGTGAACAGACACCCTATTACATTGGAGAGTTGTGAAAAATTGCGAGTTTAGCACCAAACTCACAATTTACCAAAACAGACTACCTATTACATTTGGCCCTATGTATCTTTCCATCTACCGAGCAATCCCTGTGTATACATTTCAGCACCAGCTGTAGATGGACAGAAAACACATTTGCTAAGTAGTAATGATTTGTGATCATTTGGGAGGTTATTAGCGTTCCCGCTAGGCTGTATTAGCGGGGCGCGGCACCCTGCCCTCCTTCTGGAGGGCAAAAAGCACCCCGCCGTCCAGAAGGAGGGCAAAAAGCACCCTGCCCTCACAGCCTGCGGGTGCCGTCTTCACCCGCAGGGTGCAGTGACCCGCGGGTGGAGAAATGTGCGGTGACCCGGTCACTGCCGGAGAATAGACCCCAGGCGCATGCGCCCGGCATCTATTCTCCCTGTCTGCAGCGCTTGGGGGCTGCCCGGCATTTTTTCCACGGCACCCCTGAGCCAAAAGTTTTTTATAGCGAATTCAGAAAAAAAATAAATGTTAAAGTGAATTGTGCTTGTATGTCACCATTAGGTTCAGTTATGTGGTGGTTGACAGAGCTGTGCTTCTTTTTGTCCAAATATTCTTTGATTGGCAGCTTGGCTTTGCCTATCACACTGACTAAATATCTTTTTAGATGCGCCTGGCATCTATTCTCCCTGCCTGCAGCACTTGGGGGCTGCCCGGCGTGTCCGTAAGTGCCGGGCACGCCCCCAAGTATGACGAAAAGGGGGCGCATCTTATAGACATGCCCCCTTTTCATGGCCACACACAAAGTTGCCCTCTCTAGCTCCTGCGCCCTGCCTGCCGCCGGCGCTAGTGTGAATACTAGGTTATATTATTGTTTGCCAGATTGTCATCACTACATGATCACCTAAGTATCTCTGCTTGTTCTATTTTCTAAACGAAGATTCTAGAAGACTGTACAGAATGATTCAATATTAAAAAAAAATAATTCTACAACCAAAAACAATCACATTTATACAAACTTTTTTTTTAATACAATCTCTTTATTGAAAAAAAAAATAAAAAAAAAAAAAGACCATACAAATCCGATTTTGGAATATAGACATAGAAGACAATGCCTCTGCTAGTAACATAAATGGTTATTCCAGATCGTATTTGTACAGGATCCCTCAGACTACAAGCAAGAAAGATCTGAGGGCCCGATTCAGACCCATTCGCTAGGCTGTGGTTGCACGCTGGTCGATTTTCACTTCCTGCGCATGCATCGCAGTGCGTGTGCCAGTCATATCGATCGGGAAGCGCTTGCCCAGAACACACAGACGGCCTGCTAGCTTGAGTGACAGAATGTGCCGTTTCAGGGTGGTGACAGGGGAAGGGCCTTGAAAACGGGGGAGTGGTGGTGTGAACGCAGGCGTGTCTGACCATCAAAATGCCATTTCTAAGGCGTGCATAATTAAGAGGCAGCGCCATTGTACACATCACCGGCCTGTTTAAACCCCTGCAGCACTCACAGTGCTTGCGGTAGGGTAGAGTCAACCACAAGCACTGTGTATGCAGATGACGTGAGAAGCGAAGGGAAAGTGGATGTCATTAGAGTGGCTTGTGATTGCATTGCCAGCACACACTAAGACATAGTGGGCATGCTAATGTCTTGCCATGCGATCAGACCTTTTGCATATATTAGCCGCCGACAGCTGCGTGTAGCGTGCGGGTCTGAATCAGGCCCTGAGTTCCATCACTATATACTATTTCAGTGGGTCTCAAACAGGACCCCAAACAGTTCAGTTACCAGGTTGCCTAGCAGCTGCACAGGTGTACTCATTACTGGCTGACCTATTTTAAAAGATCCATAGGTGGAGCTAATTATTTCACTTGTGATTCTGTGAGGGGACCTGGAAAACATGCACTGTTTGGGGTCCTGAGGACAGAGTTTGAAAACCTGTGCTATATATTATCTCGGACAATCATAGCTCTTCCTGCCATAGAAGGAATCCCAGGCCAGATTAGCTAATGGAACTCTCTAATGGACAGGAAGTTCAGTAATGGCAGCACCATCACTATTGCATGTTATACTGCAGCTCTCGTTCCTACCATCACAGGGGGAAAGTATCCCCCAGTCCACTTGCCATACCTCTCTTTATCCACAGCAAGACTGATTCATATAAAACACTTGCCACATTCAGGAAATAAAAAAGGTCTCCCTTGACTGTGGTGATTAGAGGAGCGGTTTGGTTTTGGCTCAGTCTTGTTCAGATTTGAAAACAGAATCTGATTGGCTATTCCGTTCTCTGTGTTTTGGAAAGCCAATAAGATAAATTCAAACTTGCGCTAACTTGGAGAAATGAACAGAGTAGAAACGAACCGCTCATCTCTAGTTGGGATACAAGATAAATTACTATGAAAAACACATACTACATTTAGGAGCTCAACGTGACTCCTCGTGTGATTAATAAGCATGATCTTTCTAGTTAAACAGCATTTTTATGGTTTCGCTCTTGTGTGAATCCTCTGATGACTGACCAGGTGTGACTTATGGAAAAACCACTGGCTACATTCAGAGCATTTAAATGGTTTCTCTCCTGTGTGAATCCCCTGATGTGTAACAAGATTTTGCATGGTAGTAAAACACTTGCTACAGTCAGAACAAGTAAATGGTTTCTCTCCTGTGTGACTCTTCTGATGATAAAGAAGATTTGGCAAATAGGAAAAACATTTGCTGCATTCAGAGCATTTAAATGGTCTCTCTCCTGTGTGACTCCTCTGATGTGTAACAAGTTGTACATGAGTGATAAAACATTTGCTGCACTCAGAACATGGAAATGGTTTCTCTCCTGTGTGAATCCTTTGATGTATTACAAGATATTGCTTGGTAGTAAAACACTTGCTACATTCAGAACATTTAAATGGTTTCTCTCCTGTGTGACTCCTCTGATGTATTATAAGCTGTGACTTCTTGGTAAAACACTTGCTACATTCAGAACATGGAAATGGTCTCTCTCCTGTGTGACTTCTCTGATGTACGAGAAGCTTTGATTTACATGTAAAGCATTTGTCACACTCAGAGCACAGATGAGGTTTCTCTCCTGCGAGACTCATCATGTATTTGATGAGAAACAAATTAGCTGTTGAATGTTTCTTCAATCCAGAAAATGAGAAGAGGTTTAGTTAAGCCTCCAGAGGTGCAAGAAGAAATTACGTATTTATTTAGCTTGGTCAGAGAGCAATGTCCCTTCCCACACCGACTACTAATATTCTTAGTGGGGATCTTGCTCAGTTGTCCTGTAAGAAAGTTTTAGGTACAGATGTTATATTGTATAAGGAACATCAGAAGCTCCCCACCTGCATTTGTTTATGATTACCTGGAAACTCCCTCCCCAGGCCACAACATAACCACAATGGAAATAGTATTATAATAGAATTATACTAGAGCTGCATGTACTTCTAAGTATCAGACATAAAATAATTAGCACCACCTGTGGCTGTTTGAACATGTGTCAGCAAGTCATACACCTAAGAACCAAGAGATTTGGAAAACATATAGTTAGTAGCGTTCCCGCTAAAACAGCCTGTGGGTGCCATCCCTACCAGCAGGTCACAGGGTCCTGCAGGTGGGGAAACTAGAGGTTTAGCGGTCACCAGTGAATGGTTGTTCCCGGTATCTATTCACAGTTTCAGGAGCTCTTGTGGGTAACCCAGCATGGCCGTAAGTGCTGATATACCAAAGAGTTCTAAAAAGAGGGCATGTCTTAAAGACACCCCACATTTTCTTTGTATAGTTAGGGGTGCACTGCTATAGATCATCAATAGGGTTAATTTTTAATACTGTATAATAATTGCACTATACAGTGAATAGAGACAAATATGTACATATATGTCCAGGGCAATGCTAGGTTCTTCTGCTGTTTCCCCAGACTTGCTCCAATGCTCTGGAATGGGGCCCACATCTGAAACAAAAACATTCAGCTGAGACAGGATGGGCCTACTGCAGCATCTAATGGTTTACTGTAATCACTGGCCTTGTATATGTTGGAATTCGGACACACAACAGTTTGTATGACGCACATTAAACATGGTTAAGTGCCAATTATGCCCTCTTCATGGACTGGCCACACCTGCTCTTAAATCTAACATTTGGAAACCTCCCTCTTTTGACAGTGAACATTATGTATATTTATCTACAATAGCGCACAGGTTCTCAAACTCTGTCCTCAGGACCCCAAATGGTATGTTTTCCAGATCTCCTCACAGAATTACAAGAGATATAATTAGCTCCACCAGCAGAACCTTTAAAATGTGTGAGTAATGAATACACCTGTGCACCTGCTGGGTGACCTGGAAAATCTGAACCGTGTGGGGTCCTGAGGACCAAATTTGAGAACCACTGCAATAGCAAATATCGCTGTCACTAAGAACTGATTTTATATTTATGTAGGTTGCCAAATTGTTGGGACTCCCTACCCCTTCTGCAGCAAACACCAATACTTCTATAGTGCGCAGTTTAATAATGTTTTTATGAAAAATTGTATAATTCCCACACTCAGTCCTCAGCATGTGCAGGATAAATATTTCTCAACAGAAAACGAGTCTAAAAGTTGCAAGTAAATTTACTGAAAACAGTTACAATTGGAATGTTTAATAAGAAATATTAACAGTAAAAAACTCCCTCTCCATACATACATACATCCATACATACATACATACGTGCCCTTGTTTTGAAGCTATTAGAGGTACAGAGCTGAAATTTGGTATGGATGGGTAGAATTGTCACTGGATGCCAAATTTTAGGGCAAAAAACATATATATATATATATAAAAAAAAAAAAAAAGGATTTGGGAGTAATCTAAATTGCCAACTGCCAGTTCTTTCTGACACCCTGAGTAAGGACCACTTTTCTGCAGTAGTCTATGGGGGATATTTGGGAAAGCATAACTCGGGGCTTTTTACTAGGTAGCTCTTGTTCTAGGGTAGGTGCTTTTGGGCTTCTTGTAATTTAGTTAGCTTTTAAAACAATTAGCTCAGAAATGCCTCATTATAGAGAAAAGGAATGTCAACTGCATGGGATAGCAGAAAGTGGGCAATAAGGCGTCCGCAAGAAGAGGCGGCTGTACATCTTACAACTTCTGTCCTTCACACCAAAACTCCTGCTGTCTCTGTGTGTGATGACAATGTCCCGGAGTGATGCCACTGTGCTGAGCCACATGTGTCTGCCCACGAGGGTGCATGTTCCCAGCCAGTTGTGTGTGAGTGTCGAGTGCACATTTCAAACAGATGGACCCCCTTGTATATCGTACAGTACACCAGCCCGGGAGCCCTCCCACACCTCCTGGAGACCATGCAGCCCAGTAGAGAGCAGCCTGGGGAACCAGGAGCGGAAACATGACGCTCTACGTAGATAATTTCAGCCTGTGAGATGATGCCCCCTGCTGTCTGAGCCCTCAGGTATGAAACACAGGTTGGCTGTGGGTGCTGTGACTGACAGCTCTCTGTGGGAAGTAAATACTTTGGTCAGGGCAGGTGCAGGAAGATGGCAGCATCTGAGGACACACTGGGCCACAAAAATGAGACCACCTGTCCAGATCATGTCTCCTGGCAGAGGGCAGGGGGAAGTGCCTGGATATCCCGGCAGCAGCGGTGCCGCCCAAGCTCAGAAAGAGACTGATCTCCAGGTGTTAGAAAGACCGGAATTATGGTCAAGGCGGGTACGAAAATGGCAGAGTCCGACAAACTCATGTGTCCCCCTCTTCTTCCACAATGTCATATGTATATTCCATAGCCATAAAACCATACGGTTTCACATGTCCCATTAAGGCTTCACAAAACCTATTGAATTTCAGCCAAACTATAAAAAATGATTTACATTCATTAAGGCTGACACCTTGATGGACGTGTTCCTTGAGCAATACAAATATAGTATGCCATCACACCCTCTGGTTAACTACTGATTCAGAACTCTCACAGAGTGAGATTGCTGTCACTCACAAAATGGTGGAGCGGCTAATTCACAGAATTGTGTGCTCATTGGAATACACACATGCAGTCTATGCAACGGAGGTCTGAGCAGAACAGAGCTACGCAGATGAGAAAAGAGTATGGTGGATGGGGGCAGAAGACAGCAGTGTGGGTGGGGCAGACAGAAAGTCGTAGAAAAGGGAAGATTACGCAGAACAGATGGGGGTGAGCCAAAGTTATGCAGATGTGTTGAAAACAGTGCACATGGGTTTGACGGTGTGGCACGGTTTGGGGGAACAAAGCAACATGGATGGGAGGTCCAGAGTGGCATGGATGCGGGAAGATAGAGTATTGCAGATGAGTAAAGACAGATTTGGATGAGGAATACAGACTAACATAATGGGAGAAGACACAACAGTAGGGATTGGGGAAGACTGATTTGGGGGGGGGGCAGTGGTGAAGATGGAGGAAGTAAGTGGCAGAGATGAGGGGAAGAGTGACGTGGCTGGGGGCAAAGCAGTGGTGCAGATGGAAGTATACAGTGGCACAGATGAAGGCGGACAGGACGGTGCACAAGGGGAAAGACATTGGTGTGGATGAGGTCATGCAGACTAGCACAGCTGTAGGGATTGGGGAAGTTATAGCAGCATGGAGGCAAAGATAGTGTACATGCATAGACAGAGTATGATAGTTTTAGCAATTAGGGAGCTGAATGTGTATAATGAATAAGATGGATGTTGGAACCCAGTGGGATTATTGCGGTGACATATTGGGAAGATTGTTGACATTGAATGAGGTGTGTGTGCCACATAACTGCTCAGACCTCAGTTGCATAGACTGCATGTGTGTATTCCAATGAGCGCACAATTCTGTGAATTAGCAGCTCCACCATTATGTGAGTGACAACAATCTCAATGTGACTGCTGAATCTGCAGTTAACCACAGGGTGTGTTGGCATACCATATTTGTATTGCAAAAGGAACACGTCCATTAAGGCGTCAGCCTTAATTATTGTAAATTCATTGGTTTTTGAAGGTTGGCAGAAATTCAATAGGTTTTGTTAAATTTCACGTCATGTCTAAGAAGCCTTAATGGGACATGTGAAACCGTAAGTTTTTTGCTCAATGGAAAATTTATATATATATATATATATATATATATTTATATATATATATATATATATATATACATACATACATACATACATACACACACATACACACACACACACATATATATATACACTCATATACACACACATATATACACACAAAACTTTTCAGCGCCCGGGTTATTTTTCTGTTAAACATTTCTCAACTTTACATTAAGAGTTATAAAATATTGTTAATAGTAAAGTTTACACTTCATAAAAGATTAATCATAGGAAATGCTCTAATTAGAAAATAAATGTATTTTTATATTTAAAATAGCCATTGAGGAACAGATTTAAGATAAGAACAAAACGACTAACAAGTATATCATGCGGATAAGACATGCTGAGTTTAATCTACAGGAATCCATTTCTCCTGAGGTTGGAAGACTATGGGGTCTATGTACTAAGCAGTGATAAGAGCCAGAGTGATAACTGAGTGATAAGTGCCAGCCAGTCAGCTCCCAACTGTCATTTTTCAAACACAGCCTGTGAGATGGCAGTTGGGAGCTGATTGGCTGGCACCTTATCACTTTTCACTCTGTCTCTTATCACTGCTTAGTACATTGACCCCTATGCCATGTACCCAAGAGCTGGCCATCTGAAATTTAGAGATTACACACTAAAGATATTGTTACATAAAAATTGACCACCTGATATCCAAGGAAATGCGCAAAAAGATTACAAGCCGTCACCAAGTGATCGTGGTTTCTGATATAATGGAAATCTAGGAAAAAGTAGCAAGGTTTAAGCTGGGTACACACTAGGTCCTCTGGTCGGCCTAACTGACAATTGGTAAGTGTATACGCAAGTATCAATCATCTGCCAGAGGTGCTGGGCTTGACAGCTCAAGTGGGCAGACATTTAATTCTCCCACCCAGTTGAGATGTTAATCACCGCCATGTCCCCACAGCATACGTACAGGGGATCAGCGTGTCACACACACACACACACACCAGCAGAAGGCCGATATATTGGCCATCTGCTGTGCTGCACAAATCGGATGTCTTATTGACATTCTCACACTGAAGGAGATGGAAAACCAGTGACCAGAACAAAGCCCATCCGAAGCAAAGGTGTGACAGGGTGGGAGTTCCGTGGAATCCTACGGACTTCGTAGAAAGAGATATAACAAGGGTAAGTTCTTACCATCTCTTATTTTCTACTTCAGGGTCCATAGGGTATCCACAGGATACCTTGGGGATGTCCCAAAGCAGTCCCTTTAAGGGTGGGGATGCTCCTGTGCAGAAAGGAGAATCTGCCGCCCGAAGGAAGCATCCTGAGAGGCAAAGGTATCAAAGGCATAATACCTCACAAAAAGGTATGAACCATGTGGCCGCCTTAAAAAGCTGAACAGCTGAGGCACCACAGCGAGCTGCCCACAAAGGACCCACACACAGAGTTGCATGAGCAGTAACAGAGGGCAGCACTAGAAGGCCCTCATGAGTGTAAGCCTCCGAGATTGTTATACGAATCCACCTACCCAACGTTTATTGGCAGGCCATACCTTCTTGTGAAATCTGCACAGGACAAACAAGTAGCCCAATTTCTGAAGGGAACTGGTACAGTCCACATAAACCCTGAGGACATGTTCCACATCCAATGAGGCCTCACCTGCTGAAAGGACAGGAGAGTCAAAGGCCGGTACTATAATTTCCTCATTAATGTGGAAACTAGACACCACCTTAGGAAGGAACTCAGGGCTAGTCCTAAGCACCTCCCTGTTCTGGTGAAACTCCTGAAATGGGGAACGACAAGAGAGCCCCCAAATCTGACACTCTTCTAGCTGAAGCTATAGCAAGAAGAAACAGTGTTAACTGTAAGCCATTTGAGATCCACTAAGCCCAGAGGTTCAAATGGAGGACATTGGAGGGCCCTATGTACAACAGCCAAATCCCAAGACGCCACAGGAGTGACAAAGTGAGGCTGAATGCGATGGACACTCTGTAGGAATGTGCGAATACCAGGAAGAGGATCAATCCTTGGCTGGAACCACACTGAAAGAGCAGATACATGCATCTTCAGGGAGGCAAGGCGGAGACAAAGATCCAAACACGCCAGCAGGAAGGCCAAAACTCTGGATATACGAAATACCTGGAGGTCTTAATTTGGGGAAAAAAGAAAAAAAAAACACCTTTGAATTAGGGGTGAGCGGGTTCGGATTTCTGAAATCCGAACCCCCCCGAGCCCTCCCGATCCGAGGCCGATCCGAGTCAGGCTCGACTTTTCCCGCCTGACTTGGATCTGAAATCGAGGCAAAACGTCATCATCCCGCCTTCCGAGTCTCGCGGGTTTTGGATCCTATATAAGGTACCTGCGTCGGCGCCATTTTCTCACTCGGCTGTGGACAGTGAAGAGGGAGGGTGGGAGTTAGGGCTGGCTGGGCTGTGTAGTGTAGTGTAGTGTAGTGCAGAGTAGTGTTGTGCTGTGCTGTGCTGCACTGTGCTGCTGTTGTCCACTACTTCAATGTCCATAGGGGCTGGCTGTGTTGTGCTGTGCTGATGTTGTTAATAGAGGCAGTGTCCACTACTTCAAAGTCCATAGGGGCTGGCTGGACTGTGTTGTGCAGTCAGTTCTCCATAGGGGCTGTGTCCACTCCAAAGACCTGTGCAGTGTCCCAGTCCTAAAGGGGTGCTGTAGTGTTGTCCAGGGGGTGCTCTGTCCATCAGGGGTGCTCCCCCCAAGTGCTAAAAAAATAATATTTTTTGTGTGTTTGTGAATTGTGTGCGCAGTAGCCGCACGTGCATCAACAAAGTAGTGCAAAGCGTGCGCCTGTGTCATAAGTAAAGGGCCGGCTGGCTTGACCGTTAAAGGGTGCTGTAATCCCCAAAGTACACTCCAGTCCAAACCAAAAAAAAAATTATTTTCTGTGTTTGTGAATTGTGTGCGCAGTAGCCGCACGTGCATCAACAAAGTAGTGCCAAGCGTGCGCCTGTGTCATAAGTAAAGGGCCGGCTGGCTTGACCATTAAAGAGTGCTGTAACCCCCAAAGTACACTCCAGTCCAAACCAAAAAAATTTTATTTTCTGTGTTTGTGAATTGTGTGCACTGTGGCTGCACGTGCATCAACAAAGGAGCAGCGCCAAGCGTGCGCCTGTGTCCCATAAGTAAAGAGACGGCAGGCTCATTTCTTAAAGGGTGGTGTAACCCACAAAGTGCACTACTCTCCAGCAAAAATAAAAAAATATTTTCTGTGTTTGTGTGCGCTTTAGCCGCACGTATATATCAATATAACATAAAATAAAATAGGGAAAGATCAAGAACCACTTCCTCCTAGTGCTGTTGCTGCTGCTGGGAGTTGTTCATCATCCCAGAGAGGAAGTAGGAACATCACTACTTTTACTAAACAATTGACCCTCCAACAGTCCCTAGCGATGAGGATGAAGTACGACAGCAGTCATCCTGAAGCAAAACGTATAACTGAGGCCTTGACTGCTATGTTGGTGTTAGACGTGCGTCCGGTATCCGCCATTAGTGCAGTGGGATTTAGACAATTGATGGAGGTAGTGTGTCCCCGGTTCCAAATCCCGTCTAGATTCCACCTGCATCCTCAAAGCAGCAGCGACAAGCGTGCGTCTGTCTGTTAAAGGGTGGTGACACCCTCAAAGTGTGCTACACAAACAATAAAAATATTGTTCTTCTTTTTTCTGTCTTTGTGAATTGTGTGGGCTGTAGCCGCACTTGCATCCTCAAAGCAGCAGCGACAAGCGTGCGTCTGTCTGTTAAAGGATTACATCGGTGACAGCATCCAAGTAGGCATGTCAGACAGTCCGTACCTGTACTTGCAGGAAAAAGAAGCAATTTGGAGGTCCCTGTACAAACTGGCTCTATTATACCTGAGTTGCCCCCCCTCCAGTGTGTACTCCGAAAGAGTGTTTAGTGCAGCCGGGAACCTTGTCAGCGAAAGGCGTAGGAGGTTGCTTCCACAAAATGTGGAGAAGATGATGTTCATAAAATGAATTATCAACTCTTCCAGGGAGACCAGCCTCCAGAACGTACAGAGGGACCTGTGGTTGTGGATTCCAGCGGGGACGAATTAATACTCTGTGAGGATGAGGATGTTCACAACACTGAAGAGGGTGAGGAATCGGTGGATGAGGAGGATGAGGATGACATCTTGCCTCCGTAGAGCCAGTTTGTGCAGGGACAGATTAATTGCCAGCTTGTTTTGTGGGGGCCCAAACGAACCAATAATTTCAGCCACAGTCGTGTGGCAGACCCTGGCGCTGAAATGTTTGGTTTGTTAAAGTGTGCATGTCCTGTTTATACAACATAAGGGTGGGTGGGAGGGCCCAAGGACAATTCCATCTTGCACCTCTTTTTTTTCTTTGCATTATGTATAGTTTGGGGCCTAGTTTTTCAAACTGCCATCCTGTCTGCCACTGCAGTGCCACTCCTAGATGGGCCACGTGTTTGTGCCGCCCACTCGTATCTCTTAGCATAGTCATCCAGCTACCTCGATGCAACCTTTTGGACATAAAAACACTATTGTGAGGTTTGAGGTTTTCAGAATAGACTGGAAATGAGTGGAAATTAAGGTTATTGAGGTTAATAATAGCATAGGAGCAGAAAAACCCACAAATTCTGTGATTTTAGCTGTTTTTATGCTTTTTTTCAAAAAAATACAGATCCAAAACACAAAACCCAGAACCCAAAACACGGAAGGGTGGTTTTGGCAAAACCAATCCAGATCCAAAACACGAAGAAAGATCCAGATCCAAAACATGAAAAGTGGCCGGTGCACACCCCTACTTTGAATATATGTGTGCCACACCCTGTGGTAAATCTTAGCTGAGGCTGGTTTATGCACTCTGAGCATGGTGTTAACCACAGAGCCATAAAAACTCTTGGACCTTAGGAGGGAAGTTTCAAGAGCCATGACAAAGATGACCCAAGTCCGGGTAAAGGCAAGTACCCTGAGACAATAGGTCCAGACGTTGAGGCAACAGCAATGGAGTGTCTATAGAAAGAGTGAAGATCTGAGTGCCAGTGACGTCTGGGCCATGATGGATCCACCAGCAGGACAGTGCCTCCTTGTTTGAACATCCGAAGCACTTGCAGAAGAAGGGAGATTGGAGGAAACAGGTACACAAATTGGAAGGTCCACTTGACTGAGAGTCTACCAAGAAGAGCCTTGGCGTCTCTTGTCCTGGACACAGACACTGGCAGTTTGTGATTGTGTCGAGAGGACATGAGGTCTACTTCTGGAAGGCCCCACTTGTCCACTAGGAGTTGAAACACCTCTTGGTGAAGAGACCATTCCCCAGGATGCAAGTCGTGATGGCTGAGGAAGTCCGCTTTCCAGTTGAGTACTCCCGGAATGAACACTGTCGATATGGCTGGGAAATTGCCTTCCGCCCACGTCAGAATGCGTGACACCTCTGTCATGGCTGCCTGACTGAGTTCCTCCTTGATTGATGTATGCCACAGTCGTGGCGTTGTCTGACTGTACTCGCACGGGTCATCCGTGAAGTAGGAGTTTTGCTTGTTGCAAGGCCCTGAAGACTGCCTGAAGTTCCAATATGTTGATTTGCAGGCACACTCCTGTGCTGTCCACCATCCCTGAAACGTGTGGACCTGTCACAGCGCCCCAACCCCAGGGACAGACATCTGTTGTCAGAGGACCTAGTCCGGAACCCAAAAAGGGCGTGCCCAGGTGAGTGGACCCATCTGCAGCCACCAGGGCAGAGACAGACGCACCTCCGGAGAGAGTACCATCATTTGTGCCTTTATCCGATGGGGTAATCTGTCCCACCTGGAGAGGATCAACTTTTGCAGAGGTCGGGAATGAAACTGGGTATATTCCACGTCGAATGTCAACAGCATAGATCCCAGTAGTCGCATTGTAGAGTGAGTGGACACTCGGCGACTGTGGAGGCATCTGCGTACTCACGTCTGCAAAACAGATCTTTTCTGTTGTCAGAAAGATCCTTTAGTGCTGTGAATCCAACAGTGCTCCCAGATGGAGCATCCTCTGGGATGGAGTCAATGAGGACTTCTTCCAATTGATTAACCACCCGTGAGCTTGAAGCACAGCTGTGAGTTGGAGATGGTGGTGAAGACCCTGCCAACAGTAGCAGGTCGACCAGGTACGGTAACAGGCGGACACCCTGCAGCCGCAGATGGGCTGCCATTACTGCCATTACTTTGGTAAACACCCAAGGCGCAGTAGAGAGGCCAAATGGTAGTGCCTGAAACTGGAAATGTTGCTTCACAGCAAATCTGAGAAACAGATGGTGAAAGGAAGCAATCGAAATATGCAAGTATGCATCCTGAATATCCAGAGACACCATAAAATCCCCGGTTTCCATAGCCAGGATAATTGAGCCTAGGGTTTCCATCCTGAACCGAGGTACCCTGAGGAACTTGTTCAGGGACTTCAGATTGAGGATGGGCCGATGGGATCAGTTTTGTTTTTCAACCCGAAAGATTAGAATAACCCGTTCCCCTCTGGGGCAACGAGACAGGTACGATGACCCCTTGCGGAACCAAGGACTGTACTGCTTTCTGGATTTGTAAGTTCTTGTCAGCCAGCCGGCCTATGCAGAAAAACTGATGGGGAGGTCTTCTGCGAAACGAGAGGGCGTACCCATGAGGGACCACTTCTCTTACCCAAGTGTCCGTGGTGATCTGGCACCAGCACTGGGCAAAATGAAGAAGTCAGCCTCCCACCCTTGGGGGGAGGCCCGTCCCATCAGGCTGAGGATTTGTCGTCAGACTTGGCAGCCGGATGTCTTGTACTCCAGGCCTGATTTTTGGGCTTGGTAGTCTTTATCGGCTGACGGCCTAGGAAAGGACTGACCTTTTGGCTTACCTTGAGGCCGTTAGGCCCGAAAGGACGAGTTCCGAGACCCAGAGGGAGCAGGTGAAGAAGGCAGACTTAGCTGCTGCCAAGGTATCCACAATTTTGTCCGTCAGGTCAAAAACAGAACTTGACCATTATAGGGTAGACACTCCAAACCCTTCTTAAGAGTCTGCATCCACTCTCCAAGAGCATAGCCACAGAGAATGGCAAGCTGAAGCAGCAGCCACCGAAATCCTAGAGGTTAAGAGGCCGGTATCCAACGCAGCCTCGTTAATATAGGTAGTTGAATCCCTAAGGTTGCCCACCAAGGTAAGCTGCTCAGCCATAGCATCAGCAGATAGGGACTCCTCCAAAGAGTCCGCCCAGCATTCCATAGCTCTAGCCAACCAGCATATAGCCATGGCCGTTCTGGAAGCTGCCCCTGGAAAGCAATACATGGGCTTTAAACAAATTTCCACCTTCCTATCCATAGCATCCTTTAAAGAAGACAGATAGAATCTCCTTGAAATAGGCATGTCTAGACTTAAAAGCGGGGACATTGTCATCCTCAATTACCAAGGCCGAACGGACTGCCCGTATCAGGCCAGGAATATATATCTTCGACTTAGGCTCCACCTCTCGAGAAGAGGGGTCTAAGTCTGAGATTTCTGGAATCTCCCCTTCATCCGACGTAATATAGTCATCATATGGAGTTGACTGAGATGATGGTAAATGCCTTTTAGCTGGTCTAAGGGGTGAATCCCCCTGTAGCATAGCCTTGAGGCTTTGTACCATAGTAGACAAGGTACCAACCCATGGGGGTTCCGCAGGCGCCTGAATGGGAGTAACTTGCTGAGGTAGGACCTGGGATGGCAAAACCACTTGTTGTGGGAACCCATCTGGGGTGGTACAGGGGGTGCTGCTAAACGTCCACAGATGGCCGTCAATGCTTGAGCAAAGCATGCCCACGGAGGCTCCTGCGAGGTAGCAGAGACAGTAGAGGGACCGGGAGTAGTAAAACATCTGGAACATAATCCCTCCGTAACAATGTCACCCTCACCTATCCCTGCCTTACAAGATTTGCATGACAGCAGGGTAGGGACAGTATAGTGCACTGTATCATCATCGCTGCCTGATGTGATGTAATAGAGCCCTGTATGTCACCAGAAACCCCCCAGATATATAGTAAACATGAGGGAAACCCCCACCCTAACAATACTTGTACTGAAAGGGTTAAACGAGAAAAAAAAGTGAATAGCAATATGGCTAACAGATCAGAATACAGACGGACAGCACTAGCATATAGTCAAATACAATACAGAAATACTTGCACAATGGCACGAACAATCAACTACACAGACTGGGCGTCTGTAAGGATACAGTGCTACATACGCTGATCATTGGAGTAGAGGTATGTAAGGGGAGCCGGGCTACACACTGCCTGTTGTGATCTGCGACTCAGCCAGATAAAGTGACCGCCAGAAACCTCTGAGCGGGTAGATCCGGAGGAGGAGAGCTGACACTGCCAGCCAGACTGCAGTGGAAAGGCGCGCTGTGCAGCAGGGAGGAGCCGGCTGATTAACAGGGAAGGCTGCCTCCCCTGGCCAGCAATTAACTCCCAGGACACTGGGCTCTTACTGTGTCTCCCCTCACATTGCCAGGCTACATCACTGACAGTTTAGTGGAAGCACAGGACTTCCTGCCAGGCTCCAATGCTGTCATCCCCAGGGAGTTCCCAGCACTGGGAAAAAAAAAAAAATACAAAAAGACTGCGTCCAGCTGGTCACTACCGCAGTGAACCACTGCTTACCCGAGTCCCCGTAGCGCCAGGCCATAGTCAAGGGACCCTGCTTAAACTCTGGAGGCCCGCCGAGATCCCCGGATCTGTACTGGCATCTCGGCATCGGCAGGGGGGAAAGCACGGCAGTGCAGACGTCCTCTGGACTGTCCGCACTTCAAAGTAATCTGTAAAAACTAAAAATCTTCAGGAGCAGCTTGACAGATTCCCCCGCTGCGCGCAGTGACCTGACCCCAGCCAGGCACCCAACGAACTGAGGTGCCTCTGGCCCGGGGACCTGATGCATCTTGGGAGGAAAAATTTAACTGCGTGGTGCCCGGAAGACTACCATACCTACATCCCAAGGTCTCCCTGTGGACCCCTATGGACCCTGAAGTAGAAAATAATACCAATACAAACAACCTTGCATATAATAATTTGCACTGTTAAGCTTAGGTTTTCACACAAAAAAAATAAAAAAATGGACATGTTAAGAAAAGTATAGGTAGCTAAGCATTAGTGTCTTTTAATATTCAATTGGAATGGCTTATAGGGGGTCTTTGTACTAATAAACCCAAAACAGCCATGATTATCCATCCATATTGCTGTGAGTTATGTCCCCGGCATATTGCGGAAGTCTTTCACAGAAGCGAAAAACTTCGGCGGGGGGTAGACATTGCGCATGCGAAAAGTGGGCCTGATTCAGACCCACTTGCAAGCGGGTAGATGGTGTGCCAGTGCGCACTGCGCGTGCCCCGGAGCGAGCGCGAAAACCACTCGCTCCGGCACTCGCATCCAAAAGGGGCGGCTGTCGAAGTTAATCAACAGCTCGTCCCATTTGGAAGGCGAGGAGTGGGGGTGGCTGGGCAAATGGAGGCGTTCCCATGCGAACACCTACAGTTTGTGGGCGGCCCCACTGACATCACCAGTGAGAGCTTCCGGCTCTATCAGAATCAGGCCCACTGTGCGTATAATAGTGATGTTCTGTATGATGTGTGTGTAGGGGAAGGGAAGTGAGGGGCACTGTGTGTATAATAGTGATGTTCTGTATGATGTGTGTATATAGGGGAAGGGAAGTGAGGGGCACTGTGTGTATAATAGTGATGATCTGTATGATGTGTGTGTAGGGGAAGTGAGGGGCACTGTGTGTATAATAGTGATGTTCTGTATGATGTGTGTATATAGGGGAAGGGAAGTGAGGGGCACTGTGTGT
This sequence comes from Taudactylus pleione, assembly GCA_031769625.1. Taxonomy (NCBI): domain Eukaryota; kingdom Metazoa; phylum Chordata; class Amphibia; order Anura; family Myobatrachidae; genus Taudactylus; species Taudactylus pleione. Next base: position 455,743 of record JAUIMM010000434.1, read on the forward strand.
ATAATAGTGATGTTCTGTATGATGTGTATAGGGGAAGTGAGGGGCACTGTGTGTATAATAGTGATGTTCTGTATGATGTGTGTATATAGGGGAAGGGAAGTGAGGGGCACTGTGTGTATAATAGTGATGTTCTGTATGATGTGTGTGGGGGAAGGGAAGTGAGGGGCACTGTGCGTATAATAGTGATGTTCTGTATGATGTGTGTAGGGGAAGGGAAGTGAGGGGCAGTGTGTGTATAATAGTGATGTTCTGTATGATGTGTGTGGGGGAAGGGAAGTGAGGGGCAAGGTGTGTATAATAGTGATGATCTGTATGATGTGTGTATATAGGGGAAGGGAAGTGAGGGGCAGTGTGTGTATAATAGTGATGTTCTGTATAATGTGTGTATAGGGGAAGGGAAGTGAGGGGCACTGTGTGTATAATAGTGATCTGTACGATTATATAGAGGAAGAGAAGTGAGAGCAGTGTGTGTATAATAGTGATGTTGTGTATGATGTGTATATAGGGGAAGGGAAGTAAGGGGCATTGGACCTGATTCAGAGCAGGACGCTCTGAAAGAGCGCTCGCTCTGAATCAGGGCGTTTTTTTTACTTTTGGAGCGGCCTCCTGGCTGCTCGCATAGCTGTGAGTGACCACCCACAGCTATAACGAGCGGCCATGATGATGGTCGCGATGGTCAAGACCATCGCCACCATCGTGTTTGCGACGAGACCGTTGTGGTAGGGTCTCGTTCAGCGCAAGCCCCAGAGAGCTTTCGGCTCTAACAGAGCCAGAAGCTCTCCACTGAAGTCAGTGGGGCCGCCCCCAAACGGCAAGCGTTCCCTCGGGAACGCCTCCGTTTGGGCAGCCACCCCCCCACCACCAAACGGGGTGAGCTGTCACTCACCATCGATAGCTCGCCCCCTTTGATGCGAGACCCGGAGCGACGGATTGCATGTCGCTAGCCAGGTGACACGCATGATGGAGCCGGCTCCGTCGTGCACATTCGCTGTGGGCCACCATCGACAAAGTTACGAGCACTCAGCGCTTGCGGCCGGGTCTGAATCAGGCCCACTGTGTGTATAATAGTGATGTTCTATATGATGTGTGTAACGGGGAAGGGAAGTGAAGGGCACTGTGTGTATAATAGTGATGTTCTGAATGATGTGTGTATAGGGGAAGGGATGTGAGGGTCACTGTGTGTATAATAGTGATGTTCTGTATGATGTGTAATGGGGAAGGGAAGTGAGGGGCACTGTGTGTATAATAGTGATGTTCTGTATGATGTGTATATAGGGCAAGGGAAGTGAGGGGCACTGTATATACATCATACAGATCATCACTATTATACACACACTGCCCCTCACTTCCCTTCCTCTATATACATCATACAGATCATCACTATTATACAGAGGAAGGGAAGTGAGGGGCACTGTGTGTATAATAGTGATGATCTGTATGATGTATATAGAGAAAGAGAAGTGAGAGCAGTGTGTGTTTAATAGTGATGTTCTGTATGATGTGTGTATATAGGGGAAGGGAAGTGAGGGGTACTGTGTATAATAGTGATGTTCTGTATGATGTGTGTAATGGGGAAGGGAAGTGAGGGGCACTGTGTGTATAATAGTGATGTTCTGTATGATGTGTGTATATAGGGGAAGGGAAGTGAGGGGCACTGTGTGTATAATAGTGATGTTCTGTATAATGTGTGTATAGGGGAAGTGAGGGGCACTGTGTGTATGATAGTGATGTTCTGTATGATGTGTATATAGGGGAAGGGAAGTGAGGGGCACTGTGTATAATAGTGATGTTCTGTATGATGTGTGTATAGGGGAAGGGAAGTGAGGGGCACTGTGTTTAATAGTGATGTTCTGTATGATGTGTGTATATAGTGGAAGGGAAGTGAGTGGGCACTGTGTATAATAGTGATGTTCTGTATGATGTGTGTATATAGGGGAAGGGAAGTGAGGGGCACTGTGTCTATAATAGTGATGTTCTGTATGGTGTGTATATAGGGGAAGGGAAGTGAGGGGCACTGTGTATTATAGTGATGTTCTGTATGATGTATATAGAGGAAGGGAAGTGAGGGGCACTGTGTGTATAATAGTGATGTTCTCTATGATGTGTATATAGAGGAAGAGAAGTGAGGGGCACTGTGTGTATAATAGTGATCTGTATAATGTGTGTAGGGGAAGGGAAGTGAGGGGCACTGTGTATAATAGTGATCTGTATGATGTGTGTAATGGGGGAAGGGAAGTGAGGGGCACTGTGTGTATAATAGTGATGTTCTGTATATGTGTATAGGGGAAGGGAAGTGGGGGGCACTGTGTGTATAATAGTGATGTTCTCTATGATGTGTATATAGAGGAAGGGAAGTGAGGGGCACTGCGTATAATAGTGATGATCTGTATGATGTGTATAAAGGGGAAGAGAAGTGAGGGGCACTGTGTGTATAATAGTGATGTTCTGTATGATGTGTATAAAGGGGAAGGGAAGTGAGGGGCACTGTGTGAATAATAGTGATGTTCTGTATGATGTGTATAAAGGGGAAGGGAAGTGAGGGGCACTGTGTGTATAATAGTGATCTGTATGATGTGTGTATATAGGGGAAGGGAAGTGAGGGGCACTGTGTGTATAATAGTGATGTTCTGTATGATGAGTGTATAGGTGAGGGATGGGGAACCTCCTGCCCGGGGGGGCACATAAGGCCCTTAGAATCATTTGTTTTTGCCATCTGTGCTTTTTTTCTGCTAGCCACATCTAGCTAGCAGGGTTATCCAGCAGTGCTGCCAGGACGCTTCAGAAGGTCACACCGCTGCCCTTACAGCACCTCAGGATGCTCTGGGGATTGCTGTAATCACTGGCTTTTGTGGCCCCACCCTCGTGTGACATCATGCTGAGGGGGCGTAGCCTGAACCAGGCCTGCGAATAATGTTCTATATAGCAAAATGGCCCTCAGCAGAAAAAAGGTTCCCAACCCCTTGTGCAGGGGAAGGGACGTGAGGGGTACTAGTGTGTATAAGTGTGATATGTGAGAAGTTGAAGGTGCAGAGGAGCAACGACAAGACATGGGGGGATGCAGAGGAGAGACTACACGACATGGGGGGATGCAGAGGAGAGACTACACGACATGGGGGGATGCAGAGGAGAGACTACACGACATGGGGGGATGCAGAGGAGAGACTACACGACATGGGGGGATGCAGAGGAGAGACTACACGACATGGGGGGATGCAGAGGAGAGACTACAAGACATGGGGGGATGCAGAGGAGAGACTACACGACATGGGGGGATGCAGAGGAGAGACTACACGACATGGGGGGATGCAGAGGAGAGACTACAGGACATGGGGGGATGCAGAGGAGAGACTACAGGACATGGGGAGATGCAGAGGAGAGACTACAGGACATGGAGTGAAAGCTATTGATGACAGGATGTAAGGGTACAGTTATGACAAGAGGGAGGGGGGGGTAAATTTGTGGAGACATACCTTCTACCAGAGTTCAAGTTACAGCTCCAAGATTTCCAGGGTCAGGTTAAGACCTCAGAAGATTATGGACGGTGTAATCAGTGCGATGATGCAGCATCCAGAAGATGGCAGTCAGCCGTCCAGCATCCACGCAGGCTGCCCTCTGAACGTAGATCTTCGGCGGCTCTTCTGTAGCTGCAGAACGGTCAGCCAATCATCCTCCTCAGTCATACGGGGACAGAGGTATGCTAGACAGGAACAGTGATAGATGTGATGGTCTCTAATGCATGTAGCAGAGTCATCCTGGTGGCAGTAACATAACGGATATGCGGGCATGTTTATTCATATTTTTACTAGAAAATTGTGAAAATGGGTGTTTTTCTTTTAACGTGCAATTGTAAGAGAGTTTTCAAAATTCTCCTCCAATTCTCCTTTTAAGTAAGTAGATCACATTCTGCTCCGATTTACTAACACTGTATTGTAAAAAAACACCAGAAGAAGCCTTGTGGTAATAACGCTACCTGGAGATAGTTCCAACTCACCTCACTCACTACCAGACACTTACTCCCAGCTGGACACCCACTCACCCCACTCCCTGCCGGACACCCACTCACCTCGCTCCCTGCCGGACACCCACTCACCTCGCTCCCTGCCGGACACCCACTCACCACGCTCCCTGCCGGACACCCACTCACCACGCTCCCTGCCGGACACCCACTCACCACGCTCCCTGCCGGACACCCACTCCCCACGCTCCCTGCCGGACACCCACTCACCATGCTCCCTGCCAGACACCCACTCACCACGCTCCCTGCCAGACACCCACTCACCACGCTCCTTGCCAGACACCCACTCACCACGCTCCCTGCCAGACACCCACTCACCACGCTCCCTGCACCCTGCCGAGTACACACTCTTCCCTACCAGCCCCTCACCCACCTCACTCCCTGCTGCTGCCGGACACCTGAGGTCACCGCGTCTCTCCTACTTCTCCCGCTCCTACACCGTCCTGTGCTGCTCCCTCATCTGCTGTGTCCCTGCCGCGCGCTGCTGCCCGGGTCATTTATAGGGGTCATCACCCAGAGGAGGAGACGTGGGTGGGGACACGGAGAGGAAAGAGGGAGAGGGGGCGGGGACACGGAGAGGAATGAGAGAGGGGGCGGGGACACAGAGAGGAATGAGAGAGAGGGGGCGGGGACACGGAGAGGACAGGCGGAGGGTGGGCGGAGACACAAGGGGTGTATAGAAGGAACTGGGTGGAGATAAGGATGGGTGGGAGGGGACTGGGCAGGAACATGGAGGAGAGGGAGGTGACAAGACACATGGGTGATCTGTGCTATCATCACTCGGGCGCACGGATTTCCCGCCGCAACCCCGGGTCCCATCCTCCGACTTACGTCACCAGGTCATGTGACTGCACAGCAGTAATGGCGGCGGATTCCGGTGTCCAGGCACAGTAGTCAGTGTCCGGCTCTGTAGTGGCCCTTACACCCCTGTTACATGGCCTGGGGACACTGTGCAGCGTGGCCTCCTCCCATTAGCAGTCAGTATGATCCTGGGCTGGGTGTGGAGGGGCTGTATAGACACGTATGGGGAGCTGCTGCTGTACCACCCAGAGTCGGCTTAAGGCTATGGGGGCCTGGGGCACTTTAGACAGGGGGGCCCTAATATAGAGGTAGGCAGATGTAGTATGTATATATTAGGGGTGTGCACCGGCCACTTTTCGTGTTTTGGTTTTGGATCTGGATCTTTCTTCGTGTTTTGGATCTGGATTGGTTTTGCCAAAACCACCCTTCCGTGTTTTGGGTTCTGGGTTTTGTGTTTTGGATCTGTATTTTTTTGAAAAAAAGCATAAAAACAGCTAAAATCACAGAATTTGTAGGTTTTTCTGCTCCTATGCTATTATTAACCTCAATAACCTTAATTTCCACTCATTTCCAGTCTATTCTGAACACCTCACACCTCACAATAGTGTTTTTATGTCCAAAAGGATGCACCGAGGTAGCTGGATGACTATGCTAAGCGACACGAGTGGGCGGCACAAACACGTGACCCATCTAGGCATGAAACTGCAGTGGCAGACAGGATGGCAGTTTGAAAAACTAGGCCCCAAACTGTACATAATGCAAAGAAAAAAAAGAGGTGCAAGATGGAATTGTCCTTGGGCCCTCCCATCCACCCTTATGTTGTATAAACAGGACATGCACACTTTAACAAACCAATAATTTCAGCGCCAGGGTCTGCCACACGACTGTTGCTGAAATGATTGGTTCGTTTGGGCCCCCACAAAACAAGCTGGCAATTAATGTGTCCCTGCACAAACTGGCTCTACGGAGGCAAGATGTCATCCTCATCCTCCTCATCCACCGATTCCTCACCCTCTTCAGTGTGTACATCCTCATCCTCACAAAGTATTAACTCGTCCCCACTTGAATCCACCACCACAGGTCCCTCTGTAGCTTTAGGAGGCTGGTCTCCCTGGAAGAGCTGATAATTCATTTTGATGAACACCATCTTCTCCACATTCTGTGGAAGCAACCTCCTACGCCTTTCGCTGACAAGGTTCCCGGCTGCACTAAACACTCTTTCGGAGTACACACTGGAGTGGGGGCAACTCAGGTAAAATAGAGCCAGTTTGTACAGGGGCCTCCAAATTGCCTCTTTTTCCTGCCAGTACAGGTATGGACTGTCTGACATGCCTACTTGGATGCTGTCACCGATGTAATCCTCCACCATTCTGTCAATGGTGACAGTATCATATGCAGTGACAGTAGACATGTCAGAAATTGTTGCCAGGTCCTTCAGTCCGGACCAGATGACCAAACTTGGTCCTGCCTGCCCTGCATCACCACCAGCGGGTTGCTTAGGATACCTAAGTTTTTTCCTGGCAGCCCCAGTTGCGGGAGAAAATGAAGAAGGAGCCGTTGACGTGTCACGTTCCGCTTCAGCTGACAGTGTGTTCACCAGCAGGTCTTTGCACCTCTGCAGGCTTGTGTCGGCCGGAAAGAGAGACACCACATAGGCTTTAAACCTAGGATCGAGCACGGTGGCCAAAATGTAGTGGTCTGATTTCAACAGATTGACCACCCTGGAATCCTGGCAAAGCGAATGAAGGGCTTCATCCACAAGTCCCACATGCCGAGTGGAATCGCTCCGTCTTAGCTCCTCCTTCACTTTCTCCAGCTGCTTCTGCAAAAGCCTGATGAAGGGAATGACCTGACTCAAGCTGGCAGTGTCTGAACTGACTTCACGTGTGGCAAGTTCGAAGGGCTGGAGAACCTTGCACAACACGGAAATCATTCTCCACTGCGCTTGAGTCAGGTGCATACCCCCTCCTTTGCCTATGTCATAGGTGGATGTATAGGCTTGTATGGCCTTTTGCTGCTCCTCCATCCTCTGAAGCATATAGAGGGTTGAGGTCCACCGCGTCACAACCTCTTGCTTCAGGTGATGGCGGGGCAGGTTCAAGAGTGTTTGCTGGCGCTCCAGTCTTCGGCACGCAGTCGCTGAATGACGAAAATGGCCAGAAATTTTTCGGGCCACCCAAAGCGTCTCCTGCACGCCCCTGTCGCTTTTCAGAAAATTCTGCACCACCAAGTTTAATGTGTGAGCAAAACATGGGATGTGCTGGAATTTGCCCAGATGTAATGCCCGCACAATATTGGTGGCGTTGTCAGATATCACAAATCCCCAGTAGAGTCTAAGTGGGGTAAGCCACTGGGCGATGATTTCCCTCAGTTTCTCTAAGAGGTTGTCGGCGGTGTGCCTCTTACTGAAACCGGTGATACACAGCGTAGCCTGCCTTGTAACGAGCTGGCGTTTCTGAGATGCTGCTACTGGTGACGCTGCTGCTGTTGCTGCGTAAGGTGATACATCTACCCAGTGGGCTGTCACAGTCATATAGTCCTTAGTCTGCCCTGTTCCACTTGTCCACATGTCGGTGGTTAAGTGGACATTGTGTACAACGGCATTTTTCAGGACACTGAGGACACTTTTTCTGACGTTTCTGTACAGTCTCGGTATCGCCTGCCTAGTGAAGTGGAATCTAGACGGGATTTGGAACCGGGGACACACTACCTCCATCAATTGTCTAAATCCCACTGCACTAATGGCGGATACTACGCACGTCTAACACCAACATAGCAGTCAAGGCCTCAGTTATATGTTTTGCTTCAGGATGACTGCTGTCGTACTTCATCCTCCTCCATAAGGACTGTTGGAGGGTCAATTGTTTAGTAAAAGTAGTGGTGTTCCTACTTCCTCTCTGGGATGATGAACGACTCCCAGCAGCAGCAACAGCAGCAGCGGCAGCAGTAGGCGTAGCAATGCAGGATCCTCCGGAGGAATCCCGGATAGGAGAGTCAGTCATGCCAGTGACATGGCCTGCAGGACTACTTCCGATCCTGACTAAGGAGGAAATTGACGAGGAGGGAGTTGACGGTGTGGTTTGCAGGCACTTGGATACAACAGGACAATGGGATTTAGGTGTCCCTTTACTGCTTACGGTCTTAGCCAAAGTTTCTGAACTTGACAGTAACTTTTTAGAACGCGCTGCAGGTGCCGTATAAGGGAGGATGTTCCTAGGTGGTTGACGTCCCTACCCCTACTTATTTCAGCTTTACATATGGTACATATGGCAAGACAGTTGTTGTCCGGATTTGGATAGAAATATTGCCAGACCAAAGAGGTGGAATGTTTGGTCTTCTGCACAGGCATGACCGTGATGGGCTTTTTCATCCCATGGACAACAACTGTCTCCCCCGGAGCCTGATTTAAACAAACCACATCACCATCAGAATCCTCCTCACCAACTTCCTCCTCAGCGCCAGCTACACCAGTATCCTCATCCTGTTGTACTTCAACAGTGACATCTTCAATTTGCATATCAGCAAGTGGACTGTGGGTGCTCCTTTCAGCACTTGCAGGGGGCGTGCAAATGGTGGAAAGAGCCACCTCTTCCCGTCCAGTGCTGGGAAGGTCAGGCATCGCAACCACCACCACACTTGGACTCTCCTTGGGGATTTGTGATATCTTCTTAGAAAGCACAGTTCTTCGCTGTGCTTTTTCCAGCTTAACTCTTTTGATTTTTTTAGTGGGAGGAGGGCTTCCATCGTCATGTGAAGCTAAACCACTAGTCATGAACATACTAGGGATCGACCTTAGCCGTTCCTTGCCACTCCGTGTCGTAAATGGCATATTGGCAAGTTTACATTTCTCTTCAGCTGATTTAAATGTCTTTTTCAAGGTCATTTTCCTGAACTTTGCCATTTGGGATTGTATGTGCCCTCTACTATGACATTGGGCATCGGCCTTGGCAGACGACGTTGATGGCAGGTTATCGTCTATGTCATGACTAGGGGCAGCAGCTTCAGCACTAGGAGGAAGTGGTTCTTGATCTTTCTCTATTTTATTTTTATCGGAGAAAGTTTAGTCCTCCATTTATGTTATATCGATTTGATATATACGTGCGGCTAAACACAGAAAATAATTTTTTTTTTGGTTTGGACTGGAGTGTACTTTGGGGGTTACAGCAACCTTTAACGGTCAAGCCAGCCGGCCCTTTACTTATGACACAGGCGCACGCTTGGCACTACTTTGTTGATGCACGTGCGGCTACTGCGCACACAATTCACAAACACAGAAAATAATTTTTTTTTTGGTTTGGACTGGAGTGTACTTTCGGGGTTTACAGCACCCTTTAACGGTCAAGCCAGCCGGCCCTTTACTTATTACACAGGCGCACGCTTGGCACTTCTTTGTTGATGCACGTGCGGCTACTGCGCACACAATTCACAAACACAGAAAATAATTTTTTTTTGGGTTTGGACTGGAGTGTACTTTGGTGGTTACAGCACCCTTTAACGGTCAAGCCAGCCGGCCCTTTACTTATGACACAGGCGCACGCTTGGCACTACTTTGTTGATGCACGTGAGGCTACTGCGCACACAATTCACAAACACAGAAAATAATTTTTTTTTGGTTTGGACTGGAGTGTACTTTGGGGGTTACAGCACCCTTTAACGGTCAAGCCAGCCGGCCCTTTACTTATGACACAGGCGCACGCTTGGATCTACTTTGTTGATGCACGTGCGGCTACTGCGCACACAATTCACAAACACAGAAAATCATTTTTTTTTTGGTTTGGACTGGAGTGTACTTTGGGGGTTACAGCACCCTTTAATGGTCAAGCCAGCCGGCCCTTTACTTATGACACAGGCGCACGCTTGGCACTACTTTGTTGATGCACGTGCGGCTACTGCGCACACAATTCACAAACACAGAAAATAATTTTTTTTTTGGTTTGGACTGGAGTGTACTTTGGGGGTTAGAGCACCCTTTAATGGTCAAGCCAGCCGGCCCTTTACTTATGACACAGGCGCACGCTTGGCACTACTTTGTTGATTCACGTGCGACTACTGCGCACACAATTCACAAACACAGAAAATCATTTTTTTTTTGGTTTGGACTGGAGTGTACTTTGGGGGTTACAGCACCCTTTAACGGTCAAGCCAGCCGGCCCTTTACTTATGACACAGGCGCACGCTTGGCACTACTTTGTTGATGCACGTGCGGCTACTGCGCACACAATTCACAAACACAGAAAATATATTATTTTTTTAGCACTTGGGGGGAGCACCCCTGATGGACAGAGCACCCCCTGGACAACACTACAGCACCCCTTTAGGACTGGGACACTGCACAGGACTTTGGAGTGGACACAGCCCCTATGGAGATCTGACTGCACAACACAGTCCAGCCAGCCCCTATGGACTTTGAAGTAGTGGACACAGCCCCTATTAACAACAGCAGCACAGCACAACACAGCCAGCCCCTATGGACTTTGAAGTAGTGGACAACAGCAGCACTACACTACACTACACTACACTACACAGCCCTAACTCCCACCCTCCCTCTTCACTGTCCACAGCTGAGTGAGAAAATGGCGCCGACGCGGGTACCTTATATAGGATCCAAAACCCGCGAGACTCGGAAGGCGGGATGATGATGTTTTGCCTCGATTTCAGATCCGAGTCAGGCGGGAAAAGTCGAGCCTGACTCGGATCGGACTCGGATCGGGGGGGCTCGGGGGGGTTCGGATTTCAGAAATCCGAACTCGCTCACCCCTAGTATATATATATTACATATGTATTCTGTAACTTTACCCCTCACCCAACATAGTGAGCCTGATTCAAAGGTGGGCACAGCCATGGTTACCGCCGCGGGACGCATATTGGAGTTGCACGGAGAGTTATGCAATATCAATAGGTGTTCCTGGGCAGGGACTTAAATGGCGATGGGCGTGTTGGTGTGTGTCAGTGCTGCGTCGAAAGTTGGATTCGATTGGTGGTTTGTCGGATTAGTTTTGCGGCCGGTGGGTGTCTCAATACCTGCCGGCCACGTGGCCTTAGCATCAAGACGCTGTAGTGGCTGCGACTATGTTGCAGCTGCTACCGCAGATCCATCCACCTAGGGATGGAAATCAGAAGCCAACATCATATGGTGGCAGTGCTTCCTCCATTGAATCTTTCGATGCGATGGTAACTAAACATCGCATCAAAAGCATTTAATGGTGAAAACTATTCATGAATAGTAAAGGGGCGGGGTTAGGAGAGGGGTGCAGAAACAAAGAAAAAAAAAAACCCGGGCAAGCAGAGCTGATTAGGGATGGGCAGATCGATTCACTGCACTGAGTTGAGCCTCATGGCTCAACTCAGAGAAGTGTCTCGAGACATGGCTCTTTAGATAGAGCAAGCGCTGGAGCCAGTGACTCAGAGTGAGTCGGTGATAGCTCCGCCCCTCCCCCCCCCCCTGCAGCCCAGCACTACAGCTCAGGGTTCTCACTGACTCTCCTGAATCAGTGAACTCCCCGAGCCCTGGCTGTAGCTGTGTGACTCAGTGAGTCGTTGACGGCACCGCCCCCCGCAGCCCAGCTCAAGTCTCTGCACTGTGTTTCCTGTTTTACAAACAGGCTCATTTCTTAAAATCTACCATGCTGGGTTTATTATTGTCAAGGGTATTTACTTGTATGTTTGTCTAATGAAAGGAGCTGTCTTATTGTTCTATATTGTGTTTTTTTACATGTTATATTAAAATCTGCTTATGAACCAGACTTCATTATTGATCATTATCACCACTCAGTATAGCGCAATTCAATGTAGTTTATTTATTGTCCTTGTTTGTAGGTTGTAGACACCTCTTATTGCTGCGATCTGGGTGCGACTCTGATTAATTTATATGCATAGCATTGGAATTTTTTTTTAGCATCAACAGATTTAATTCGATTATGAGTACTTGTCCAGCCCTCAAGGCTGTTGCTGGACTGTGTAATTGAGGTACCTCTATCCTTAACAAGCAGACAGTACAAATAGAGAACAAACATACAGTATACAGACCCTGATACAGTTTTAGGAGCAAGCACTAGCGGGTGAAAGAAAGGGCTGGAAAAAACGGAGCCACCTGTGAGGAAAATATATGGAGGAAAGGAGACAGGTGGTGCCTCCCCAGGGTCTTATATCACCTTATGACTCAGTTGGCACATGGTCCAGTGCATAACTCGAAGAAGGCTATGGCAAGCACAGTCTCCCAGCATTGGATAGCACCAGGCTTTAATGCAGCAGCTACCACTTATATGGCTGCCTGCTTGGTGTGTGGAAAACACAATACCGGACAGACAGTTAAGACACCACATAAACATACACCCAGGCCATTGTACCCATTTCAGAGACTGCAGATTGACTACATACAATTACCTAGGGTAGGGACAGAGGAGTAAGCCCTCATTTTACCTGACCTATTCAGTAATTGGGTGGATGCTTTCCCTGTTGCCAATGCCGCCACCACAATGACAGCAAAGAAATTAATCAGGTAAGTGATCTGTAGGTATGGGATACCAGAAACCATTAAATCAGATAGAGGATCACACTTCACTTAACGTGCCACTATATCGCTTACTGCTTCGCCTCTTTACCGAGGTGAAGCAGGAAGCACTAACGATGAGATGTATGAACATCTCATCGGCCGGAGAGGGGGGCGTTAACTCCCTCCCCCTTCCGGCGAACCCCCCTAGGGACCACAGTGAATTAGCCTAGTGCTGATGCACTGTGTCTCAGTCCCAGCCGGCTCCACTGAGCATGGGCAGAATCTCGCAAGTATTGCGAGATTCCCGTGTGCAGCCCTGGAGCCGACGCTGCTGTCCCTACTGTGGGGATAGAGCATCGCCAGGTTGTAGCTGTCATTAGTGACAGCTACAGCAGGCGGAACAGTTAGGCGATCTGAGCATTCATACATGGCCCAGGGTATTGGCACTGCTATCTTGTAGATAGCAGCGCCAATAATGACAGGGGCATGCAGCCAGGGCTCTATGCATCCTGACCCCTGTAGCATGCAGCATGGACCTTCATGTGCCTGCACCCCCACCAGAAGGACCCCACCTGAGTGTCCAGACAGGTAAGTGCCGCTGACCTCGACCCCTCACAGCACTGGTCATGACAGTACCCCCTCCTTTATGAGTGACCTCTGGGCACTTTTTGGGTCTTTCTGGATTTTCAGAGTGAAACTTATCCATTAGACAGGATGCATTGACATCCTCACTTTTCACCCAGCATCTCTCTTCCAGACTAGGAGATATTGGAGTTGACCATAGCGGACTCAAGAATCCAGAATTTGTTTTATCTCGAATTCCTCCCCTCTTTCGGTATGGACCTTAAGAGGTGATAGTCGAACTTGAAGGAATCAGTTAAGGATCAAGGGTTTGAGTAAGGAGACATGGAAGGAGTTTGGGATCTTGAGATAAGTGGGTAGCTTCAATTTATAGGCTACTATAAATTGATGATCTCCATAATAGCAAAAGGACCAATAAAGCATGGGGCAAATTTCATTGAGGGTACTCGGAGTCATAGGTTACGAGTAGAGAGCGAAACTTGATCTCCTATTTTCATGCTGAGAATGAACCTTCTTTTCCTGTCTGCCCCTAACTTGTAGCAGCTGGATGTCTTTATTAAAGAGGAGTGGAGTTGGGACCAGATTTGGGAGAATTGCTGTAGCAAAGAATCGACTGCTGGGACATCAAAGACTGGAAGACTCTGGAATCCAGGAACTCTGGGATGATGGCTGTAGACAACAAGAAATGGAGTTTGTCCAGTGGAGGAATGATATGGACTGTTATGAGTGAACTCCACCCAGGGAAAAGAATCTGCCCAATTATCCTGGGAAGAGGACATATACATTCTTAGGAATGTCTCTAGGTCTTGGTTGACTCTCTCTGTGCACCCATTGGTTTGGGGGTGAAAGGCCATGGAAAACTTTAGCTTGACCTGTAGCACTGAACACAAGGCTCTCCAGAATCTGGCCACAAACTGAACCCCTCGGTCTGAAACAATTTCAGTCAGTAACCCATGCAGACGGAATATGTGAGAAATGAATAGCTGAGCCAGATCAGGAGCGGAAGGTAGTTTCTTGAGTGGTATATAGTGCACCATCTTGGAAAAATGGTCAATCACTACCCAGATGGTAGTGTATCAATTAGAAATCGGGAGATCAGTTATGATATCCATGGATAGATGAGTCCAGGGATGGGTCAGTATGGGTAGCAGTTGAAGTTCTCCGGCAGGAGCTTGCCGGGAGGTCTTGTGTTGTGCGCATTGGGTGCTAGAGGAAATAAATTCTGATATTTCAGCCTTCAGGACAGGCCACCAATAGGACCTTTGAAGAAATTCTAGAGTTTTGCGAACCCCTGTGTGACCAGAAAAGTGAGATTTATGGGCCCATGTTAACAGCTGCTTCCTGAGTTCAGGAACCACAAAGACTTTCCCCAGATGGGGTTGGACGTTGATGGTAGCAAATACTTTGGGTTCTAGGACTGGAGACACTGTTGAATCTTGTTGAATCTTCTATAGGTTCTCGGAGGAAAAATATTGTGATAGGGCATCGGCCTTCAGGTTTTGTGATCCCGGGTGGAATGTTAGAGAGAATTTGAACCAGGAGAAAAAGATTGGCCACCGAGTCAATCGATGACTGATGCAGTGGATGTTCTTTAAGAAGAGTAGGTTTTGATGGTCTTTGAAAACTGTGATGGGATGTTTAGCACCCTCTAGTAAATATTGCCACTCCTCAAGAGCGAGTTTGACAGCTAGCAGTTCTTGTTCTGCAATGGGGTAATTTCTTTCTGCCAGTAGGAACATTTTGGAGAAGTATCCACAAGGATGGATTCGGTTGTCCTCGAATCTCTGGGAAAGTAAAGCTCTGACTGCCTTAGAAGATGCGTCCACCTCTAAGAGGATTGGTTTCTCAATGTCAGGTTGTCTCAGGATGGGGGCAGAGATAAATGCTTGTTTAAGAAACTGAAATGCTGACTCAGCTTAAGGGGACCATCGTGATGGGACCGCTCCTTTCCGAGTCAGAATGGATATTGGTGCTACTAAGGTATGATGTTGTGGTCAAGTGTTGTGATGGGTATTGAGAACTCCCGGACAAGTTCGGTGGTGATAAAGCTCTCCGCTGCTCTTGAATCAAGGAATGAAAGCACTAATTTAGAATATTGTTCAAATTACAGAGAGAGAGGCAAGGTAGATTCTTTTTTAGAGGGAGACAGAAACATAATTCCTAACCTGGTGTCCCTGATGCCAGATAGGAGCAGGAGTTTGCCGGATGAATAGGGCAGGATGCCACCAGGTGACCAGTCCCTCCGCAATAAAGGCAAAGATTGTCACGGTGACGTCTTTGATGCTCTTCAATGGATAAGTGAGCTCTATTGATCTGCATAGGCTCTTCATTGGATCACTCAGGTACTGGAGCATTAGGAAGAATGACCGGGCAGAACCAATAACGATCTCCCTTGGACTTCTCGACTTGGCGTTCCCAGTGTCTAAGGTCCACTTTGTTGCAGAGTGAAATGACCTCATTCAGAGAAGGGGAAAAATCCCTAGTGGCGAGATCATCCTTTACTCGGTCCAAAAGACCACTCCAGAATGCCATGATCAAGGCTTCCTCGTTCCACTTTAGCTCTGAAGCCAGCGTCTGGAACTGGACTACATACTGACTCATGGGGCGGTTGCCTTGTAGTAGTCGCAGAATCTCTGCCGCAGCAGACGTCATTCTTCCTGGCTCATCAAAGATTGTCCTAAAGGAGGTCAGAAATTCAGAAAAATTGTCCAGCAAAGGATTGGACCTTTCCCACAGTGGTGATACCCAATCCAGGGCGGATCCTGAAAGAAGGGACATATTGTAAGCCGCTTTAGCCTTGGGGGAAGGGAAGTTCACTGGCCGAAGTGTGAAATGTATGTAACACTGGTTGAGAAAACCCTGGCATGACTTAGGGTTTCCGTCAAACTTATTGGGTGGCAGCAGATGTAGATTAGATGGAGCGGTTGGAACGGGGATGACTGGTATGGCCTGCGGATTAGGAACATTCTGCAAATTCACCATAACCAGAGAAGCCTAAAGGTTATCCTGGTGAAGAGACATCTTCTATAGAAACTGGGCTAATTGCTGCTGCAATGCTTCCAATCCCTCCAGGCGGTTGGCAATGCCTTGGAGAAGGTCTGTCCTCGGATCCTGACCACAAGCCAAATCCATCAGGCCAGTGCAAAATGTCACAGGAGGATTAAGTACTTGTGCGGATGAAACCGGGGTGGATCCAGGAGAGGTTGTAAGGGCAGAAGGCTGATATTGAAAGGACGCAGGTCTGAGATGTGTGTTGCTCATGGATGGCCCACTGACAGAGAAGTGATGCTGATGGAGAGATACACCCAGAATGGACTGTGGATATACACAACAGGTCACTGGAAAGTCCAGGAGGAGCACAGACTGTCAGAATTGCTTTTAAGCAGAGCTCCCTCTAGGGGTGGTAGTAGAGAGTAGCAACGCTGGTATGCAGAGTGTATAGGAGGCTGGAACCTGAAGCAATAGCATATATGTGAGACTGAGCAGGAGCAAGGTAAGGCAAGGAGCTTAGAGAACTAGCACCCAGCTAGGCTGGGAATAACATTGCACTGGCAATGAAAGAACTGCAGATCAGCCCTTAAATACCCAGAGGAAGTGCAGGATTGGTTGCTAGGACTCCTGGAATGCTCTGCATGGATTGGCCAAAAGGAGTCACCTGACCCCATCCAAGATGATGACACCCATGTAGTACTGCAGCACTGCCAAGTTGTGTATTACTCACAGCTGCAGCCAGGACACTGTGCCTCCAGACCCCTGTAATGTGCAGAGCGGACCTCCATGTGCCTGCACCCCCGCTAGAAGGACCCTGCTAGAGCGTCCGGACAGGCAAGTGCTGCTGACCTCGACCCCTAACAGCCCTGGTCATGACAAGCCGGTAAGAAAGTCTCTCAGCCAGGTTCAATGTGAAGAGGCTACTGTATATTCAGATTTAAGGACCTAGCTGATAGATTTAAGCACCCAACTTATTTTGATTCACCTGATACCTCCAGATCTCTCCTAGCAATACATAGTTGTGTCAATAGATGTATTCCAATGAAAGGAGCATGGGTGCAAAGTGAGATACCTGATTATTTGAATAGATCCACTTGTGAAGGAAGTCACACTAGAATAACTCCAATTATAACAATGGTAAAACCCTTTTTCTACTGCCTGACTCAAACCATGGTAGGATTCCCTACTATTCTTCCTGGCAACATATATTATCTGTGCAGAAGTTTAGCATATAAATGGATAATGTATGGAGGACTTGGAAATTGTACTTTGTGCTACTTATTGCCTCCTACCTATTACGTAGAACAATTACACTCCACACACTTGAAACAATGGGATTTCAAGGAACATTCCATCATAAGAAGAGAAGTTCAGCCAGCCAGTAAGGACAATCAAAATTTAATTACATTGCCATGGGTCAATAGATTGTGTATAAAGAAGGCATTATATAATGGGTATGGCTAATCTTATCGATAATATCACCAATTTATACAATGAAAATTTCAGACTGATGCTTAGGGAACTTCAAATGATTAGCAAGGAAATACTGGCACATAGATTAGTATTAGACTATCTGACAGCCCGAGAAAGAGGGATGTGCATGATAGTAAAAGAGGCCTGCTGTAATTATATAAATCAGACATATGAAATTGAGGAAGCGTTTGAACAGCAGTTTGCTAAGGATCACACTAAGCAACCATGGTTCAATACATAATGGTTCTCTTGGCTAAACCCAGCTAATTGGTGTAAACTAGGGATGAGAGGGTTCGGATTTATGGAATCTGAACCCCCCAAAGCCCCCCCAATCCGAGTCGGATCCGAGTCAGGCTTGAGTTTTCCCACCTGACTTGGATCTGAAATCGAGGCAAAATGACATCATCCTGCTGTCGGATCTCTCTGGTTTTGGATTCTATAAAGTTCCCCGCGTAGGCGCCATTTTTCACTCCGGCTGTGGACAGTGAAGAGGGAGGGTGGGAGAAAGGGCTGGCTGGGCTATGTTGTGCTGCTGTTGTCCATAGGGGTTGTGTCCACTCTAAAGTCCATAGGGGCTGGCTGTGTTGTGCTGCTGTTGTCCATAGGGGCTGGCTGGGCTATGTTGTGCAGTCAGTTGTCCATAGAGGCTGTGTCCACTCCAAAGTCTAAAGGGGCTGGCTGGACTGTGTTGTGCAGTGTCCCATAAAGGCTGTAGTCCTAAAAGGGTGTTGCAGTGTTGTCCTGGGGGTGATCTGTCCATCAGGGGTGCTCCCCCCAAGTGCAAAAAAACAATTATTTTTTTCTGTGCTTGTGAATTGTGTGCGCTGTAGCCGCATGTGCATCAACAAAGTAGCACCAAGCGTGCACCTGTGTCATAAATCAAGGACTGGCTGGCTCATCTGTTAAAAAGTGCTGTAACCCCCAAAGTGCACTCCAAAAAAAAAAAAAAAAATTCTGTGTTTGTGAATTGTGTGCGCTGTAGCCGCACGTGCATCAACAAAGTAGCAGCGCCAAGCGTGCGCCTGTGTCATAAATCAAGGGCCAACTTGTTAAATGGGGGTGTAACCCCCAAGGTGCGCTCCATCCTAAAAAAATAAAAAAATATTTTTCTGTTTTTGTGCACCTTAGCTGCACGTATATATCAATATCACATTAATGAGGACAAAAATTTGTCCGATAAAAATAAAATAGGGAAAGATCAAAAACCACTTCCTCCTAGTGCTGAAGCTGCTGCCACTAGTCATGACATAGACAATAAAATGCCATCAACTCATCTGCAAAGGCAGATGCCTAATGTCATAGTAGAGGGCATATAAAATCCCAAGTGGCAAACGTCAGGAAAATGACCTTAAAAAAACAATTTAAATCATCAGAGGAGAAACGTAAACTTGCCAATATTTCTTTTATGACACGGAGTGGCAAGGAACAGCTAAGGTCTTTCCTTATGTTCATGACTAGTGGCTCAGCTTCACATGACGATGGAAGCCCTCCTCCTGCTACAAAAATCAAACGAGTTAAGCTGGCAAAAGCACAGCAAATAATTGTGCATTCTAAGAAGATATCACAAATCCCTAAGGAGAGTCCAAGTGTGGCGGCGGTTGCGATGCCTGACCTTCCCAACACTGCACAGTAAGAGGTGGCTCTTTCCACCATTTCCACGCCCTCTGCAAGTTCTGGAAGGAGCACCCACAGTCCAGTTGCTGATATTCAAATTGAAGATGCAACTGTTGAAGTACAACTGGATGAGGATATTGGTGTAGCTGGCGCTGAGGAGGAAGTAGATGGGGAGGATTCTGTGATGTGGTTTGTTTAAATCAGGCACCAGGGAAGACAGTTGTTGTCCATGGGATGAAAAAGCCATCACGGTCATGCCTGGGCAGGTGACCAAACATTCCACCTCTTTGGTCTGGCAATATTTCTATCCAAACCTGGACAACTGTCTTGCCATATATACCATATGTAAAGGTGGAATAAGTAGGGGTAGGATCGTTAACCACCTACGAACATCCTCCCTTATACGTCACCTGTAGTGCGTTCATAAAAAGTTACTGTAAAGTTCAGAAACTTTGGCTAAGACTGTAAGCAGTCCAGGGACACCTAAATCTCTTTGTCCTGTTGTATCCAAGTGCCTGCAAACCACACCATTAAGTCACTCCTTGTCAATTTACTTTTCAGTCAGGATCAGAAGTAGTCCTGCAGGCCATGTCACTGGCATGACTGACTCTTCTCCCCTTCCGGGATTCCTCCAGAGTATCCTGCATTGCTATGCCTACTGCTGCCGCTGCTGCTGGGAGTTGGTCATCATCCCAGAGAGGAAGTAGGAACACCACTACTTCTTTTACTAAGCAATTGACCCTCCAACAGTCCTTAGCGAGGAGGATGAAGTAGGACAGCAGTCACCCTGAAGGAAAGCTTATAACTGAGGCCTTGACTGCTATGTTGGTGCTAGACATGCATCTGGTATGTGCCATTGGTGCAGTGGGAATTAAACAATTGATGGAGGTAGTGTGTCCCCGGTCTAGAATCCTGTCCCCAGTCTAGAAACCAAATCCTGTCTAGATTCCACTTCACTAGGCAGGCGATACCGAGAATGTACAAAGATGTCAGAAAAAGTGTCCTCAGTGTCCTAAAAAATGCGGTTGTACCCAATGTTCATTTAACCACGGACATGTGGACAAGTGGAACAGGGCAGACTAAGGACTATATGACTGACAGCCCACTTGGTAGATGTGTTGCCTTACACAGCAACAACAGCAGCGTCACCAGTAGCAGCAGCTCAGAAATGCCAGCTCGTTCCAAGGCAGGCTACGCTGTGTATCACCAGTTTCAGTAAGAGGCACACTGCCGACAACCTCTTAGAGAAACTGGGCAAATTCCAGGATGTCCCATGTTTTGCTCACACAATAAAATTGGTGGTGCAGAATTTTCTGAAACACAACAAGGACGTGCAGGAGACGTTTGGGTTGCCCGAAAAATTTCTGGCCACTCTCTTTATTCAGCGACTTGCTGCTGAAGACTGGAGCATGAGCAAACAGTCTTTAAACATGCCATGCCATCACCTGAAGCAAGAGGTAGTGATGCGGCGGAACTCAACCCTCTATATGCTTCAGAGAATGGGGGAGCAGCAAAAGGCCATTCAAGCCTATACATCCACCTATGACATAGGCAAAGGAGGGGGTATGCAACTGACTGTAGTGCAGTGGAAAATGATTTCCGTGTTGTGCAAGGTTCCCCAGCCCTTGGAACTTGCCACACGTGAAGTCAGTTCAGACACTGCCAGCTTGAGTCAGGTCATTCCCCTCATCAGGCTTTTGCAGAAGCAGCTGGAGAAAGTGAAGAAGGAGCTAAGACAGTGTGATTCTGCTTGGCATTTGGGACTTGTGGATGAAGCCCTTCATTTGCTTTGCCAGGATTCGAGGGTGGTCAATCTGTTGAAATCAGACCACTACATTTTGGCCACCATGCTCGATCCTAGGTTTAAAGCCTATGCGGTGTCTCTCTTTCTGGCCGACTCAAGCCTGCAGAGGTGCAAAGACCTGCTGGTGAAAACACTGGGCCTGATTCAGAGCCGCTCGTAAGCGGCCGCTCGTTCGCTGCGCACGCGTATGGGTCGTAATGCGCATGCGCCAACCAGTCAGTGTGGTCGGAAATCGAGCACTCGCAAAATAGCGAGTGCCTGTTAATTTCAGTGACAGGATGAGGCATTTGTGGGTGGTAACAAGGGAAGGTGCTTGAAAACAGGGAGTGAAGATCTGAACGCAGGCATTCCAAACGGTCAAAATGGGCATTTTAAGGGTGTGCATAATTAACAAAGCAGCGTCATCGATCACGTCAGTTGGTTGTTTCTTAGCCTGAACTGTTCGCATGATTGCGGTAGGAAAATCCTACCACAAGCACTGCGAGCAGTTCAGACGCCTTTCGATGTACTCGATTAATCAAATAAATAGCGGAGATGACGTAAGATGCGAGCGGCCAGGGGGCGTCTTTACAAAATAGTGAGCGCATGTTTCGTTCGCTCGCTCAGACATAGAGGCGTCAACAGACCGCAAAGAGCGAGCGCTCAATTTAAATAGCCAGCCGCTTTTTCTGAACGAGCGAGCGCAAATAGCGTCCGGCTCTGAATCAGGCCCACTGTCAGCTGAAGCAGAATGTGACACGTCAACAGCTCCTTCTTCATTTTCTCCCACAACTGGGGCTGCCAGGAAAAAACGTTGTTATCCTAAGCAACCCGCAGGTGGTGATGCAGGGCAGGCAGGACCAAGTTTGGACATCTGGTCCAGACTGAAGTATTTGGCAACAATTTCTGTCATGTCTACTGTCACTGCATATGATACTGTCACCATTGACAGAATGGTGGAGGATTACATCGATGACAGCATCCAAGTAGGCATGTCAGACAGTCCGTACCTGTACTGGCAGGAAAAAGAGGCAATTTGGAGGCCCCTGTACAAACTGGCTCTATTTGACCTAAGTTGCCCCCCTCCAGTGTGTACTCCGAAAGAGTGTTTAGTGCAGCTCTGAACCTTGTCAGCGAAAGGTGTAGGAGGTTGCTTCCACAAACTGTGGAGAATATGATGTTCATCAAAATTAATTATCAATTCTTCCAGGGAGACCAACCTCCAGAACGTAGAGAGGGACCTGTGATGGTGGATTCCAGTGGGGACAAATTAATACTCTGTGAAGATGTGGATGTACACAACACTGAAGAGTGTGAGGAATCAGTGGATGAGGAGGATGAGGACAACATCTTGCCTCCGTAGAGCCAGTTTGTGCAGCAACAGATTAATTGCCAGCTTGATTTGTGGGGGCCCAAATGAACCAATAATTTTAGCCACAGACAGGTGGCAGACCTTGGCGCTGAAATGATTGGTTTGTTAAAGTGTGCATGTCCTGTTTATACAACATAAGGGTGGGTAGGAGGGCCCAAGGACAATTCCATCTTACACCTCTTTTTTTCTTTGCATTATGTACTATTTGGGGCCTAGTTTTTCAAACTGCCATCCTGTCTGCCACTGCAGTGTCACTCCTAGATAGGCCACGTGTTTGTGCCGCCCACTCGTGACGCTTAGCATAGTCATCCAGCTACCTCGGTGCAAAATTTTGGCATAAAAACAATATTGTGAGGTGTTCAGCATAGACTGGAAATGAGTGGAAATTAATGTTATTGAGGTTAATAATAGCATAGGAGCAGAAAAAATCACAAATTCTCTCATTTTAGCTGTTTTTATGCTTTTCTCCCAAAAAATACAGATCCAAAACACAAAACCCAGAACCCAAAACATGGAAGGGTGGTTTTGGCAAAACCAATCCAGATCCAAAACATGAAGAAAGATCCAGATCCAAAACACAAAACATGAAAAGTGGCCGGTGCACACCCCTAGTTTAAATGAATAGGAGGTTGGTTCATGGGAATAATTGAACGTGTAGGAAAGGCACAAATGTGCCCAGCTAGTTTGTTGTTCATGGCGTGGCATTCAGACCTCTGAGTCGTGACATGGAATGTTACGTGATGGCTGGACTTGTGGCGTGATACGCTACGGCATGTAGTACAGCGCTTAACCGCTGGGTGGTGAGTGCTCCACTGTTGTAATTTGTACTGAATGCCATACTGTTAAAATTATTAAAAACAGCAGCGGGTGGGTGGAATGCACAAGGATGAGTCCGCTCTGTGCAGTTTTCAACATACAGCTGGAGTGTGGGCTAGTGATTAGGTGATCGCATTGCAACAACGAAGGTCCCGGGTTTGAGCCCTGGAAAAGAATATTTTTTTGCTACTGTTGGCTCTGGACACTATAGTGAAACTACTGTAGTAGTGTTGTACTGTAATACTGTAGTGTTGTTGTTTAAAAGGCTGCTTAAAAGTAAGTCATTACAAACTGATTGTGAGTGCAAACTTGCGTCAATGTCTGCGCTGTGGTGGCTGTCAGCTCGGAGAGGTTGCAATGGGATTTCTTGCATGCCCAGTGGAGGGGTTACAATGGGATCTATGGCACCAAGCCATACACCATGTACTGCTATGCCATACTGTATATTAATAACTTACGGTGTTTCTGTCCTTGTGTTCTGAAAAAGGCTAGGAAAACTGCACAAAATAGCGTCTATTTTAATGCTGCCCTACACTTGGACACTATAGTGATTTCATGAGTTCAGAAACTGATAGTGAGCTCTGTATGAGAGAGAGGTCCGTGTATTGCAAACTGACTGTGCGTTTAAATCACAAACTTGCGTCAATACCAGCACGGCATTGTGGTGGCTGTCAGCCATCTCCGAGGGGTTATAAATTAGTAGGAGCATTGCAATGGGATTTCTGGCGCATGTCCAGTGGGTTGGGAGTCATACACAGTGCATTAGGCCCTTTCCCCCAAAGTTGTGGTGGCTGTCAGCCATCTCCGAGGGGTTAGAAATGGCATCTCTGGTGCATGCCCAGTAGGAGGGTTGTGATGGGATTTCTGGCGCATGCCCAGTGGGTTGGGAGTCATACACAGTGCATCAGGCCCCTTCCCCCAAAGCAAGGAAGAGCCTCTCATTACCATAATAAAAGACGCTTTGTTAATCCATTTACTGTAAGCAGGCAGCTCTGCCCTTGTGTTCTGAAAAAGGCTACGAAAAGTGACTATTGCCAAGGACACCATCCCCTATCTGCTAGGACAACTAGGGTGCCGCTATGAATGTGTCTGTACTGTATACAGTATTAATAACTTACGGTGCCATTGAATTTCACTCTTGCATCACTCTCTACGCTGTCCCAGACTTGGACACAATAATGATTTCATGACTTCAGAAACTGGTAGTGAGCTCTGTATGGGAGAGAGGTCTGTGTATTGCAAACTGACTGTGCGTTTAAATCGCAAACTTGCGTCAATGCCAGCACGGCATTGTGGTGGCTGTCAGCCATCTCTGAGGGGTTAGAAATGGCATCTCTGGCACATGCCCAGTAGGAGGGTTGCGATGGGATTTCTGGCGCATGTCCAGTGGGTCGGGAGTCATAAACAGTGCATCAGGCCCCTTCCCCCGAAGCAAGCAAGAGCTTCTCATTACCAATATAAAAGACGCTTTGTTAATCCATTTACTGTAAGCAGTCAGGTCTGCCCTTGTGTTCTGAAAAAGGCTATGAATAGTGACCATTGCCAAGGACACCAACCCCGAATAGTGACTATTGCCAAGGACACCATCCACCATCTGCTAGGACAACTACTGTAGTGTGCCGCTATGAATGTTACACAATAGTGATTTCATGACTTCAGAAACTTTTCAATCCCGTGATGCCCACACTACAGTACTTTGCCACTACGGTTATGACTACACTACAGTGCACCACAGACGCCTGCCGTAACGAGTAAATTAGCGTGCGTTATGCGTCGTGCATCACTGGCTATTGAAAATGGCTGCGATAAGGGCGAGGAGGTTCACGTCTGACGAGCTATTTTTCTTGATGAAGTGGCGGGACCAACCCTTTGCCACTAACCAAGACAAAGAGCATACAGAAATGCCATCGGAGAAATTTACAGGCGGTACGGCCTGCGCCACGACGTAAGGTCCCTGCAGCGCAGGTGGTCAGACCTGCTCAGGAGGGACAGGCCTCATCTAGAGAGGATTAGGAGGCGTATCCGGTGAAGTAAATACAGTACAGTATTGCTGTATAATCACATGAATTACAGTATACTGTACAATAACAAATACTGTACAGTACAATGCACGACTCTGACATACTCTACAGTACTGTACACTGTAGGGTGTTGGATACTACAGTATCTGACGATGACTGACAGTTGTTACCACACACTGACATGACTGGCAGACATTTGATTGACAGGGTGATTAAATCTGCAGTACTTTACATGGACTAAAGGGTGACACACTATTGGTCGACATGGCTTGTTTGTATAATAGACCTACAGTAACAAAAGGCAAGTTGATCCACCATACTATTGCCTGTCAACCAAATCTATGTTAGCCTACTGTACACACTATATATCTGTGCTGGGCCTGCCCCCTTTAAGTCTGACATTATTACTGTACGTCACGGACAGATTCAGGGGTCTCCAATCAGCTCCCAACTGTCATCTCACAGGCTGTGTTTGAAAAATGAAATTTGGGAGCTGATTGGCTGGTATCTTATCACTTCTCACTCTGTCTCCTAGCACTGCTTAGCAGTAGCATCCAAAGTACAGTATGCAAAGGCCATAAATTCTGGCTGCAGGGTGCCGATCCTGGCACCCTGCAAGGCAAAAGTACAGCTCCTACGGTGGCGACAATGCCGCCCACAGAGCCTTTGTGTGATGTTGCACCACTTTGTCATATAGTACTTAACTGTACTGTATATTTTTTTTATGTACAGTACAGTACCATACTGTTTTATGTTGGGCCAAATGCCAGCTTCACAGACTACAGTAGTTTTTGTACTACTGTATACTGTATTGGTTTGTATTTTTATCATGGACAATAGCTAATTGCCTAAGGCCATCTACAGTACTGTACCGTAATCCTTCTCCAATTTGGAATAGAGGTCTGAACTCTTGTTTTCAAATTCTCCTTAATGACGACATGTATTTTTCCCCACAGGGCGAGAAGCCAACCCCCTTCCCCTGCAGCAGCACCACCAGTGCCATCACCACCACCACCACTGCCACCACCACCACTGCCATTGCCATCCAGTGGGCTGAATTGTCGGAGTAAGTACAGTACACACTACTGTACATTGTTACCTCTCTCTCTCTCTCTCTCTCTCTCATTTGTGTGTTTGTTTTTGGTGTTATGGAGCATCTGGTCAAGATTTGTACAGTTTATTTGTTTAAAAATGGTTTTGAGGGAAACTGACGGTACAGTGTTCTTTTTCAACAGTCCTACCTCCACCACCTTCATCAGCGTCCCCAAATGACAGTGGTAATGATTAAAACAGTTACAGTATGGACACACTAGTGTCATGCTACTGCCTTTTTTATTTTTTGTATAATATTTTTTTCTTATACTGTACACACAGAGAGACTGGTCATTGATGAGGAGTATAGAAGCCGCATGCCACATAAGTACAGTACACCACATTTTTCCTACAGTACTGTATATCTCTCCTTTTCTTCCCTTGTCAATCTCTCTCGACCTCTCTCTTTTACTCTCTCTTTCTCTATATCCCTTTCTCTCTCTCTCTCTTTATCTCTCTCTCTCTCTTTATCTCTCTCTCTTTTTCTCTTTCTCCCTCTTTCTCTGTCCCTCTCTATTTCTCTCTCTCTCTTTCTCTCTCTCTCTCTTTCTCTCTCTCCCACTGTTTTTCTCTTTCTCTCCTTCTCTCTCAACACATCTCCAACGTCTTCTCCTTACACAATAATTGTTTCTGTCCTTGTGTCTTTTAGTTGAAGACATTGAAGGGCCTCAGCCCTCCCCAGCACTTTGTAAGTAATGTACCGTACACTACAGTACTATACTGCACATTTTCTTCTACTGTTTCGCTCCCCTTTTTTTCCTTTTCACAGTGTCTCTCTTTTCTGTACTTGTCTAACAGTAACATTATTTTTTTTCAACAGTATCACCAACTCAAGGGCCCACCCATGGCTCCAGTGGCCTCACCAGGCCGCGTAAGTACACTACACCACATTTTTTTCTACAGTAGTGTATCTCTCTCCATTTTTTCCCTTGTCAGTCTCTCTCTTTTTCTATCTCTGTCTTTCTCTCTCTTTATCTCTCTCTCTTTCATTTTCCTCTCTCTCTCTTTTTCTCTCTCTCCCTATTTTTTTCTCAATCTCTTTCTCTCTCTCTCTCTTTCCCTCTCTCCCTGTTTTTCTCGCTCTCTTTTTCTCTCTCTCTGTTCTCTCTCTCTCTCTCTCTCTCTCTCTCTCTCTCCCTGTCTCCCTCTGTTTTCAGTCCTCCCCAGCCCTTTGTACAGTAAGTACTGTATACCGTACACTACTATACTGTACATTTTCTTCTACTGTTTTGCTCCCCTTTTTTTCCTTTTCAGTGTCTCTCTTTTCTGTACTTGTCTAACAGTAACATTATTTTTTTTCAACAGTATCACCAACCGAAGGGCCCACCCATGGCCCCAGTGACCCCACCTGGCCACATAAGTACACTACACCACATTTTTTCTATAGTACTGTATCTCTCTCTCTCTGTTTTTCTCTTTCTCTCTCTTTCTCTCTTTTTTTCTCTCTCTCTCTTTCTCTCTCTCTCCCTCTATCCCTCTGTTTTTCTCTTTCTCTCTCTTTCATTTTCCTCTCTTTCTCTCTCTCTCTCTGTTTTTCTCTTTCTCTCTCTGTTTTTCTCTTTCTCTCTCTCTGTATTTCTCTTTCTCTCTCTCTCCCTTTCTTTCTCTCTCCCTCAATCCGTTTTTCTCTTTCTCTCTCTGTTTTTCTCTTTCTCTCTTTCTTTCTCTCTCCCTCTTTCCCTGTTTTTCTTTCTCTCTCTTTCATTTATCTCTCTTTCTCTCTCTCTCTGTTTTTCTCTTTCTCTCTTTCTTTCTCTTTTTCTCTCTCTCTCTCTTTCCCTTTGTTTTTCTCTCTTTCTTTCTCTCTCTCCCTGTTTTTCTCTCTCTCTTTCTCTCTCTCTTTTTCTCCCTCTCTCTTTCCCTCTCTCCCTGTTTTTATCTCTTTCCCTCTGTTTTTCTCTCTCTTTTTCTCTCTCTCTCTATCTCTCTGTTTCTCTCTCTCCCTCCCTGTCTCCCTCTGTTTTCAGTCCTCCCCAGCCCTTTGTACAGTAAGTACTGTACCGTACACTACTATACTGTACATTTTCTTTTACTGTTTCGCTCCCCTTTTTTTCCTTTTCACAGTGTCTCTCTTTTCTGTACAGTACTTGTCTAACAGTAACATTATTTTTTTTCAACAGTATCACCAATCGAAGGCCCCACCCATGGCCCTAGTAGCCTCACCTGGCCGCGTAAGTTCACTAAACCACATTTTTTTCTACAGTACTGTATCTCTCTCTTTCTCTCTCTCTTTTTCTCTTTCTCCCTTTCTTTCTCTCTCCCTCTCTCCCTATTTTTCTCTCTCTCTCTTTCTCTCTTTTATTTTCCTCTCTCTCTCCGTTTTTCTCTTTCTCTCTCTGTTTTTCAACAAACTAGCTGGGCACATCCGTAGGTACTGTGTGGTGGTACCCTCACAGGACTCATTCCCTGTTTATTTGTTAGAGGCATTGTGCATTTGAAGGAAGATTCTTCATATGTCATCATACAACAGAAGAACACAATAATGGATGCTTGATTTGTATTCATCTGTACAGCCTTTATATTAGTATGGACTTATCTTTAAGGACTATGGGCCTGATTCAGAAGCGCTCGCAAAAAGCGAGCGCTCACTCTGAATCAGGGCGGGCGCTGGGTTTTTTTGGAGCGACCACCCACAGCTATAGCGAGCGGCCATGATGATGGTCGCGATGGTCAAGACCATCGCGACCATCGGGCTTGCGATGAGACTCTTGTGGTAGGGTCTCGTGGTCACAAGCCCCAGAGAGCTTTCGCCTCTAACAGAGCCGGAAGCTCTCTCACTGACATCGCTGGTGATGTCAGTGAGGCCGCCCACAAATGGCAGGCGTTCGCTTGGGAATGCCTCTATTTGTGAAGCCACCCCCAGCCACGCCTACAAAAAGTGTCGAGCTGTCGATCAACATCGACAGCCGCCCCTTTTGTAGTGAGTCCCAGAGCGAGCGCTTCTGGCCCACCATCGACCCGGTTGTGAGCGCACAGCACTTGCGACCAGGTCTGAATTAGGCCCTATGTGCCTGATGCATTTCTGATCGCAACCGTGATTACTCACGCAAACTGCTGATTGTTGCATTATGCACATGTGTATGCATTGCAGTGTGCATGCACGATGGCATCATTGCGATCACAGTGACCATGCAAACCCATCGCAGAGTAATCCGCGAGTTCCCCAATAAGGAATCTCTTTCTTCTTCTTAGTGCTCATATTGTTGGTTTATTTGCAGGGTGCACCTCCTTTGAGTGATTTACTCTTGTATTATAGACAGAAATATAATTATGAAGTATTAATGATTAATTAGTTTTATACATCTCTATGCGGGTAATTTTGCTCCTTTAACCTTTCTACTTCAGAAGTACCCAGAAATCTGTTTTGAACAATTCAGGGCACCACCCACATGTTCAGTAGCACCAGAAATGTTGGGGTCCAGTCGCTGACTAGCCATGTTTCCTAGCTACAGTTTGATGTCAACTCTCCATGACATTCCATTCTCAAAGCCAGGGACCCCAGACATTTGAGGTGTGCCCCCTTTGGTGGAAGAGTATAGAACTATGAGATGCCACAGTACTTTAAAGGATGGGCCCAAGTGCACCAAACTTGGGGGATGGAAGAGTGGAACCCCCTCTCAGAATTTTCTGCTCACCCACTGCAGTTTGGGGACACTTTTTATGGGACCCTTGCTAACTTGGGGGGAAGTGTCCGAGATTAATAAAGTTACCTCCTTGGGCCACAGAATACTTGGAAGCTTATAAGTACTGTGGAGCAACACTGGTCAGGTTTATATGTACCTAGTAATTAGTTCTGGATTATTCAGGGCACAACAGAGAGTTTAGGGCCCATTATAAAAGTTGTAGCCTCTGTTCTCATATTCATTATGAGACTTCCATCGAATCTCTGGGGCACTCCTTTGTGTCACTATGGTGTGTTTAAGGCAGCCACCCCCAACCTGACACTTGTCTAAGGGGGCACCACTGTAGAATAGCACCTAACCTGACAACAGGTCCATGTCAGGTTGCGGCCTAGGCTTCCCCTGATCTCTAGAGCGGTCAGACACCAGGTGCGGCGGTGAGTGATGTGCTGAGGATTATACACGGGGTCTGCTAGATCATCCATGTGCTCACTCTGTGATATGGTTTCATCATTACCATCATGGACACAGACATGACAGTCTATATCACCTTACTAACCCTTTACCCAAAGGTAGCATTGGTTGCTGTCAGCTGACAGCATCCTCCAGTGGACTGCTACCTTAGGGTATATAACAGGGCTCTGGACAACAGGAAGTTGCCTGTACAACGTTGTTACCTCCAGTGTAAACTTGCTGTTGCAGCATTCCAGGTACCAAGCTCCATTCCTTCTAGTGACTTGTTCCTAGTTTCATCCACGGTGTGTGTACTTTGGGTTTACAATCTCCTAGAGTCATCTTCTATGCTTATTCTGTATCTGAAACCACAGTGTGCATATTTAGTACATCATCCAAGTACCAGCTCACAATACCATTCTCCTGTGCCAGTTCTGCATCTGAAGCCGCAGTGTGCGTATTTAGTACATCATCTAAGTACCAGTTTACTATACCATTCTCCTGTGCCAGTTCTACATCTGATACCACAGTGTGTGTACTTTGTACGGCATCTTAGGACCAACTATATAATTTTCCAGGGCCAGCTCAGCGTTTGAAGCCATCGAGTGTGTACTTAGTATGTCATCCAAGTACTATCTCCTAGTGCTATCTCTTGTGCCAGCCTTGCGTCTGGAGCTACAAAGTCTGTACTCAATACACCAATTCTGTACAAAATCTCCAATATCTTTCTCCTGTGCTTTCCCTGTGATAGTGTTCTTCCATTTTCCCACTGGTGCCGGGTATCTGAACAAAGGGCCATGACCAGCTTAAACCCAAACCCTGTGATAGTGTTTATTAACTAATTTAGTTGGTTTTGAGGAGTTTCTGAGGTTCTAGGCTTTACCCGCCCCAAGATACAAGGGGTTAATATTTTGAAAGTTTGACCCTTCATGGTCTCTGGTTCATTGGAAGAGAAACAGCGGCACTCACGGGACTCTCAATAAAATAAAAGACTCGTAACACAGCAGTGTAACTAGTTCGATGTTTCATTCGGTGAAGGCTTTTATCAAGAACATGGAAATGATCAAGTGTACATACCTTTATTATAATGGCACAGTCATGCCCTTATATTAAGGCCGCATCTAAAAAAACGGATTTCTCCATAGAGAATTCTGAAGGGGGGGCAGGGTGTTCAAGGGGCTACACATCAAAAGCTATAGGAGGTACGGATCTGAAATTTGGCATGGCCGGGTAGAACTGTCGCTTGGTGCTGCATGCCAAATTTCAGGGCAAAAACATAAAAAATTAGGATTTGGGAGTAATTTAAACCTCCAACTGTCACTTTTTTCTGACAATCTCAATTAGGAACCTTTTTCTGCTGTAGCCTACGGGGGATTTTTGGGAAGGCAAAACTCAGGGTAGGGGTGGAATTTAGGGCCTGATTCAGACCCACTCGCGAGCGGCTGTCTGCTCGCAAGTGGGTCGATGTTATGGACTGAGCATGCGCACGATGGAGGGAGCTCCGTCGTGCGCATGCGCCAGACGCGACGAGCGAAGGAAAGTCCTTCGCTCGTTGTGTCCGATCAAAGGGGGCGTGCTGTCAATGTTGATTGACAGCACGCCCCCTTTGGTGGGCGTGCCGGGGGCGTGCCTCCCTGACGGGGGCATTCCCACGGGAACGCCTCCCGTCAAAAGCCGGCCCACTGACATCACTAGTGATGTCAGTGGGAGTGATTTTGGCTCTGATAGAGCCAAAATCACTCCGGAGCTTGCGGTTGAAAACCTCAACCGCAGGCTCCGGCTCGCAAATTCGATGGTCGCGATGGTCTCGACCATCGCGACCATCACAATGCACGCTCATATAGCCTGTGGGTGGTTACCCACAGCTATACGAGCATCCAGGAGGACGCTCAATGAAAATGGAGCCCGGCCCTCATTCAGAGCGTGCGCTCTGCTCAGAGTGTACGGCTCTGAATGAGGGCCTTAGACTTGGGCTTTGTTTTATTAAGTAGCTATTGTGCCAGGGTATGTGCTTTTGGGGTTCAGGTAAATTAGAAAGCTACAGTTTGTAAACTATTACCTCAAGAACGCGCCATTATAAAGATTGGACTTTTCAACTTGTTGTGCAGCCGCAGTAGGAGCCTCTAGCAGGTACTGTATATTCAATGTGGCTTCACTTGGGTGCACAAAGATGGCCATCTATTTGCGGGCGATAGCAGGCAATGGTAGCAATGGCGCTGATGCTGATGCAGCGGCAGGGACATCAGCGGCGGCAGGTCGTGGGTGTTGGCAGGGGGAGCGGCAGCAGGTCACGGGTGCCGGTGGAGGGTCCAGCAGTGGTGAGGGCGTTGGCAACAGGCCTGGATTCGAGAGGATCCAGTCTCCGCCATCCATTCTGTCAAATAAGGCAGCAGTGCCCATTTAAAAAATGGCGCCTTAACGCCGTTTTTGAAATGGGCGCCGCTGCCGTACTCGGCAGGATGGCTGGTGGGAACTGGATCCTGTCGGATCTATGCCCGCCGCCGACACCAGAACAGACACCGGTCTAGCAGCTGCTGGGTGCCGCCGGCAATGACATCGCGAGCCGTGATTGGCTCACGGCCAATCATGATTCTTGACATCACTGGAGGCGGCAGCACCTGAAGAGGACCACAGAAGCTCTGGGGAGGTGGCAGCCAACCCCCAGGTGAAGATGCCAGAAGCCCTGGTGGGCGGCGCCCGCCAGGCGAAGATGCCAAAGCCCTGGTGGGTGTGCGCCTGCCTGGCGTAGACGCCTAAGCCCTGGCGGGTTTGCACCCACCAGGCAAACATGCCATAAGTCCTAGTAGGCGACAGCCATGAAAAAGAGCTTACAGGCTGCCACCCACCAGACGAAGACGCCAAAGCCCTGGCGGGTTGGCGCACGCAAGGCGCAGAAGTCCTAGTGGGCAGCAGCCAAGTAAAAGAGCTGACACAGGCTGTCGCCCACTAGGTGAAGACGTTGAAGACCTGGCGGGTTTGCGCCCGCTAGGTGAAGACGCCGAAGCCCTGGCGGGTTGGCGTCCACCAGGCAAAGTCGCCGAATCCCTGGTCGGTTGGTGCCTGCCAGCCGAAGAGGCCTAAGCCCTGGGGTGGTGGCGGCCATGCAAAAGAGCTTAAAAGCCACCTTCTCCCAGGTGAAGACCTGTAAAATAAAATATTACAATATTATAGTGTGTTGTGTTATTTTAATATTTTTTTTTTCAGGTGGACTACTAATGCCCAGCATGCTGGTACTTGTGGTTTTCCAAGTATCAGCAAGCAGGGAGGCATGCTGGGACCTATAGTTCACCTGCAAAAGCAAATATTATTTAAAATGCACCACATCACATAATCAACCTGGCACCCACCGCTCAGGGGTGCTGGGGATAGCCCCGGGCTATCAGCCTAGACCTGGGGTGCCCTGAAGAGGGGGACCCCTTTATTGGGGGGTCCCCAGCTCCTCAGGGATCCCTGGCCTGGGCTGACTAGCTGTCTGGGGTGATGCTGCGGCTGGGGGGCCCGGTGAAAGGGCTCCCCTGGCTGTGGCATCACTCCCCCGCTAGAAGGAGTCCAGTGCTAGTTCTGGGAAATACAGGGGGGCCTTATGCTTTTCCCCTTGTATTTACAGAACCAGGACCGGCTCAGAGCCCTGTGCTGGTTGCGCTAAATATGGGGGACCCTATGTCATTTGTCCCCCGTATTTTGGCAACCAGGGCTGGTTCTGACAAGCCCGTTGCTGGTTGGGCTTAAATACGGGGGACCCCTATGTCATTTGTCCCCTGCATTTAAGCACAACCAGGACTGGCTGCCTGTGTTTAAATAAAAAAAAAAAAAATGGCCTTACCTACCAAAAAACAACCTGCATGGATTTTGGAGCCCCAGTACTGGTTGTGCTAAATACAGGGGACAAACTACATAGGGGTCCCCCATACTAAGCACAACCAGCACCAGGCTTTTCAGAACCTGTCCTGGTTGCCAAAATACAAAGGACAAATGACGTAGGGGTCCCCCGTATTTAGCGCAACCAGCAAATGTTTCTGAGCCGGTCCTGATTCTGGAAATACAGGGGGAAAAATGCATAATGCCCCCCTGTATTTGGCATACCATATCTGTATTGTGCAAGGAACACGTTCATTAATGCGTCAGCCTAATGATCGTAATTTCGTTGCTTTTTGAGTGGCAGAAAATCAATAGGTTTTGTGAATTTTCAGATCATGTCTAAGCAGCCTTAATGGGACATATGAAACCGTAAGGTTTTTTGTCTATGGAATTAGAACTATGTTCGTGATGTAATGTGCATGTCCTTCCCTTTTGCCTGGCTGCAATCAGTGGGTTTGGTGTAAATGTTAGTACACCAAAACCCACTGATTGCATGCTGAAAACCATCATGCTATATCCTTAAAAAAAGAGCTTACCATACTCCCAATTTCTCAGCATCAAAAGGATTACTAGTGACGCCAGTACTGCGGAAGATGAAATGAACCGCATCAAGATGACCAGATTCCTAAACAGGGGTTATAAGTTAACAGACCTATTGAAAGCCAAGACCACAGCTCTCAAGAACCAGATCAACTTGGATGAACTCCATCTAAGTTTATGGAGAAAGAACAGTTACATTTAGACATATAAAATACATACTTAATAAAACCGCTGTGTCACACACTATAATGAATATTAAATTGGTGATGGAAAGAATTTATATTTATATTAAATCTCCTTGAAATTAAACATGCATAAAGTCCAAATGGATTATGAACAGAGACGGATACACACCTGGGTGAATAATTCTAACCCACGGACAGACCCCACAATACCCTAAATATCGTAAACAGCTACCTAAATTTCGTGATATGGAGGGGTCTAGTACCTCCATGAGTGAGGCCGAATCACAACCTTCCACCTAAGCGGAACAGGCACTCCCATTAGGTCTGCAAACCAGATCCACCACCTGTACGCCACCAATAAGATGAGGTGGGTGGGGCAAAACAAGAGTCAATGCCAGAAAACCACCAAGCCAATACAGGACCTGGTATTTAATCTATCATCTAAACCCTTGACATCCTCAGAATCTAAAGTTTTATCGAAAGGTTTATCCTTTGTGCCCACCACCCGCCTAGATCCTTTGCAATGGAAAGTGGACACTTATAAGCTCAATCAATCTCTACATATTAGAGAACATTTTGATAAAACTCCATTTCACAACAATCTGGTATCTCTGATATACCCCTTCAATTGAAGAAAATAATACCTCGATCTAAGGACCTCATTCAGAGCCGGACGCTATTTGCGGACGCTCGTTCAGAAAAAGGGGCCGGATATTTAAATTGAGCGCTCGCTCTTTGCGGTCTGTTGACGCCTCTATGTCTGAGCGAGCGTCCGAAACATGCGCTCGCTATTTTGCAAAGACACCCCTTGGCCGCTCGCATCATACGTCATCTCCGCTATTTATTAGATTAATCGAGTACATCGAAAGGCATCTGAACTGCTCGCAATTCTCGTGGTAGGATTTTCCTACCGCTATCACTGCGAGCAGTTCAGGCTAAAAGACAACCAAGTGACGTTGTCGATGACGCTGCTTTGTTAATTATGCATACCCATTAAACGCCCATTTTGACCATTTGGCACGCCTGCGTTCTGATCTCCACTTCCCGTTTTCAAGCACCTTCCCCTGTTACCACCCACAAATGCCTCATTCTGTCACTCAAATTAGCAGGCCCTCGCTGTTTTACGAGCGCACGATTTCTGACCACAATGACTGGTTGGCGCATGCGCATTACGCATGCGCCAACCAGTCAAGGTTACGCATGCGCTAACCTTGACACTCCAGCTGTTGTGGAACTATATATCCCAGCATGCCCTGCCACAGTTTTAGCATGCCCTAATAGCAAAACTGTAGCAGTGCATGCTGGGTTATGTAGTTCCATAACAGCTGGAGTGTCAAGGTTAGCCAACACTGCACTAGAGGTAAAAGCATTAGAGACCAAGTAGCCAAATTGCACATAACTGGTATAGATAGTAAAACATAAACACACTTTCTTAGTCCAAGCACAGGATGCTACAGATGTTTGGGGTGTCTCACATGTCAGTAACTATTGGTGGGCCCAACATTCAGCCACCCACATACAGGCAAGATGATTAGTATTAAATATGCAGTCACATGCACTACCTCATACGTTGTTTATTTGCTTATATGCCCGCGTGGCCTAACATATGTAAGATGCAGCGTCAATTCCGAGAATGGATGGCCCTACACTGTAGTGCCATACGCCAAGCCATAGAATCTGGTAGCAGTGAGCAACCTGTAGCAAGACATTGTGTCCGTTTAAAGCATAATGTAGCCAGTATGAGGGCAATTACCACAGACCATGTACCAAGTAATAAACGTGGGGGGGGTAACAGCCAACATTTTTCTACATTAGGGAATGCCGTTGGATATATACTTTGGGCACTATGGCACCCAAAGGGCTCAATGAGTCACTTGGGCTTCAGTGCTTTTTGTAATCAATGGCAGTAGTCACATGCTCATTCATTATCTATAAGTTATCAGTATGATATGCCGTGATACAAGTCTAACCATCTTTATTGGCATGTTTAATTTCAAGATTTAATATAAATATAGGTTATTTCCATCACCAATTATTCATTATAGTGTGTGACACATGCATAATGTATTTTATATGTCTAAATGTATGATTTTTCTCCATAGCGTTTGTGTTGCTAGGAGACGATGACGAAGCCTTCTCATCCTGTGTCGCGCCACTGATGATGTCAACACGCCCGCGACAGACACTTTCTCCAGAACATGGCTTTAGTCGGCGGCAATGCACAGGTATGACAATGTT
Organism: Taudactylus pleione; assembly: GCA_031769625.1. Classification (NCBI taxonomy): domain Eukaryota; kingdom Metazoa; phylum Chordata; class Amphibia; order Anura; family Myobatrachidae; genus Taudactylus; species Taudactylus pleione. The sequence continues at coordinate 492,689 of JAUIMM010000434.1, forward strand.
TAATGATGTATGTGTATTATATAAGATGAAGACAGGGGGGGTTACCCCAAAGTGCCGTTGGATTAAAGGACTGTTATCCTTAATCGTTGTGGAGTTTGACGAGTGCCACCTATCTGCAATTCTATGTATATGGGTATAATCATATCCGAGGAAGGCAACGCAGCAAGCAGAATCATTGCCCTTTGGAGTGCCGGGCTAACTAGTGTGTGCGTATATAATTTTTTTTTTTTATTATTATTATCACAATATGTAATAGCTAATTAAACGTGATGTTACATTTTTTGTTAAAAAATATATATTGAATTAAGTTTAAATAGCTATAAACATTATTTGCATTAACAAAAAAAATTTCGGAGAAGTTTTTGGGAGAATATTTCATCAGTTAAGTCAGTGGTTCCCAAACATTTTTGAATCACAGCGCCCTAGAGTATCAGCATTTTTTCCACGGCACCCCTGAGCCAAAAGTTTCTTATGATGAATTCAGAAAAAAAATAAAATGTAAAAGTGAATTGTGCTTCTATGTCACCATTAGGTTCAGTTATGTGGTGGTTGACAGAGGTGCGTTTCTTTTTGCCCAAATATTCTTTGATTGGCAGCTTGGTTTTGCCTATCACTGACTAAATGTATTTTTATTTGGTACTGGACCACCAACCCAAGTCACTCCTGCAAGTGCCCTGATGCGGCCACGGCACACAGTTTGAGAACCACTGAGTTGTCATTTATGCAACTTTAAACTAATTCAGAGAAAGGTGGTAGCAAAGAAATCCATTGATCTCTCTTCCACACCACTTGTGCTGTCCACAAGGGCGGCAGTAATACACTCAGCTGCCAGTGAGACATTTTAATAGGAGCAAGGACATAAGCTGGCAGTGAACACTATGGGGTAAATTTACTAAGAATCGAGATGGGTCGAGATGACCATCTTGGGTGATTTATTCATTTTTGTCCTGCTTGAAAATTAACTAAAGGCAAAAGTTAGGTTAGTTAGAGAGAGATATATCTCATCTTATGTAGAGGAGATGCTCTTTGACTAAGAACATGTGGGTCCCAGCCAATGAGCAGCCGCTAGTGGAAGCCGCGCTGATTGGCTGGCGGCCCGGACAGCTGAGACATGTTGTTACAGAGTGTCCGGCCACCTAATTGGATTTCTGCGGAGAACATAGAGGGTCAAAAGGGTGAATATTGGCTTTTTTTCAGGTATTTTGAATGGATACTTTACATTGAGAAGGGGACGTGAACATCTGGCAGCAGGTATGTGTGTGTATGTATGTAATAAAACTTTATTCTCATGGTGTGTTGTTTTTTACACATTTCTTAACAGGTGAACTACACATAACAGTGGGCCCTTAATGCCCCACATGCTGATACTTGTGGTTCTCCAAGTACCAGCATGCAGGGGAGGCATGCCGGGACCTGTAGTTTCACTGTAAAGACAATGTTGTTATTTCTATTTTTACACTACACTAACACAATCAACCCACCACCCACTGCCCAGGGATGGCAGGGATATCCCCGGGCTATCAGCCTAGGCCAGGGGTGCCCTGGAGAGGGGTACCCCTTTATTGGAGGGGTACTCAACTCCCCAGGGATCCATGGCCTGGGCTGACTAGCGGTCAGGACTGATGCTGCGGCTGGGGGGCCCGGTGAAAGGGAACCCCTGGCTGTGGCATCAGCTCCCCACTAGAAAGGGTCCAGGGCTGGTTTTAAATATACATGGAACCTCATGTCAATTTTTTTTCTACGTGTATTTAAAACCAGCTCTGTCCCTGCTGCCTGGTGCTGGTTCTTAAATTTACAGTGGAACCCTACCAATTTTGTTCCCTGTAATTTTATGAACCAGGACTGGCTGGCAAGCCCGGAGCTGGTTAGTCTTTTGGGGGGGGACCTCATGTCTTTTTTTTAAAATAACATTTAACCCTTTTTTACAAGTCTTAACACACAAGCAGCCAACACATCTCACCGATATGTGCATGCTGCTAGCTCTGGAGAAATTTGCAGAGAGAAAACACTGCAATCTCAGGTGAGTAATCTCCTGCAAAACGATACACTCGGGAGATATATCTCATTCTGCTTCACCATCAGCCAAGTCGTTTAGCCTCAAATCGCCTGTTGGTAAATTTTTAAATAAAATGGGATTAAATCACCCGAATTTTGGCGAGTTCCAGCAAGATTAATCTCCTTGAAAATCGGGACCATCTTGAGTCTTAGTAAATTTACCCCATGTATCTTTCCATCTACAGAGCAATACCTGTGTATACATTTCAGCACCAGCTGTATAAGGACAGAAAACACATTTGCAAAGTGGTAGTATAGGTTGAGTCTCCCATATCCATATATTCCAAAATACGGAATATTTTTAGCATGACTGAGATAGTGAAATCTTTGCTTTTTGATGGTTCAATGTACACAAACTTTTTTTAAGGCACAAAATTATTAGATAAATTATAAAATTACCTTCAGGCTGCGTGTATAAGGTGTATATAATACATAAATGCATCCTGTGTTTAGATTTGGGCCCTATTCCTAAGACATTTCATTATGGTATGTATATATTCCAAAATACGGAATATTCCGATATCTAAAATACCCCTGGTCCCAAGCATTTTGGATATGGGAGACTCAACCTGTAATGATTTGTGATCATTTTGAGTTTATATTATTTTTGCCAGATTGTCATCACTACATGATCACCTAAGTATCTCTCCTTGTTCTATTTTCTAAAAGAAGATTCTAGAAGACTGTACAGAAATACTTATTAAAAGAAATTTAATTCTACAACCAAAAACTGAATCACATTTATACAAAGTTTTTTTTTTTATACAAACTCTTTATTGACAAAAAAAAAAGGAGACCATACAAATCCGATTGGAATATAGACATATAAGACAATGCCTCTGCTAGTAACATAAATGGTTATTACAGATCTTCATTGTACAGGATCCCTCAGACTACAAGCAGGAAAGATCTGAGGGCCCGATTCAGACCCGTTCGCTAGGCTGTGGTCGCACGCTGGTCGATTTTCACTTCCTGCGCATGCATCACAGTGCGCGTGCCAGTCATAGTGATTGGGAAGTGCTCGCCCAGAACACGCAGACAGCCCGCTAGTTTGAGTGACAGAATGTACCGTTTGTAGGTGGTGACAGGGGAAGGGCCTTGAAAATGGGGGAGTGGTGGTGTGAACGCAGCCGTGTCTGACGGTTAAACGCCATTTCTAAGGCGTGCATAATTAAGAGGCAGCGTCATTGTACACATCACCGGCCTGTTTAAACCCCTGCAGCACTCGCAGTGCTTGTGGTAGGGTAGGGTCAACCACAAGCACTTCGTATGCCTCCGATGGTTCTCGATGTTACCGATTGTTATATAGTTCCTGGAGATGACGAGTGCAGCGAAGGGAAAGTGGGTGTCATTAGAGTGGCTTGCGATTGCATTGCCAGCACACACTAAGACATAGTGGGCGTGCTAATGTCTTGCCATGCGATCAGACCTTTTGCATACATTAGCCGCCGACGGCTGCGTCAAACTATATACTATTTCAGTGGGTCTCAAACAGGACCCCAAACAGTTCAGTTTCCAGGTTGCCTAGCAGCTGCACATGTGTATTCATTACTGGCTGACCTATTTTAAAAGAACCACAGGTAGAGCTAATTATTTCACTTGTGATTATGTGAGGGGACCTTGAAAACATGCAGTGTTTGGGGTCCATAGGACAGAGTTTAAAAATCTGTGCTATATATATATATATATATATATATATATATATATAAAAAATCTGGAGCAATCATAGCTCTTCCTGCCATAGAAGGAATCCTAGGACAGAGGAGCTGCTGGAACTCTCTAATGGACAGAAAGTTCAGTAATGGCAGCACCATCACTATTGTCTGTTATACTGCAGCTCTAGTTCCTACCATCACAGGGGAAAATGTATCCCCCAGTCCTCTCTTATCTACAGCAAGACTGATTCATATAAAACACTTGCCACATTCAGGAAATAAAAATGGTCTCCCTTGACTGTGGTGATTAGAGGAGCGGTTTGGTTTTGGCTCAGTCATATTCTGATTTGAAAACAAAATCTTATTGGCTATTCTGCTCTCCCATGTTCTGGAAAGCCAAAAAGATAAATTCGAACTTGTGCTAACTTGGAGAAAAGAACAGAGTAGAAACAAACCGCTCATCTCTAGTTGCAGTACAAGATAAATTACTTATGAAAAGCACATACTACATTTTAGGAGCTCAGCGTGACTCCTCGTGTGATTAATAAGCATGATCTTTCTAGTAAAACAGCATTTTTATGGTTTCTCTCTTGTGTGAATCCTCTGATGACTGACCAGGTGTGACTTATGGAAAAAAACACTGGCTGCATTCAGAACATTCATAAGTCTTCTCTTCTGTGTGTATCCTCTGATGTTTAACAAGCTTTGATGTACTGGAAAAACACTTGCTACATTCAGAACATGTCAATGGTTTCTCTCCTGTGTGACTCTTCTTATGATAAAGAAGATATGGCAAATAGGAAAAACATTTGCTGCATTCAGAACATGTAAATGGTTTCTCTCCTGTGTGAGTCCTATGATGATAAACAAGCTGTGACTTTTGGGAGAAACACTTGCTACATTCAGAACATTGAAATTGTTTCTCTCCTGTGTGAATCCCCTGATGTATTACAAGACTTTTCTTGATGGTAAAACACTTGCTACAGTCAGAACAAGTAAATGGTTTCTCTCCTGTGTGACTCTTCTTATGATAAAGAAGATGTGACAAATAGGAAAAACACTTGCTGCACTCAGAACATGTAAATGGTTTCTCCCCTGTGTGACTCCTCTGATGTGTTACAAGACATTGCTTTTTAGTAAAACACTTGCTGCACTCAGAACATGGAAATGGTCTCTCTCCTGTGTGAGTCCTCTGATGTACAAGAAGCTGTGATTTACGCGTAAAGTGTTTGTCACACTCAGAGCACAGATGCGGTTTCTCTCCTGTGAGACTCATCGTGTATTTGATGAGAAACAAATTAGCTGTTAATGTTTCTTCTTTCCAGAAAATGAGAATAGATTTAGTGAATCCTCCAGAGGTGTAAGAAATTATGTCTTTATATTTCCTTGGTCAGAGAGCAATGTCCTTCCCACACCGACTTCTAATATTCTCAGTGGGGATCTTGCTCAGTTGTCCTGTAAGAAAGTTTTAAGTAGAGATGTTATATTGTATAAGGCAAATCATAAGAAAATGCAGGGGGGGGGGTTCTGGTTGCCTGGAAACTCCCTCCCCAGGCCACACCATGACCACAATAGAATTAGTAATATAATAGAATTATACTAGAGCTGCATGTACTTCTCAGTATCAGACATAAAATAATTAGCACCACCTGTGGATCTTTGAACATGTGTCAGCAAGTCATACACCTATGCAACAAGAGATTTGGAAAACATGCAGTTAGTAGCATTCACACTAAAATAGCCTGTGGGTGCCATCCCTACCCACGGGCCACAGTGTCCTGCAGGTGGGGAAATAGAGGTCCAGCGGTCATGCGAGTTATGAAAAGGGGGCAGGTCTTAAAGACACCCCACATTTTGTCATGGCCACACACCCTTTTCTTTGTACAGTTAGGGGTGCACTGGTATAGACCATCAATAGGGTTAATTTTTAATACTGTATATTACACTATACAGTTCATAAACAGACCAATATGTCCTGGGCAATGCTAGGTTCTTCTGCTGTTCCCCCAGACTCTAGAATGGGGCCCACATCTGAAACAAAAACATTCAGCTGAGACAGGATGGTCCTACTGCAGCATCTAATGGCTTACTGTAATCACTGGAGTTGTATATGTTGGAATTAGGACACACAATAGTTTGTATGATGCACATTAAAAATGGTTAAGTGCTAATTATGCCCTCTTCATGGACTGGCCACACTTGCTCTTAAATCTAGCATTTGGAAACCTTCTAAGAATCCTGTTTATGCCACTGAACATGATGTATATTTATATGAAATAGCACACAGGTTCTCAAACTCTGTGCACAAAACCCCAAACGGTGCATGTTTTCCAGGTCTCCTCACAGAATCACAAGAGATAGAATTAGCTCTACCAGTGGAACCTTTAAAATGTGTGGGTGAGTATTGAATACACCTGTGCACCTGCTGGGTGACCTGGAAAATATGAACTGTGTGGGGTCTGAGGACCAAATGTGAGAACCACTGCAATAGCAAATATCGCTGTCACTAAGAACTGATTTTATATTTGTGTATGTTGCCAAATTGTTGGGACTCCCTACCCCTCCTTCAGCAAATAACAATACTTCTATAGTGCGCAGTTTATTAAAGTTTTTATGAAAAATTGTAGAATTCTCACATTCCACCCTCAATATGTGCGGGTTAAACATTTGTCAACAGAAAAACAAAAAATAACAACCGCAGAGTCTGAATGTAGCAAGTGCATTTACTCAAAACAGTTACAATTAGATAGAATGTTTAATAAGAAATATTAACGGTAAAAAACATTTTATAAGGGCACGGTCATGTCCTTATATTAAGGCTGAATCGAAAAAAAAAAAAATTCTCCCATAAAGAAATTCGGAGGGGGGTGGGGGGCATGGTGTTTAAGGGGCTACACCTCAAAAGCTATTAGATGGATGCCAAATTTCATTTCAAAAAAATAATAAAAATAAAAGAGGATTTGGGAGTAATCAAAATTTCCAACTGTCAGTTTTTTCTGACACCCTTTATTAGGACAACTTTCTGCAGTAGTCTATGGGGGATTTTTGGGAAAGCATAACTCGTGGTAGGGGGCGGATTTAGACTTGGAGTTAGCTTTACTAGGAAGCTCTTGTTCCAGGGTAGGTGCTTTTGGGGTTCTTGTAATGTAGATCATTTTTAAAACATTAGCCCAGAAATGTCCCATTATAGATATAGGGAATGTCTACTGTTGGGATAGAAGAAAGTGGGCAATAAGGCGTCAGCAAGAAGAGGCAGCTGTACATCTTACAACTTCTGTCCTTCACACCAAAACTCCCGCTGTCTCGGAGTGTGATGACAATGTCCCAGACTGATGCCACTGTGCTGAGCCACCTGTCTGCCCACGGGGAGCATGTTCCTGGCTAGTTGTGTGTGAGTGGCAGTGAGTGCACATTTATTTCAAACAGCTGGACACCCTTGTGCATCATACAGTACACCAGCCAGAGAGCCCTCCCATACCTCCTGGAGACCATGCAGCCCCATACAGAGCAGCCTGGGGAAACATGGGACTCTACATAGATAATTACAGAAAGCCTATGAGATGAATCCCCCAGCTGACTGAGCCCTCAGGTATGAAACAAAGGTTGGCTGTGGGTGCCAGCTGTGACTGACAGCTCTGTGGGAAGTAAATACTTCGGTCAGGGCAGGTCCAGGAAGATGGCAGCGTCCAAGGACACACTGGGTCAGAAAAATGATGAGACCTGTCCGGATCAGGTCTCCTGGCAGAGGGCAACAGCGGGCAGGGGAAATGCCTGGATATCCCGGCAGTGGTGCAACCCGAGCTCAGTCAGAAACTGATCTCCAGGTGTAAAGCTGCATACACACATAAAGATTTTCTGTCCAACCATCCAACTAGTTGATTGGTTGGAATGAAAATCTGGTAACGTATGGGAGTAACTGATGATCAGCAATTTGCTCCTAAATGCCAGAATACAGATGAAAATGATCGTTCAGACAAGTTTGTTAAATGTTTGATCTAAACAATTTGTTCAAAAAGTTTTGGGCCTTTTTCCGGCACTTGGGAGCAAATTGCTGATTGTCATTTGCTTTCATACCTTACCAGATTTTCATTCCAACCAATCAACTAGTTGGATGGTTGGACAGAAATCATTTACGTGTCTATACAGCTTTAGAAAGACAAGAATTATGGTCAAGGCAAGTCCGGGAAGATGGAAGAGTCCGACAGACTCATGTGTCCCCCCTCCCCTTCCACAATGTCATATGTATATTCATATATGTATATTCCATAGACCTAAAACCTTACGGTTTCACATGTCCAATTAAGACATTACCTGAATTTTCACAAAACCTATTGAATTTCGGCCAAACTTAAAAAAGCAATGAAATTACCATAATTAATGCAGACACCTTAATGGATGTGTTCCTTGCGCAATACAGATATGGTATTGCATCACACCCTGTGGTTAACTGCTGATTCAGCACTCTCACAGAGTGAGATTGCTGTCACTCGCAAAATGGTGGCGCTGCTCAATTCACACAATTGTGCGCTCATTAGAATACACACATGCAGTCTATGCAACTGAGGTCTGAGCAGAATATAGAGATGCTCAAATGGGATAAGAGTATGGTGGATGAGTGGAGAAGACAGAGCGGTAAGGGTGGTGCAAAGGCGTGGAGAGGGGAAGATTAAGCAGCACAGATGGGGGCAAGCCAAAGTGATGCAGATGGGTTGAAAACAGTGGTGCACATGGGTTGGAGACAAAGTGGCATGGTTTGGGGGAACAAAGAAACATGGATGGGAGGTACAGCACAGATGAGTAATGACAGATTGGTGTGGATAAGAAATACAGACTAGCATAACGGGAGAACACACAACAGTTGGGATTGGGGAAGACAGATTGTGGGGGGGGGTGGCAGAATGGTGAAGATGGAGGAAGAAAGTGGCAGAGATGAGGGGAAGACAGTGACGTAGCTGGGGCAGATGGAAGAACACAGTGGCACAGATGCAGTAAGACGGCGGCGCACACATGGGGAAAGACATATTGGTGTGGACGAGGGCATGCAGACTAGAACAGTTGGGAGTACACACAGCTTTAGGGATTGGGGAAGTTATAGCAGCATGGAGGTGAAGTTAGTGTACATGTATAGACAGAGTATGATAGTTTTAGCAATTAGGGAGCTGAATGTGTATAATGAATGAGATTGCTGTATTGAGAAGGATGTTGGAACCCAGTAGGATTATTGCTGTGACTAATTGGGAAGATTGTGGGCACTGAATGAGATGTGTGCCAAACATAACTGCTCAGACCTGTTATAGACTGCATGTGTGTATTTAAATGAGCACACAATTCTGTTAATTAGCAACTCCACCATTTTGTGAGTGACAGCAATCTCACTCTGTGAGTGCTGAATCTGCAGTTAACCACTTGGTGTCATGGCATATCATATCTGTATTACCCAAGGAACACGTCCATTAAGGAGTCAGCCTTAATGATCGTAATTTCATTTGAAGTTTGAGTGGCAGAAATTTCATATAACGTCTAAGAAGCCGTAATGGGATATGTAAAACCGTAAGGTTTATGGTCTATGGAAAATATATATATATATTTAAGGTGTTTTCTAAACATTCTAATTGTAACTGTTTTGAATTGATTTACTTGCAACTTTCAGACTCTGCTTATATATTTTCTTTTGAGCGACTCCCTCAGAAAAACTGCATCGAATCTGAAAAGTTTAACTCTTCAGCGTATGGGTTATTTTTCTATTAAACATTTCTCAACATTACATTAAGAGTTATAAAATATTGATAAGTAATAGTAAAGTTTACACTTCATAAAAGATAAATTATAGACAATGCTCTAATTAGAAAATAAATGTATTTTTATATTTAAAATAGCCGTTGAGGAACAGATTTAAGATAAGAATGTGTTACAGAAACAAAACGGCTAATAAGTTAATCTACAGGAATCCATTTCTCCTGAGGTTGGAAGACTATGGGGTCTATGTACTAAGCAGTGATAAGAGGCAGATTGATAATGGAGTGATAAGTACCAGCCAGTCAGCTCCCAACTGTCATTTTTCAAACACAGCCTGTGAGATGGCAGTTGGGAGCTGATTGGCTGGCACCTTATCACTTTTCACTCTGTCTCTCATCACTGCTTAGTACATTGACCCCTATGCCATGTACCCAAGAGCTGGCCATCTGAGATTTAGAGATTACAGACTAAAGATAGTTACATAAAAATGTACCACCTGATATCCAAGGATCTGGGCAAAAAGATTACAAGCTGTCACCAAGTGATCGTGGTTTCTGATATCATCTAGGAAAAATTGGCAAAGTTTAAGCTGGGTACACACTAGGTGCTCAGGTCGGTCGAACTGAGAATTGGTAAGTGTATACGCAAGTACCAATCATCTGCCCAAGGTGCTGGGCTTGGCAGCTCAAGTGGGTAGACATTTAAATCTCCCGCCCAGTTGAGATGTTAATCACCACCATGTCTCCACAGTATGTGTACAGGGGATCAGCGCGTCACACAGCATAGTAGATCGGATGTCTTAATGACATTGTTCACAGATATATCTACTATACACATCCAGAGATGCACTATACATATACCGCCTGTCCAATGGAATGGGCAATATAACCATTAGTGGTTTACCTAGCTTTATATTAGAAACCAACCTCTTTGATTATGGGTGGAGTGATATGGACTTTTGACCAATTATTCTTAAAAGACATCCTTGGACATTTACATACTAGCAGTAAGAATTAAGTTGCCTATCCGCTAGACGATTAAAATGAGCGATTGAACGATAATCGATAATCATTTGAAAATAGTTTGCAGATTGTTTAAAAAAAATGATCTTTTAGACATCTATCATCGCACAAACATGCTGGTCAACCAGACTATAAACGTCAGGTTCAGCATGTTTGCAGATGATTGTGCCTACACTGAACGACTGCTCGTTCAGTGCAGGCTCATTATAGACTGACAAACGACTGCACAATTACAATGTTGTAATTGTGTAGTATTTTGCCTGTCTTCTAGTGGATGGGCACCTTTACAGTATTTCACTTTAACAGATTGGATGTCTAGATAATATAAATATATTAAATGTTGGCATGTTTTGCCTAATGCATAATGAAATGTAGCTATTATAAGATCATAAAGTCAGGAGGTTTCATAATAGAAACTCTGGTGGCCAAAGCAGATGCCTCACTTGCTGATGTGATGCAATTCCCTTATTGAATAAAAAAGTATTTAAACTTTACTTTTGTGTTGACTTCCTAGTTATCTGAATAGTTACTATGAAGTAGCTTCTACCTAGATCCCCCTTTATATATACTAATCTGATGCAGAGTAATATGTAAGATACTGTGAAGATGTCATCTACTGTAGATATCCATTTATACACTACAGAAGAGTAAAGAGTGCGCTCACTTCCAAAGGAGGACAACCAAGATTAGAATTGAATATAATGTTACAAGAAAATGTTGCAACACTGTTATGGTGTAATTTAGGTTACTAGTATTTCATCATCACACTATAGCTGACCATCATTTATAAAAAATACAATGAGGGAAGATAATGCGGATGTGATCACATGTACTAATTACTAAACATAATCTCCCTATTTATAGTAGAAAAAAAAAGGATGAAAAAAAATGAGATATGGTAAGAACTTACCTTTGTCATCTCTCTTTCTACTAAATCTATAGGGTCCACAGGGAGACCTTGGGGTATAGGTGGAGTCATTCAGGCACCATACAGTTAAAATTTCTCTCCCAGGATGCACTAAGACTCCCTCCTATACCCCACCCCTGGCCCAGAGGCACCTCCGTATCATAGCAAGGAAAAGGCTGGAGGTGTCTGGAACACTCAAGAATCACATTCTCACACAGGAAACTGTGACAGAGTGAAGCCCAACTGAAGCACATGTGCATCAGGGTGGGTGCCCTGTGGACCTTATGAATTGAGGAAATAGAGATAACAAAAGGCAAGTTCTTACCATTTCTCATTTTCCTCTTCAAGGTCCATAGGCTCCATGGCGAGCTGCCCACGAAGGACCCACAGACCAAGTAGAATGAGCAGTAACAGAGGGCGGCACTGGAAGGCCCTCATGAGTGTAAGCCTCAGAGATTGTCAAGCAAATCCATCTAGCAAAAGTTTGTTTATTGGCTGGCCATCCATTCTTGCAAAATCTGTAGAGGACAAACAAGGAGTCTGACTTCCGAAGGGAACTGGTACAGTCCACATAAATCCTGAGGGCATGCACCACATCCAATGAGGCCTCACCTGCCGAGAGGTCTGGAAAATTAAAGGCCGGTACAATAAATCTCCTCAATGTGGAAACTGTAAACCACCTTCGGAAGGAACCCAGGGTGAGTTCGAAGCACTGCCCTATCCTTGTGAAAAACTAGAAATGGGGAATGGTAAGAAAGCCCCCAAGTCTGGCACTCTTCTGGCGGAAGCAATAGCCAGAAGAAAAACATTCTTGGCTGTAATCCATTTGAGATCCACTGAGTTCAGGGGTTCAAATGGAGGGCCCTAAAGGAAATCCCAGGGAGCCACAGGCTAAATGCGAAGGACAACTTGTAGGAAAGTGCAGATATCAGGAAGAGGAGCAATCCTTCACTGGAACCACACTAAAAGAGCAGATACATGCACCTTCAGCGAGGCAAGGCGGAGACAAAGATCCAAACGCACCTGCAGGAAAGCCAAAACTCTGGATATCTAAAAATCCTGGGGATCGTAACCTTTGGGACACCATTGAAAGGTGTGCCACACCCTGGCAGAGTCTGATTTACGTGCTCTGAGCATCAGTGCCTGAAAACCCCTTGGACCTTAGGAGGGATGTCTCAAGAGCCACGCCGTCAAAGACAGATGAACCAGGTCTGGGTAAAGGCAAAGACCCTGTGACAACAGGTCTGGACATTGAGGCAACAGCAATGGAGTGTCGATGGAGAAACTCTGAAGATCAGAGTACCAGTGATGTCTTGGCCACACTGGAGCCACCTTCGTTTGAATTTCCAAAGTACTTAAGGGAGATTGGAGGAAACAGGTACGCAAACTGGAAGGTCCACTTGATTGACAGAGCGTCTACCAAGAGAGCCTTGGTGTCTCTTGTCCTGGACCTGTAAACTGGCAGTTTGTGATTGTGTCAGGAGGCTAGGATGTCCACGTCCGGAAGGCCCCACTTGCCCCAGTGTTCTCCCCAGAATTTTTTTTTAGCCGGGTGGCATCAAGAAGTAGCCGGGTGGGTGCCTTCGCAATAATAAAATGTGTTATTTCAAGTTTAAATCATTATAAGATCACCTTATAATGATTTAAACTTGAAATAACACTTTATATATTAATTCTCCTCTTCTTCTTAGTGGCCCAGTCGTCTGCAGCTTTTTCATAATCAACTTCTGTAGGATATGGTCCCTCTTGTGAAAACAGCATCAGGTTATTTAGTGTGCTCTGCTTCATGCGATTCCTTAAGCAGGTTTTAATTAGATTTAGCGTAGAAAATCCTGTTTCACATTCAGCTGTGCCTACAGGTATGGTCAGTCCAATAGAAACTAGTTTAGTTAAATTTGGAAAAGATTCTTTGAGCTCAGTTGTCATTGAAAATGTATGTATTATTTGCTTTGAATGTACATTTTTGTAGGATTCTAGTTCAAATAATTTTTATGAAACAGCCCATTCTAGCTTACTATTGGCATAGTTTAAGATTGCGGGACTTCCATTTTTAGAATAATGTTCAAAAAAAATCTCACAAGCCTCATTTTGATCATGGTTCTCTGTATTGAAAACTCGTAAAAAACAGGATATTATTGGCATATCTGGACATCTTGCTTCGAGGTGGTTTATAAGTGTGTCTATGTATTTTCCATAGATATTTTTCAAAATAGCCGTAGCATTGGCATCAGAACAATTTACTTTTAGTTCTGACCATTCACCAGCAAGATGTAGATGGAGATTTTTAAAACGAGTAGCAGGTGTGTCTTTCTGTTCCATAATGCATATTTTTGTAGCTTTCAAGAAAAGGGTTGTGACGATTAATCGCAAGAATCACCATAAATTGTGAACTATGAACTCTTTTAATTGACCTGTGTGTGTCTAGAAGGGCTGAGGTTATCCCCACCTCTTTTGAAGTTAGGCATTCAAGGAAGAGGGGTTGATAATGATCTATGTCCTGTGATTTGAGGAGTGATTTATAACCGTGTGTCCTTTATTCTTACAGTCTGTATAAATGGATGGCTTGCAGAAAACAAAAGAATGAATATCCTTCACAGTATGAGGTCATGTGTGAACAAGCCCTCTCCCTTTTATGACTCCTGAAGTTAGTGTCATAGATCATAATCCCAGAACCAGACCTCTTATTTTACTACAGTGACCTACTTCTAAAGATTCATGTTATGCTATAGATGCAGAGATAAGGATTCCATTATTTACTATAGGTCTGGAATGGGGAAGTTGAAGAGCGAGTTATATCATCACTTATCTTTAGAGCAGGGACCCTGTTAGTTTGGCCAGGTAGCCCTGTTTTGGAAATCTATTAATCTCAAACCCAGCTGACCTGATTGGGAGACCCTGTTCAGTCTGAACAAAGAATTAAGGGATGTATAAAAAAGGATCACCATCGAGCATTCAATGTTCACTCATTGGAATTCTGGGAGTGCACCAGGATTCTTGTGGGTGAAATCCCCCACCCCATCAGCAGTGCTAAAAACTTTATTGTGAATCTTAGGGACTCTGAGTTTTCTCTTTAATTTTTTGAAAATATTTGCATTATAATCTGTCATTTTATTAATATTTTTGTAACTAAGCCTTGAAAATATTTTTTTGACAAAACACATTTAATCTAGCATATTCTCCGTGATTCTTGTTGAACTTGCCTGGATAGGCCCATGCTATATATGTGTGTCATTTTAATGTGATTATTAATCTGGTGGGAGATCGCAGACCTCCGGTGAACCGTCTGTGTGGTGGCAGAAGAACCGTGTATCTTGGTAAGTGACCGCGGTGCACCAGCGTCACAACCAGCTGATCCAGATTGTTGTTTCTGTGAGTCAGCCTGGGTTCGTGACAAGGGTCTATTTCTGTTAAATTAGCATCTTGCCTTTGCCAAACTTTAGACAACTTAGACAAATGAGGCAGCACATCTGAAAGCATCATAAGTGAAGCTATGAAATTGTGTGTTCTCATGTTTGCTTAAACCTTCAGCTGTGATGTCATTTCTCTTAGTGGCCTCTCTCTCCAGTGCAGCAATGACACTCACCAAGGATTCTCTTAAAGACTGTACAGCAAAGTCGACAGTCACCTAGTGTCACTTGCCATTTTAAAGTTTAATCTGAGGACTGTTCAGTATATTTTGGATTTCAGTTAAACCTGCCATTCTAATTGGGGAATTTCTAAAAAAAAAGAACAATTGTCTTAAGAGGCCGTTACATTTAACTAAATAAGGCACTTCAGCAGCTGCTTGGGCACTAGCAAGAGCCAGACGATGATTTATACAATGACAGTTGACCATGATTCCACCTGTTTCATCATTAAATAGTTTTGCTACCCCTTTGTGCTTCCCAATCATGACAGCAGCTCCATCAATGCACTAGGTCCACCAAGTTAGATTTTTTCAACCCTATATTGTTGATGTCTGTTGTTTCATCACATAGCACACTGAAATATTCTGCTGAATTAAATTGTTTAAGTATTACACATCATATCTGTGAAGCCAAGATGTCAAGCAGTTCTTGCATCATTCTTTCGGAAGTGTAACTTGCATTCTTTCCAATATCAAGATGGCGTAAATGTGTATAACCCATAGCCTTTCAGTGTAGTATGTGGTAGTTCGTTTTTTGCCAACCAATACATACTTCTTAAAGCTCCCACAAAAGCTTTCTTCAAGAAGTATATTTGAACACGAATCGGTATGTCATTTACTTTGCTCATGGTCAAGTAAGCTTTCTTTAAGGAGTCTTTTGCATGGAATAGTCACCCAAGTTACTTCCTTATTTGCAGCCGGTCTCTTTCCTTATTTTATACAAGTGGAACATATAATTCCACTTTCTTTTACCAACGACCACTGAAATGTTTTAAACCAGTCATAGTTTACTTCTGATGTGCGAGGTTTAGAGAAACAATTATCACCTGAAACAGACTGATTCAGAAGATGGTCCGGCCTCATCTGAAGTGTCCTTGTTGGAAATCTCTGGCTCTGAGATTGTTAGTATTTTCATTTTTCTTAAAGAAACTTAAAATTGTTGTTTTCGGATTTAAATTCTTACTCATTATGGGTAACAAGTGGCTGAACACAGATGTATATATATATATTTTTTTAACAGCTCCCAGGTACTGTCCTCACTTGCTGGCACCAAAGAAATTTATTTTTATACTGCCCTCAGATACTGGCCTAACTTGCTGGCACAAATTAATTTCTTTTTATACCACCCTCAAATACAGGCGACTTGCTGGCACAAATTAATTTATTTTTTATACAGCCCTTAGATACTGGCCCCTAATGCAGGCTATACAGAAAGTTTTTTATACAGCTGCAGCTCCACAAATACTGTCCCCACTGACTTGCTGGTACCACAGAATATACAGCCCTCAGATACTGGCCACGTAAGGATCCTAAATACTGTCAACACAGATTATTTTGAGCTCCAACACAGAGAGAGTTGACACAGGTCTATTCTCTTTAATCAGTTAAGGCAACTGTTCCTGACTGAACAGTGCCCCTGTGATTTTATACAGGGGGAGGGATCTTTTAGACTGCAGTCTGATACCTCCCCTGCAGCATCCCTGCCCAGCAGTCATCCACCCAACACCTCCCCCGTCGCATAGCCACACCCCTTGTCCGGCACTTCCCCCGTCCCAATGCAGCATCCGCTGCCCGGCATCTACCATAGCAGCATCCCGACTGGCATCTCCCCCCATCCCAATACAGTCAGTGTTCCCTGCCCGGCACCTCGGAGTCCAGCATGTCCTTGGCAACAGGGACACATTAAGGTTAACGAGGAGACGTTGCGCATTGTGGCCAGGGGGAATGCCAAGTGCCGGGTGGCAGAGGTCAGGAGACTTTGCGCATTGTGGCCGAGGGGGGGGGGTGAAATGCCAAGTGCCGGGCGGCAGAGGTCAGGAGACATTGCGCATTGTGGCCGAGGGGGGGGGGGAATGCTAAGTACCGGGCGGCAGAGATTTCTTGTCGGGCGCTGCACCCGAAACAGAGCGTGGGGTGAACACTTGTCCTCTAGGAGCTGAAACACTTCTTGGTGAAGAGACCATTCCCTGGGATGCATGATGTGATGGCTGAGGAAGTCTGCTTCCCAATTGAGGACTCCTGGAATGAACACTGCCAATATGGCTGGGAGATGACCTTCCGCCCTTGTCAGAATGCATGACACCTCTCATTTCCACCTGTCTTAGAGTTCCTCCTTGGTGACTGATATAAGCCATGGTCATGGCGTTGTCTTACTGAACTTGCATGGGCTTTCCATGAAGTAGGATTCTGGCATGTTGCAGGGTCCTGAAGACCGCCCAAAGTTTCAATATGTTGATTGGCAGGGCATACTTCTCTGCTGTCCACCATCCCTGAAATGTGTGGACCTGTCAATGCGCCCCAACCGTGGAGACTGGCGTCCATTGTCAAGTGGACCCAGTCTGGAATCCAAAAGAGGCGCCCCCTGGTGAGGTGGCCCATCTGCAGCCACCAAGCAAGAGAGACAGACGCACCTCCGAAGAGAGCACCATCATTTGTGACTTTATCCGATGGGGTAATCAGTCCCACCTGGAGGGGATCAATTTCTGTAGAGACCGAGAATGAAACTGGGCGTATTCCACCAGGTCGAAAGTCGAAACCATGGATCCCAGTAACTGCATCACTGAGTGGATGGACACTCAGCGACCATGGAGGCATCTGCATACTCACGTCTGCAAAGTGGAGATCTTTCCCGCAGTCAGAAAGATCCGCTGCTGTTGTGAATCCAACAGAGCTCCCAGATGGAGCATCCTTTGAGATGGAATCAGGGAGGACTTCTTCCAAATGATCAACCACCAGTGTGCCTGAAGCACACATATTGTCAGCTGTAGGTGGTGAAGTACCTCTGGAGACCATGCCAACAGTAAAAAGGTCGTCCAGGTAGGGTAACAGGCGGACTCCATGCAGCCACAGACTAGCTGCCATTACCGCCATAATTTTGGTAAACACCTGAGGTGCAGTAGAGAGGCCAAATGGCAGACCCAAAACTGGAAATGTTGTT
This sequence comes from Taudactylus pleione, assembly GCA_031769625.1. Lineage (NCBI taxonomy): Eukaryota > Metazoa > Chordata > Amphibia > Anura > Myobatrachidae > Taudactylus > Taudactylus pleione. The sequence continues at coordinate 510,627 of JAUIMM010000434.1, forward strand.
GCAGTACAGCAAACCTGAGAAAACGCTGGTGAGCTGAAGTAATGGGAACAACAAGAGATATGGTAAGAACTTACCTTTGTTATCTCTGTTTATACGAAGTCCATAGGGTCCACACAGGGTTGACCTTGGGGTATAGCTAGATCTGGATCCACGGGCACCACGCAGTTAAAGCTTTGCTGCTCCCAGGATGCACTTGGGTCCGTCCTCCTCTATACCCCGCCCCCGAGCCACAGGCACCTCAGTTGGTAAGCAGCCAAGGCCGGAGGAGGAGACTAAACAGAAAGGAAGACTTGAACACACAAGAAACCATACTCACAAAAATGGGAGACGGAAAACCGGTGACCAGCCACACAGCCCATAAGAAGCCAGGTGCATCAGGGCAGGTGCCCTGTGGACCCTATGGACTTCGTAGAAACAGATAACAAAGGTAAGTTCTTACCATATCTCTTGTTTTCTACTTCAGGGTCCATAGGGGGTCCACAGGGTTGACCTTGGTGATGTCCCATAGCAGTTCAACTAAGGGCGGGGACGCACCTGTGCTGAAAGGAGCACCCTGCGCCCGAAGGATGCATCCTGAGAGGCGAAGGTGTCAAACGCATAGAACCTCAAAAATGTTTGAATTGAAGACCAAGTGGCCATCTTACACAGCTGAACAGCAGAGGCGCCACGTCTAGCAGCCAAAGAGGGAACCACAGAACGAGTGGAATGAGCCTTAACAGAGGCTTGCACAGGTAAACCCTCCTGTGCATAAGCCTCACAAATAATGGAACGAAGCCAACGGGCTAACGTTTGTTTGTTGGCAGGCCAACCCCTGTTGTGAAAACCGAAGAGGACAATGAATCAGACTTCCTAACCGAATCAGTCCGGTCCACATAGATTCTAAGTGCCCGTACTACATCTAAGGAAGCCTCACCAGCTGAAAGATCAGGTGACAGAAAAGCTGGCACAACAAGTTCCTGATTAATGTGTAACTTTGAGACCACTTTGGGCAAAAACTTAGGACGAGTGCGGAGCACCGCTGTCCTGGTGAAAAATCAGAAACGGAGGGCGACAGGAAAGCGCCCCCAATTCTGACACCTTCCTGGCAGAAGCAATTGCCAGGAGAAAAACGGTCTTAAACGTCAGCCACATGAGGTCCATCGACTCAAGAGGCTCAAAAGGAGGACCCTGCAAGACCCGTAGCACCACCGCCAAGTCCCAAGGAGCCACCGGAGGCACGAAGGGAGGCTGGATCCTGAGAACACCCAGGAAAAAGGTGTGAACATCTGGCAGTGTAGCAATCCGTCGTTGAAACCACACGGACAAAGCAGACACATGAACCTTCAGAGAGGCCAGGCGTAAGCAGAGGTCCAAACCTGATTGAAGGAACTCCAAGATTCTGGAAACCTGGAACACCTGAGGATCATAGCTTCTGGATTCACACCACTGAAAGTGTGCCACACCCTGTGGTAAGTCCGTGCGGAAGCAGGCTTGCGTGCCCTAAGCATGGTACCAATGACCGAACTGGAGAAACCCCGAGACCTCAAGACGGCTGTCTCAAGAGCCACACCGTCAAAGACAGCTGACCCAGATCCGGGAAAAGGCAGGGCTCTTGAGACAACAGGTCCCAATGCTGAGGAAGAAGGTATTGAGCGTCGATGGAGAGGCTCCTCAGATCGGAGTACCAAGGATGTCTGGGCCACGCCGGAGCTACCAGCGTGCCGCTGTCCTGCTTGAATTTCAGTGGAACCCGAGGAAGTAGGGATATTGGAGAAAACAGATATGCCAGGTGAAACATCCATTTCACCGACAGCGCATTTACCAGACAGGCGCCTGCGTCTCTTGTCCTTGACCCGCAAATGGGAAACTTGTGATTGTGACGGGAGGCCATCAAGTCCAGCTCCGGCAGCCCCCACCTGTCCACGAGTAGCTGAAACACCTCTGGGTGAAGCGACCATTCCCCGGGATGCACGTCGTGATGGCTGAGGAAGTCCGCCTCCCAATTGAGGACTCCGGGAATGAAGACTGCCGAGATCACTGGAATGTGACACTCCGCCCAAGCAAGAATGCGAGACACCTCCGACATCGCTGCCCGACTGCGAGTTCCTCCTTGGTGGTTGATCTACGCCACCATGGCAGCATTGTCGGACTGCACCTGAACTGCCCTTCCGTGAAGAACGGGGCCGGACGACTGCAGGGCCCTGTATACTGCCCGCAGTTCCAGGATGTTGATGGGGAGTAGTGCTTCTTCCGCGGACCAACGACCCTGAAGCGATAATGAGCCGGTCACTGCCCCCCAACCCCGGAGACTGGCATCCGTCATGAGCAGGACCCAGTCCGGGATCCAAAAGGGGCATCCCTCGACCAGATGAACTGTCTGAAGCCACCAAGCCAAAGACTGCCGAACCTCCGGGGACAACACCAGCATCTGAGAGCGGATCCGGTGAGGTAACCCGTTCCATTCCGATAGAATCAGCCGCTGCAGGGGCCAGGAATGGAACTGGGCAAATTCCACCATGTCAAATGTCGACACCATGGACCCCAGAACTCTCATAGCCGAATGGACCGACAGGCGGCAACTGCTCAGGCAACTGTGTATCCGCAGCTGTAGGGAGACCTTCTCCGGAGTCAGGAAGATCTGTTGCTGACGAGAATCCAGCAGGGCTCCCAAATGAACCATCCGCTGTGATGGAATCAGGGAGGACTTTTTCCAATTTATCAGCCACCCGTGCGCTTGCAGGCAAGCGATCGTCAGGTGGAGATGCTGAAGCAGTACCTCCGGGGAGCTCGCCAGCAACAGGAGGTCATCCAGATACAGCAGCAGCCGTACATTCTGGTTCCTAAGATGTACGGCCATGACCGCCATAATCTTCGTGAATACCCTCTGTGCCGTGGAGATGCCAAAGGGTAGCATCCGGAACTGAAAATGATGTTGAAGGATAGCATACCTCAGATACCGCTGGTATGAAGGTGCTATCGGAACATGGAGGTAGGCGTCCTGGATATCCAGGGACACCATGTAATCCCCAGAATGATGGAAAGCAACGTTTCCATCCTGAACTTGGGAACCCTGAGGAATTTGTTCAGAGACTTCAAGTTGAGGATAGGGCGATGAGAACCATTGGGTTTCTGCTCCAGAAACAGAGAAGAATAGTACCCCATCGCTCGTTGTAATTGAGGAACGGGGACAATGACCCCTGCTTTCAGCAGACTCTATAGCTTCCTGAATCTGTAAAGTCTTGGTATTGTCCTGAAAAGGACTCGTGCAGAAAAACTGGTGGGGCGTTCTGTGCCGAAAAGACAGGGCATACCCCTGGGAGACCACTTCTCGAACCCAGGCATCCGTGGTGGCATTGTGCCAGCACTGGGCAAATTGAAGTCGGCCTCCCACTCTGGGGTCCCCCAGAGGGAGGCCCGTCCCATCAGGCAGAAGGTTTACCTTCCTGCTTGGAAGAAGGGCGCCTGGCACACCAGGCCCGCTTCTTGGGCTTAGAAGCGGCCTTGATCGCCGACTGCCTCGGGAAGGACTGACCTTTGGCCTTCCCCTGAACCCGAAAGGCAGAGCTCCGTAGCTTGGTAGGTGCAGAAGCCGAAGGGAGGAAGGCTGATTTAGACTTAGCCAGAGTATCCACTATTTTATCCAAGTCTGGACCAAAAAGCAACTCTCCATTAAAAGGTAAGGCCAGTAGGCCCTTTTTGGAGTCTGCGTCTGCTCTCCAAGACCTCAGCCACAAGGACCGATGCACCGACACAGCTGCAGCCGACACCCGAGAGGTCAGCAGGCTTGCATCCAACTATGCTTCCCCAATGTAGGAAGCCGCATCCCTCATTTGTCCTATCAACACTCTCTGGATCTCTGAAGCATCCTCCGGAAAGGTATCCTCCAAAGCGTTGGTCCAGCTCTCGATGGCCTTAGCCACCCAAGAGATGGCCATGGACGGACGGGCCACCACCCCCGAGAGAGAGTAGATAGACTTTAAACAAGTCTCCACTTTCCTGTCCGTGGGATCTTTCAGGGAGGAGATCGACGGCAAAGGCAGCGTAGCGCTTTTAATTAAGCGGGTAGCGTGGGAATCCACCGCAGGCGGAGTTTCCCACTTCCTGCAATGAGCCTCAGGAAAAGGATAGTTTGAAGCCAACCGTTTCTGCGGTTGGAATCTCTTGCTGGGCAACTGCCAGGCCCCTGCCATATGATCTGTTAACTGGTCGGACAGGGGAAAAACCGTCGAAGCTACTTTGGCCTTTTTAAAATTAGGGTACTTCGACCTGGGAGCCGGCGCATCCTCCTCTATATGAAGGATGGCCCGCACCGCCCTACCCAATGCCGGCACATTAATGGAGAACTTAGCCTCCACCCCCTGGGCCCCGGCATCCGAGTCAGAGTCTTCATGGATCTCCCCGTCATCCGAAGACACGTCTGTGTCCGTGAACTGTGCCGCCAATGAAGCCGGAATGGGTCGCTTGGACGCCCTTGGGGGCAAATCACTGTGCAACATAGATTGAAAGGCCGATGAAGCCGCCAGGCTCTGAACAGAGCTGGAGAGGACATCCACCCAGGGAGGGGGTACCATTTGAGGATACCCCTGAAAAGGTACCATCGACTGCTGCGGCATCGTGGGAGATTGCACGAATACAGGCAATCCCGCATAAGGACCCACAGTCTGAGACCCGGGAGGAGACTGCACCAGACGCGTCACACCCGGGGAATGGGGGATGGTAGGCTGGGGCAACGCCCTAGAAGGGACCGCAAGCTGGTCCGCGATCGACGCCAGCACTTGCGTAAACATCGCCCACGGAGGATCCTGTGCCACCGGGGGTTTAGAGGGACCAGGTACCAGCTGGCATCGCCTGCACAGACCGTCCTGAGACAAATCCGCCCCGTCAACCCCTGCCGAACAGCGTCGGCAGGAAAACACAGGAGCCTCGGAGCGCTCATTCTCCTCATCAGACATGACACAAAACTTTTTGCAATAAAAATGTATCACCGAAATGAGGCAAGGCGTATAACACCTGCGCACTCCCAAGTATGCAACACAAACAGAACACAATATGGTACTGAGTAGCACACCGCAGTATGTGACGGACCTCACAAATACGTAGATCTATATAAGTGAGGTACACAGAAAGAACACCCCTCCCCCACGCACCTGCGGGCCGTAGAAGGAAAGGGATAGGTAAAAAGCTGACAGTAAGTAGAAATAAGCACAGACAGCAGCACTAGCAATAGTCACATACCATGCAGGAAGATATAATCACCGCACCTTCAGCTACAATCAACCTCCCAGATTCAGTGTCTGGTAGGGCTATAGCGCTGCGAACACTGTCCTGAATAGGGGAGAGGTACGCTGGGGGACCGGTCCACTGGAAGCCGCCTGGGAGCTCTGCGTTGCTGCCTGGGAAGATGGCCGCCGGAGAGCTCTGAGGAGGAGTGGCTGAGTGAGAACAGCCCAGCGACACCAGCACGCATGATAGAAGGCGCGCTGGTCTGAGGGGAGGAGCCGCTCAAGCAGGGAAGGCTGCCTCCCCTGCTAGTAATGAAACCCCAGGGACACCGGTTCCCCGCCGGTTTTACACCCTGGTGGTCCAGCGGGGTATGCCACAGAGGAGGGAGGCTGAAGACTGCATATACTTCCCCCGCGTGCAGCGCTAAGCGCCGCACGCGGCTTACCTGGCTCCATGTGTCCGGCAGCAGTCTGTGGGAGGTCCCGGAGCCACGCTAGTACCGACTCTGGGGTCCCGCTGCGATCCCCAGATCAGTACTGGTGTCGCAGCACCAGCGGGGCTGTTGGAGCGGCAGCGTGGACGTCCAGATGAACAGTCTGATGCTGCCGCTCTGAAGAACTAAAAATAAATAAGCTCTTTTCTTCTTTGAAAAAAATTAAAATAAAGCTTAGGGGCTGCTTATGCAGCCCCACTGCACCAGGGTGACCCGACTCCGGCCGGGCACCAACTAAAAACAGCTGCCTGTGGCTCGGGGTATAGAGGACGGACCCAAGTGCATCCTGGGAGCAGCAAAGCTTTAACTGCATGGTGCCCGTGGATCCATATCCAGCTATACCCCAAGGTCAACCCTGTGGACCCCCTATGGACCCTGAAGTAGAAATGCAGATATGCATCATGAATATCCAGTGACACCATAAAATCCCTAGGTTCTAGCCCGTATAATTGAGCATAGGGTTTTCATTGTGAACCAAGGTACCCTGAGGAATTTGTTCAGGGACTTGAGTAAGAGGACAGGCCGATGGGATCCGTTCGGTTTTTGAACCAGAAAGATTGGAATAACAACCCATTCCCCTATGGGGTAATGGGACCGGGATGATGACCCCTGCTTGAAGAAAGGATTGTACTGTCATCTGTATTTCTAAGGCCTTGTTCTTGTTTGACTGAAGGCCTATGCAGAATAACTGATGGGGAGGTCTTCTGCAGAAGGAGAGGGTGTATCCGTTACAGACCATTTCTCTTACCCAGGTGTCTGTAGTGGTCTGACACCAGCACTGGGAAAATTGAAGAAGGTGGCCTCCCACCCTTGGATCCCCAAGGGGAGGCCCGTCCAGTCAAGCTGAGGGTTTGTCGTCAGGCTTAGCAGCCAGATGTCTCACACTCCAAGCTTGCTTCTTGGGCTTGGCAGTCTTCTTGGGGACTGATGGCCAAGGAAAGGACTGACCTTTTGACTTACATTGGGCCAGATAGGTCCAAAAAGGACAAGGTCCGAGATCCAGAGGGAGCAGGAGCAGAAGGCAGACACGCAGTCTTAGCTGTTGTAGCCAACATATCCACAATCTTATACAAGTCAGGACCAAACAAAACCTTACAGTTATAAGGCACACTCTAAACCTTTCTTTGAGTCTGCATCCGCTCTCCAAGAGCGTAGCCACAGGGAGCGGCGAGCTGCAATCGCAACAGCCAAAATCCTGGAAGTCAAGAGGATGACATCCAAAGCAGCCTCGTTAATATATGTAGCTGAATCTCAGAGGTTGCCCCCTAGATTAATTTGCTTACTGGTAGCATCCAAAGACAAGAGAGTTTGGCCAGAACTCCATAGCCCTAGCTACCCTGGCCGGCCATAGCAGATAGCCCTGGCCGGCCTAGAAGCTGCCACTGAAAGAGAATATATGGACTTCAAACAAAACTCCACCTTCCTGTCCGTAGTATCCTTTAAGGACGACATGGATGGCATAGGTAGAGTCGTACTTTTAACCAAGCCCGTCACATGAGAATCCACCGCTGGGGAAGTTTCCCATTTGGTAATATAGTCCTCAGCAAAAGGATATGCATAAGCTAATAGTTTTTGATGCTAATAATGCTTTCCAGGTGATTTCCATGCCACTTCCAGGTGGTCTACCAGCTGATCAGATAAAGGAAACATGGCAGCGGCCACCTTTATGTCCTTGAAACAGACATGTTTTGACTTGGGAGCTGGAGGTTCATCCTCCTCTATGACCAAGGCTGCACAGACTGCCTATATCAGACCCCAAATATATATTTTTGACTTGGGCTCCACCTCTCGTGCAGAGGGCTCGGAGTCAGATTCATCTGTAAGCTCCCAGTCATCAGACATCATGTCATCATATTGTGAAGACTGAGATGGCAACAATGGTCTTTTAGTCGGTCTCCGGAACGTGTCACTTTGCAGCATATTCCTCAGGTCCTGCACCCTTGTAGGGAAAGTATCCACCCATGAAGGTTCAGGAGCATTCTGTATGGATGCAGCCTGCTGAGGTAGGCCTGAGAGGGCACAACCGGCTGCTGTGGGAACCCCATCAGGGGAAACACAGGGGGTACTGCCAATAGTCCCGCAATGGCCAATAATGCTTGAGCCAAGCAAGCCCAAGAGGGCTCATGTGAGGTGGGTGAGACAGAGGGACCTGCAGGAGCATACCACATAAACCCTCACGTACAGTGTCACCCACACCTAACCCTTCAGCACATTTTTTGCATGACAGCAGGTCAGGAGCCAAGTTTTGCACATCATCCTCACTACCAGACATAGGACATCATTCAGAGTCGATCGCTTGCTGCAAGCGATCGCTCTGAATGAGGGCGGCTGCTTACTTTAAGTGTCATCTCCTGTTCGATCGCTAGGCTGTGGATTACCACCCACAGCTCTTGCGATCAACCAGGGTGATGGTCCAGACCATCGCAACCATCGGGGCTTGCGATGAGACCCTAAGGTTGGGTCTCGTCAACCGCAAGCCCCAGGGAGCTTCCTGCTCTGATAGAGCAGGAAGCTCCCCACTGATATCATTGCTGATGTCAGTGGGGCCGACCCCAAACAGCAAGCATTCCATCGGGAACGCCTCCGTTTGGCCTGCCACGCCCCCTGCCCACCTCCCAAACGGGGCGAGCTGTGACTCACCATCGACAGCTCGCCCCCTTTGGTGCGAGACTCATAGCGACGGAGCGCCCGTTGCTAGCCGGGTCTCGCTCATGCGCACGTCGGAGTCGGCTCAGACGTGTGCATGCCCAGTGGGGAAGAAAATCGACCCGGTTGCGAGCGCTCAGCGCTTGCAACCGGGTCTGAATGACCCCCATAATGTATAGGATAGAATGCACACTGTAGGTGATCCACCACACAAGAGAGAATAAACTGAGGTTGAATTCAGACCGACAACACTTGTCTGTAAGGGATCAGTGAGAAAAAACACAGGTAAAGGAATATGGCAGACATAAATGTAAAAGAAATTCAGACAGACAGCTCTAGCATAAAGTCACATACAATGCAGAAAAAACCCACCTGACTTAGGGCCTGATTCAGTGTCGCCCGCTCTGAATCAGTGACCACCCATGGCTATAGCAAGCTGCCATGATGATGGTCGCGATGGTCAAGACCATCGCGACCATCGGGCTTGCGACGAGACCCTTGTGGTAGGGTCTCATTCATCGCAAGCCCCAGAGAGCTTTCGGCTCTAACAGAGCCGGAAGCTCTCCTCTGACATCACTTGTTATGTCAGTGGGGCTGCCCCCAAATGGCAGGCGTTCTCATGGGAACGCCTCCGTTTGGGCAGCCAACCCCCGGCCCGACCCACCAAAGGGGGCGAGCTGTCACTCAACATCGACAGCTCGCTCCCTTTGGTGCGAGATCCGGAGCGACGGAGTGCCCGTCGCTAGCCGGGTCTCGCGCATTGCGCACGACGGAGCCGGCTCCGTCGTGCGCATGCGTTGTGGGCCACCATCGACCCGGTTGTGAGCATTCTGCGCTTGCGACCGGGTCTTAATCAGGCCCTTAGTGTCTGGTAGGCTCTAGTGCTACATACGCTGACCACAGTTGGAAGAGGTATGTAGGGGGGACCCAAGCTCCGCACCACCTTGAAGATGTGTGACTTCTAGATAAAATGGCCACCAGAGACCTCAGAGGGGGCGTTCCGGAGGAGAGCTGCCTCAGCCCCGCCAGACCACAGTGGAAAGGTGCACTGTGCAGTGGGGAGGAGCCCACTGTAAACAGGGAAGACTCTCACCTGGTGGACGATTAACCCTCAGGACGCTGGAAGTGCAGTCTTATTGTACCGCGCTTCCAGCAAATGCCCGCAGAATAGTCAAGTGGAAGCGCAGGTTTCCAGGCCTGGCTCCAATGTAGTCATCCCCCACTCCGTCCCGAGATTGGAGGGGAAAGGACTGCAGTAAAAAAAAAAAATTCAACTTACCTGCCTCCCAGTGAGCCTGGCTGCAGTCCTAGTAGTGCCACGGGGTATGGCTAGTACAAACTCTGTGTTCCCGCTGCAATCCCTGGATCAGTACCATCTCGGCAGTGCGGACGTCCTCTGGACTGTCCGCTCAGAAGAAAATGAAGAGCTTCTTTAAAACAAAAATATCTTCCGGGGCTGGAACAGCCCCACCGCGTATCAGTGACCAGATTCCGGATGGGCACCCAACGAAACTGAGGTGCCTCTGGCCCATGGGCGGGGTATAGGAAGGAGACCCAGTGCATCCTTGGAGAAAATTTAGCTGTGTGGTGTCTGGATGTCTCCATCATCAACTATTCCCCCAAGGTCTCCCTTTGGAGCCTATGGACCCTGAAGTAGAAGTTTCCCAAAATGGTAGTATTTTAAAATGTCTTATCCAATGTTACTAGTAGAGAAAATTAAAGGGACCAATAATGTTGGCCAAAATTGTATCTATTTATTAAGTACATCATGCACAATATCTTCAGATAAACAGGAATTTACTGACACAGCCTTGGTCTATAGACTCTCGTGTTTGACACAGAACAGCTAAGGATAAAATGAGATATGGTAAGAACTTACCCTTCTTATCTCTATTTCTTTGTCAATAGGGTTCCACAGGATACCTTGGGTTATAGGCAATAGCGGTAGTCATTGGGCACCAGTTAAATTTCAGCTCCCAGGATGCAACGGGGCTCCTCTCCTATACCCCACCTCAAGGCACATTCAGTTACTTAATAAGCCATAGGCCGGAGGAGAAAACGAGAGAGAAAGTCTGGAACACATTCTCACACAGAAGAAGATGGAAAACCAGTGACCAGAACAAAGCCCATCCAAAAGCACAGGTGCGACAGGGAGGGAGTCCTGTGGAACCCTATGGACTTCGTAGAAATATAGATAACAAGGGTAAGTTCGTACCATCTCTTATTTTCTACTTCAGGGTCCATAGGGTATCCACAGGATACCTTGGGTATGTCCCAAAGCAGTCCCTTTAAGGGTGGGGACGCTCCTATGCAGAAAGGAGAATCCACTGCCCAAAGTTTATTGGCAGGCCATCCCTTCTTGTGATATCCATACAGGACAAACAAGGAGTCCGATTTCCGAAGGGAACTTGTACGGTCTACTTAAATCCCTGAGGACACGTACCACATCCAATGAAGCCTCACCTGCTGAAAGGTGTGGAGAGTCAAAGGCCGGTACTAGAATTTCCTCATTAATGTGGAAACTAGACACCACCTTAGGAAGGAACCAAGGGCGAGTCCTAAGCATTTGGTTTTTGAACCAGAAAGATTAGAATAATTACCCGTTCCCCCTCTGGAGCAACGGGACAGGTACAATGACCCCTTGTTGAAGTAAGGCCTGTACTGCTTTCTGGATTTGTAAGGCCTTGTCAACCAGTGGGCCTGTGCAGAAAAAATGATGGGGAGGTCTTCTGCGAAACGAGAGGGCGTACCCATGAGACCACTTTTCTTACCCAAGTGTCCGTGGTGGTCTGGCACCAGCACTGGGCGAATTGAAGTCAGCATCCCACCCTTTGGGGGGTGGGCATCCAGTCAGGCTGATTTTGTCAGAATTGTCGTCAGACGTCTTGTACTCCAGGCCTGATTTTTGGGATTGGCAGTCTTTTCAACGGCTGACGGCCTAGGAAAGGACTGACCTTTTGGCTTACTTTGGGGAAGATAAGCCCAAAAGGACGAGGTACGAGACCCAGAGGGAGCAGGTGCAGAAGGCAGCCACACAGACTTAGCTGCTGCCAAGGTATCAACAATTTTGTCCAAGTCAGGTCCAAGCAGTACTTGACCATTATAGGGTACACTCCAAACCCTTCTTAGAGTCTGCATCCGCTCTCCAAGAGCCCACCAAGGTAACCTGCTCATCAGCCGATAAGGACCCCTCCAAAAAGTCCACCCAGCATTCCATAGCTCTAGCCACCCAGCATATAGCCGTGGCTGTTCTGGAAGCTGCCCCTGAAAAAGAATACATGGGCTTTAAACAAATCTCCACCTTCCTATCCGTAGCATCCTTTAAAGAAGACATAGATGGCATAGGTAGAGTTGCACATTTAACCAAGTGCTTCACATGAGAATCCACTACAGGAGAGGTTTCCCATTTGGAAAGGTAATCCTCAGCAAATGGATAGGCAGAAGCCAGGCATCTTTGAGGGTGGTAATGCTTACCAGGTGTTTTCCAGGCCACCTCCAAATGGTCAATCAATTGATCATCTAAAGGAAATAATGCAGCTGTAATCTTTATCTCCTTGAAATAGGCATGTCTAGACTTAGGAGCGGGGAATATACATCCTCAATTACCAATGCCGAACGGACCTCTCGTATCAGGCCAGGAATATATATCTTAGACTTAGGCTCCAACTCTCGAGAAAAGGGGTCTGAGTCCAAGATTTCTGGAATCTCCCCGTCTTCCGTCATATCATCATCATTATATGGAGTTGACTAAGATGATGGTAAATGCCTTTTAGCCTAAGGGGTGAATCCCCCTTTAGCATAGCTTGGAGGCTTTGTACCATAGTAGACAAGGTACTAACCCATGGGGGTTCCGCAGGCACCGGAATGGGAGTAACTTGCTGAGGTAAGACCTGGGATGGCAAAACCACTTGTTGTGGCACAGGGGTTGCTGCCAAATGTCCCGTGATGGCCATACATAGACTGGGCGTCTGTGAGGATACAGTGCTACATACGCTGACCCTTGGAGGAGAGGTATGTAAGGGGACCCGGGCTACACAATGCCTGTTGTGATCTGAGACTCTGCCAGATAAAATGACTGCCAGAAACCTCTGTGGGGGCGGATCCGGAGGAGGAGACCTGACATTGCCAGCCTGACCGCAGTGGAAAGGCGCACTGTGCAGCGGGGAGGAGCCAGCTGATGAACAGGAGAGGCTGCCTCCTCATGCCAGCATTTAACCCCCAGGATGCTGGGCTCCTACTGTGTCTCCCCTCACATTGTCAGCCTACATCACTGGCGGTTTAGTGGAAGCGCAGGACTCCGTGCCTGGCTCCAATGCTGTCATCCCAAGGGAGTCCCCAGCCCTGGGGTAAAAAAAAAAAAAAAAGACTGCATCCAGCGGTGAACCGCTGCTTACCAGAGTCCCCGTAGCAGCCGGCCGCTGTCCAGGGACCCTGCTAAGACCCCAGAGGCCCGCCGAGATCCCCAGATCTGTGCCGGTGTCTCGGCCTCTGGCCCGGGGTATAGGAGAGGACCTGATGCATCCTGGGAGGAAAAAATGTAACCGCGTGGTGCACGGATGACTACCATAACTACACCCCAAGGTCTCCTTGTGGACCCCGAAGTAGAAAATAATAATGCCATGTTGCACTACAAACACCCTTGCATATAATAATATGCACTTTTAAGTTTGGGTTTTCACACTAAAAAAAAATTAAAATGTACATGTTAAGAAAAGTATATAGGTGGCTAAACATTACTGTCCTTTAATATTCACTTGGAAGGGCTTATAGGGGTCTATGTACTAATAAAACCAAAACAGCCATGATTAACCATCCATATTGCTGTGAATATTAATGAAAATATCCCTGCTATGTACAAAGATGAACATATAGGGACAGCGGATGTGGTATCCGTTGTCCCTGCGAGTTATATGCCCGGCATATTGTAGTGAAAGCCTTCGCCGGGGGTAGACGACGCTGTGCAAGTGCACAGTGTCAGCTTCTGGAGCAGGATGAGGGCTGCGAGAGAGCGATCTCCTGCATTCGCAGTCTCCATAGGATTACAGTAGTTTATAACATCTGAAGATGATAATATACAATAGTGATGTTCTGTATGATGTGTGTATATAGGGGAAGGGAAGTGAGGGGCAAGGTGTGTATAATAGTGATGATCTGTGTGATGTGTATATAGGGGAAGGGAAGTGAGGGGCACTGTGTGTATAATAGTGATGTTCTGTATGATGTGTGTATATAGGGGAAGGGAAGTGAGGGGCACTGTGTGTATAATAGTGATCTGTATGATGTGTGTGTAGGGGAAGGGAAGTGAGGGGCAGTGAGTGTATAATAGTGATGATCTGTATGATGTGTGTGTAGAGGAAAGGGAAGTGAGGGGCACTGTGTGTATAATAGTGATGATATGTATGATGTGTATATAGGGGAAGGGAAGTGAGGGGCACTGTGTGTATAATAGTGATGATCTGTATGATGTGTGTATAGGGGAAGTGAGGGGCACTGAGTGTATAATAGTGATGTTCTGTATGATGTGTGTGTATATAGAGGAAGGGAAGTGAGGGGCACTGTGTGTATAATAGTGATGTTCTGTATGATGTGTGTATATAGGGGAAGGGACGTGAGGGGCACTGTGTGTATAATAGTGATGTTCTGTATGATGTGTGTGTAGAGGAAAGGGAAGTGAGGGGCACTGTGTGTATAATAGTGATGATATGTATGATGTGTATATAGGGGAAGGGAAGTGAGGGGCACTGTGTGTATAATAGTGAAGATCTGTATGATGTGTATATAGGGGAAGGGAAGTGAGGGGCACTGTGTGTATAATAGTGATGATCTGTATGATGTGTGTATAGGGGAAGTGAGGGGCACTGAGTGTATAATAGTGATGTTCTGTATGATGTGTGTGTATATAGAGGAAGGGAAGTGAGGGGCACTGTGTGTATAATAGTGATGTTCTGTATGATGTGTGTATATAGGGGAAGGGACGTGAGGGGCACTGTGTGTATAATAGTGATGTTCTGTATGATGTGTGTATATAGGGGAAGGGAAGTGAGGGGCACAGTGTGTATAATAGTGATGTTCTGTATGATGTGTGTAAATAGGGGAAGGGAAGTGAGGGGCACTGTGTATAATAGTGATGATCTGAATGATGTGTGTGTAGGGGAAGGGAAGTGAGGGGCATGGTGTGTATAATAGTGATGTTCTGTATGATGTGTATATAGGGGAAGGGAAGTGAGGGGCACTGTGTGTATCATAGTGATGATCTGTATGATGTGTATATAGGGGAAGGGAAGTTAGGGGCACTGTGTGTATAATAGTGATGATCTGTATGATGTGTGTATAGGGGAAGGGAAGTGAGGGGCACTGTGTGTATAATAGTGATGATCTGTATGATGTGTGTGTAGGGAAAGGGAAGTAAGCGGCACTGTACAATAGTGATGACCTGTATATAGGGGAAGGGAAGTGAGAGGCAGTGTGTGTATAATAGTGATGACCTGTATATAGGGGAAGGGAAGTGAGGGGCAGTGTGTGTATAACAGTGATGTTCTGTATAATGTGTGTATAGGGGAAGTGAGGGGCACTGTGTGTATAACAGTGATGTTCTGTATGATGTGTGTATATAGGGGAAGGGAAGTGAGGGGCACTGTGTGTATAATAGTGATCTGTATGATGTGTGTATATAGGGGAAGGGAAGTGAGGGGCACTGTGTGTATAATAGTGATGATCTGTATGATGTGTGTATATAGGGGAAGGGAAGTGAGGGGCAGTGTGAGTATAATAGTGATGTTCTGTATGATGTGTGTATATAGGGGAAGGGAAGTGAGGGGCAGTGTGTGTATAATAGTGATGATCTGTATGATGTGTGTATATAGGGGAAGGGAAGTGTGGGGCACTGTGTGTATAATAGTGATGATGTGTGTATAGGGGAAGTGAGGGGCACTGTGTGTATAATAGTGATGTTCTGTATGATGTGTGTGTATATAGAGGAAGGGAAGTGAGGGGCACGGTGTGTATAATAGTGATGATCTGTATGATGTGTGTATATAGGGGAAGGGAAGTGAGGGGCACTGTGTGTATAATAGTGATGATCTGTATGATGTGTGTATAGGGGAAGTGAGGGGCACTGTGTGTATAATAGTGATGTTCTGTATGATGTGTGTGTATATAGGGGAAGGGAAGTGAGGGGCAGTGTGTGTATAATAGTGATGATCTGTATGATGTGTGTGTAGGGGAAGGGAAGTGAGGGGCACTGTGTGTATAATAGTGATGTTCTGTATGGTGTGTGTATACGGAAAGTGAGGGGCACTGTGCGTATAATAGTGATGATCTGTATGATGTGTGTATAGGTGAAGGGAAGTGAGGGGCACTGTGTGTATAATAGTGATGTTCTGTATGATGTGTGTATATAGGGGAAGGGAAGTGAGGGGCACTGTGTGTATAATAGTGACGATCTGTATGATGTGTGTATATAGGTGAAGGGAAGTGAGGGGCACTGTGTGTATAATAGTGATGATCTGTATGATGTGTGTATAGGGGATGGATGGGGAACCTCCTGCCCAGGGGCCTTAGAATCATTTGGTCTGGCCCTCAGCTTTTTTTCGGCAAGCATCATCCAGCTAGCAGGGTGCCTCGATCGGCACCCTGCAGCCAGAATCTATGCAGCAGTGATGCCTGGAGCATCCTTAGACCAATTTCACACATGCCGGTTTTTAGCCGGGTGTGAAAACTAGTACATGCAGGGAATCAGCGGGTCCTTTCACACAGCATGGCTACGGCACGGTCACCGTCCATCAGCCGGAAATATCTACTGTGCAGGTCGGTGCCATGCCTTCCCTGCACGCCAGTAGTATGATGGAAACAATGTTTACCGTCACACACACTGGCTTCTGCCGGCCGAGCTTGTGCAGCCGAGGCTTCTACTGCGCATGCCTAAAAGGAAAATAAAAAACCTCACATAAAAAAGCCGCTGCTTATGAAAGGCACTGAGTGCCTGAAAAAAGCCGGACGGCTACAGCCCAGTTCTTGCCTGGCTGGCCAAAATTGACATGTGTGAAATTGGCCTAAGGACGCTTCAGACGGTCACGCTGCTGCCCTTCACGCTGAGCGGGCGTAGCCTGCACCAGGCCCGCAAATAATGTTCTATATAGCAATATGTAGCCTTCCCGCTAGGCTGTTTTAGCGGGGCGCGGCGCCCTGCCCTCCTTCTGGAGGGCAAATAGCACCCTGCCCTCCAGGAGGAGGGCAAAAAGCGCCCTGCCCTCACAGCCTGCGGGAGCCGTTCTCTCCCGCGGGATGCAGTGTCCTGCAGGTGGAGAAACATGCGGTGACCCGGTCACCGCCGGAGAATAGACGCCGGGCGCATGCGCCCGGCATCTATTCTTCCTTTCTGCAGCGCTTGGGGGCTGCCCGGCATGTCCGTAAGCGCCGGGCAGGCCCTCAAGTATGACGAAAAGGGGATGCGTCTTATAGACACGCCCCTTTTCTTGACCACGCCCCCCCTTCGGCGCACGCACTGCATTGCCCTCTCTGGCTCCGGCGCCCTGCCTGCCGCCGGAGCTAGAGGGAACACTAAATATGTCCCTCAGCAGAATAAAGGTTCCCAACCCCTTGTGCAGGGGAAGGGATGTGAGGGGTTCTAGTGTGTATAATTGTGATGTGTGAGAAGTTGAAGGTGCAGAGGAGCAATGACAAGACATGGGGGGATGCAGAGGAGAGACTACAGGACATGGGGGGATGCAGAGGAGAGACTACAGGACCTGGGGGGATGCAGAGGAGAGACTACAGGACCTGGGGGGATGCAGAGGAGAGACTACAGGACCTGGGGGGATGCAGAGGAGAGACTACAGGACATGGGGGGATGCAGAGGAGAGACTACAGGACATGGGGGGATGCAGAGGAGAGACTACAGGACATGGGGGGATGCAGAGGAGAGACTACAGGACATGGGGGGATGCAGAGGAGAGACTACAGGACATGGGGGGATGCAGAGGAGAGACTACAGGACATGGGGGGATGCAGAGGAGAGACTACAGGACATGGAGTGAAAGCTATTGATGACAGGATGTAAGGGTACAGTAATGACAAGAGGGGGGGGGCAAATTAGTGGAGACATACATTCTCCCAGAGTTCAAGTTACAGCTTCAAGCTTTCCAGGGTCAGGTTAAGACCTCAGAAGATTATGGACGGTGTAATTAGTGCGATGATGCAGCATCCAGAGTATGGCAGTCAGCCGTCCAGCATCCACGCAGGCTGCCCTCAGAACGTAGATCTCCGGCGGCTCTTCTGTTGCTGCGGAACGGTCAGACCATCATCCTCCTCAGTCACACGGGGACAGAGGTATGCTAGACAGGAACAGTGATAGATGTGATGGTCTCTAATGCATGTAGCAGAGGCATCCTGGTGGCAGTAACATAACGGATATGCGGGCATGTTTATTCATATTTTTACTAAAATATTGTGAAAAAAATGGGTGTTTTTCTTTTAACGTGCAATTGTAAGAGAATTTTCTAAATTCTCCTCCAAGCCCTAATTATTACTTTTAAGTAAGTAGATCACATTCTGCCCTGATTTACTAATTCTGTATTGTAAAAAAATACAGGAAGAAACCTTGTGGTAATAACGCTACCTGGAGATAGTTCCAACTCACCTCACTCACTACCAGACACTTACTCCCAAGCTGGATACTCACTCCTCTCACTCCCTGCCACACACCCACTGACCTCACTCCCAGTCAGACACTCACCTCACTCCCTGCCAGACACTTGCTCCACCTCACTCCCCACCAGACACTCACCTCACTCCCTGCCAGACACCCACCTCACTCCCTGCCAGACACTCCCCTCCCCTTACTCCCTGCCAGACACTCCCCTCACTCCCTGCCAGACACCCACCTCACTCCCTGCCAGACACCCACCTCACCCCACCCCCTGCCAGACACCCACATCACCCCACCCCCTGCCAGACACCCACCTCACCCCACCCCCTGCCAGACACCCACCTCACCCCACCCCCAGACACCCACCTCACTCCCTGCCAGACACTCCCCTCACTCCCTGCCAGACACTCCCCTCACCCCACTCCCCGCCAGACACCCATCTCACTCCCCGCCAGACACTCACTCCCCTCACTCCCTGCCAGACACCCACCTCACTCCCTGCCAGACACCCACCTCACTCCCTGCCAGACACCCACCCACCTCACCCCACTCCCTGCCAGACACTCACCCACCTTACTTCCAACCAGACACTCACCTCACTCCCTGCCAGACACCCACTCACCTCACTCCCTGCCAGACACCCACTCACCTCACTCCCTGCCAGACACCCACTCACCTCACTCCCTGCCAGACACTCACCCACCTTACTCCCAGCCAGACACCCACCTCACTCCCTGCCAGACACTCACCCACCTCACTCCCTGCCAGACACCCACTCACCTCACTCCCTGCCAGACACCCACTCACCTCACTCCCTGCCAGACACTCACCTTACTCCCTGCCAGACACTCACCCACCTCACTCCCTGCCAGACACTCACTCGCCTCACTCCCTGCCAGACACTCACTCACCTCACTCCCAGCCGGAAACTCACTTACCAGACACTCTCAGCTGGACACTCACCCCCTCCCCCACTGGTGGACACTGACTCACCTCACTCCCTGGACCCTGCCGAGTACACATTCTTCCCTACCAGACCCTCACTCACCTCACTCCCTGCTGCTGCCGGACACCTGAGGTCACCGCGTCTCTCCTACTTCTCCCGCTCCTACACCGTCCTGTGCTGCTCCCTCATCTGCTGTGTCCCTGCCGCGCACTGCTGCCCGGGTCATTCATAGGGGTCATCACCCAGAGGAGGAGACGTGGGCGGGGACACGGAGAGGAAAGAGAGAGAGAGGGCGGAGACACGGGGAGGAATGAGAGAGAGGGGGCGGGGACACGGAGAGGAATGAGAGAGAGGGGGCGGGGACACGGAGTGGAATGAGGGTGAGGGGGCGGGGACACAGAGAGGAATGAGAGAGTGGGCGGGGACACGAAGAGAAATGCAAGAGAGGGGGCGGGGTCACTGAGAGGACAGAGGGAGTGTGGGCGGAGACACGAGGGGTGTATAGAAGGAACTGGGCGGAGATAAGGAGGGGTAGGAGGAGACTGGGTGGGAACATGGAGTAGAGGACGGTGACAAGGCACGTGGATGCTGTTCCCTCTTCACTCGGGTGCACGGATTTCCCGCCGCAGCCCCGGGTCCCATCCTCCCACTGACGTCACCAGGTCATGTGACTGCACAGCTGTAATGGCGGCGGATCCCGGTGTCCGGCTCTGTAATGGCCCTTACACCCCTGTTACATGGTCTGGGGACACTGTGCAGCGTGGCCTCCTCCCATTAGCAGTCAGCATGATCCTGGGCTGGGCACTATAGGGGCTGGGTGTGGAGGGGCCGTATAGACACGTATGGGGAGCTGCTGCTGCACCGCCCAGAGTCGGATTAAGGCTATGGGGGGCCTGGGGCACTTCAGACATGGGGGGCCCTAATACAGAGGCATACCTCCCAACTGTCCTGTTTCCAGCGGGACAATCCCGTTTTTCTGTGACTGTCCCGCTGTCCCACCCGTGGGCCGCAGTGTCACGCAGTGAGGGGAAGTTGGGGAGAGCACGTACCGCTGTATTCCATCGGGCACGGCATCTGTTCTCTTGGGTACGGACTGCCTGGGGGCTGCCCAGCATCTCGTAGAGTGCTTATCACACCCCCAAAGTGACGAAAACGGGAGAAGCCGCGGGGCTCTGCCCCGTTTTCACGAGCAACGCCCGGAGGCATGCGCCCTGTCCCTCCTACCTATTTTTAAATGTTGGGAGGTAGGCAGATGTATTATCTATATATATATATATATAAATATATATTCCATTAAGGTAATTCACTAAAGTACAAACCTACTAGGCACTCCAGGATTTTGTAAGAAAACTTATATCATGTAAATCGACGTTTCTGGGCTACACAGAGCCCTGTCCTCAGTATAATAACATGTCAGTAAGTGTGTACGTACAAGTAAGCTTACCTTTTATCCCCTCTTGCTAAGCGTGTCAGCGACGAAGCCCGGCGGCGCACGTCCGTCTTCCTGAGTGCGCCCAGTGATGACGTCAGCTACAGACGCCCGATTGTTGCCATGACAACGTCAGACGCTGCCTCCCGCTCCGACACTGCACTAGATAAAACACAGCAACACCCAGTGAAATATCCAATCGTAAATGACTGAACTGATGTATCAACAGTCCTGAAATGCTGGGATGTGGGTCACACTAAACAAATAGGGAAAAAGAACAAGACAAGGGTTGATGCTGTGCAGAATACAGCTAACTATCCACCTGTTGTCCCAAAATGACAATATGCATACTTAAAAGAAGATGTACAAAGAAAAGCGATCTAATGCATATCTACTGGCAATGACATAGCAGTCCCCTTATTCTGATCATTGCTTCATAATGCACCCCAATTATTTTTTTCATGAAGTCCCTTTGGCTGTAAAGTGTCCAATCGCATGATCCAGTTAGCTTCCAACGTGAGTAAATCTTTGCTGGCATCTCCTCCATGCGGTCTTGGCAGTATTTGATCTATGATCATATATTTACGAGATATTAGGGTATGATTCATTATCTGCCCACTGGTTGGTCTATTTCCTTGCTGGCAAGTGTCATTCTAATTGCGGACCTATGTAGGGCCATGCGTTCCTTAAATTTGCACGATGTCATTCCCACATAATATTTGCCACATGGGCATATGATGCTGTATATTACGTCCCTGGAAGAACAATTGAGAACCTGCCGTATGTTCTATTTCTTCCCAGTATGAGGAAATTTGAAATAATCCCCTGTTTGCAGGTAGCCACAGGTGACGCAGTTCGGGCAACGATAACAGCCTGGCCTTTTTATGTGTGTGAATAAAGCAGATTTTTGCGCATAGTCTGTAATGTCTAACAAATAAAAAAGCCAGATCCTGTTCTCAGCAGACTCTCACTGCAGAGCTCCGGAGGAGGGGAGAGACAGGCTGCCCTTACACAGACAGGGGACTAGGGGGGGAGAGAAGAGGACTGGGTGGTGGGTGGAGACTAGGGAAGGGCCAGGCTAAACACCGGGTAGAGTGAGGGGAAATGGGCGGGGCTTAATGGAGGCAGAGGGGTGGAGTCTCGGCCGACTCTGCTCAGTCAGAGGAGAAAGAGGCCTCCTTACTGCAGTGCAGCCCATAGCGTGCTGCTCAACACACAGCAGCAGCAGTGCTGGACGTGACCACAACGTTTTCTACAGGTCCAGGGGAACCGCCCCTTAAATGCCTCTGCCTGTCAATCAAGCAGAGGCATTCATGTGTCTGCGTGCGACTACATAGGACCTATTCTGCACACTCGCAGAATGAGCCCTGCGTAGGGAGGCCAATCATGGGATTGCAGGATGTTGGCCTAAAAATGGCCGGGATTGGAAGCCTCCAATCCCGATCCCAGCATCTTTTTTTTTTTATGCCGGCAGCGCAGAGCACCTCCTGCAGAGTGCTCAGATGCTGCCTAGCTCCCCCTTACCCCAGCAGGCACTGCATAGCGTGACGTGAGGACAAAGGACACGATGCACAGCCCGACGCCGACTGGACCGCCTACCCATCGCTCTACAGGACACAGACCATGCCGCTGTTGAATGCCCCGCCCAAACTGAAAACCCTGCCGGTAACTCACTGTGGGGGCTGGGCAGGTGACATTTTATTTTTAAAACCAGGCCAATCCAGGGTATCCCGGGATTGAGTCTTTTTCCATAACGAATTCTGGGTTTGAAAAAAAGGCCAGGGTTTGGCCTCCCTAGTCCTGCGCACACGCAGATTTCCTATAAGTGGGAATCGGCGATCAGCAGTGAACTGCTGAATCAGGCCGATAGTGAAGTATGGAAGAGGCTTGCATGGAACGCTAAAGAGGGAGACCGGCCTCCCTTGTAGTATATCCAAAAGTGCATTTCCCTATACTTAGTAGCAGACAAAGTTGTAATAGCATAGTATCTTAATGGTTATTTCAGTCAGATTGGAGGTTTGTAGGGTCCACTGAGAAAAACCACTATGTCTATGGCCATTGTAATAAGGGAGATGTAATGCAGAATATAAAGGAGAGAATGCTTCGGGCACTACATTTACCCCAGAGTAGGGACAGCACCTGCATTGCCAACATGGCAGCCAGTCACACAATTCCTCAGCGGCTGCTGCCGGGATGAAGGCCTAAATACAGGATTGAGATCTAGAGCCAATTTAGGAGAGCTATCTGTGTATTATGGAGTGCCCCAGCTTTCATCTTGTCCCTGGCTGCTCTATGTACACTATTATATGGGGCAACAGAAAGTCGTCCACCGCAGAGGCCAGACTATAACTGAGTGACAATAAAGGTGAGCTAGGGTATGGAGAGGTTTAGCCTGCTGTATTTATAAGATTTGTGGGAGTCCCGCACAGATTTCCTTGAATTTTCAGATTTATTATTGTCTTCTTTACTCGTAATACTTTTGATTATATTATATTTAAAGCTTGGTATGTATTCCATGATTTGTTTTAGGACCACTATGATGGGAATGGTGCTACCTAACTCACTGATTACTAACAAAGAGTGGGAATTTTTGGATTCTCCACCCATAAGAAGTCATATTCATGCTTACTGATGATGTTTCTTTCCAAAGCTTTCTTAATAATCTTTTGAAAAGGTTCTTGATCATTCGAAGTGGGTTTTGAAAAGAGGTACTTACAACATTCTTTGTCTTTAAGTTGTCTCTGAACCTCTTTAGATAATCTTCTCTGGGCCAGAAGACAACATTTTCCCCTTTGTCTGATGGTTTCATTATAATTTCTTCCCAACTTTCTATTTCTTTTAAAGCTTTTTATTCTTCTATACTCATGTTCTTAGTTTTTTTGTGATGTTTCTTATTGATAAAGATCTTATCTAGATCTTTTGATACCAGGTTCTGGTAAACCTGTATTTGTGGGCATATGTTAGGAGATGGCATGAATTTGGATTTATTCTTTAGTTTTTTGGATACTCTGCTATTCATAGTGGCTGAGTTATTGGACTCTTCTTCTATTTCTTTGAGGGCTTGTAAGGCTTCCAGTTCTTGTTCACTCAGGTTTTGTAGGTCAAGATCAAGGGTAACCTCTTCATCTTTGTGTTTATTGCAGAAAAAATGTTTTAATAAAAGTTTTCTTATAAATAATTGTCTTTCTCGACTTCAAATCTATTGATCTCCCTTGATGGGGAAAATATAAGCCCTTTTGACAGGATCTCCGTCTGGGTCTCATTCAAAATTTTATCTGATAGATTCATTATTTGTAATTTGTTTTCTTCTATTATTTTCTGTATGTCTTGTATTTCCTCTTTGTTTGATCCTCCCATTCCCTTTTGTCCCTTTTTCTTAGGTTTTTTTACACCCCCTTCTTGTTTTCTGCTGGGTCCATCTACTATAGTGTTACATGACCCTAAAAAATGCTTGTTCCACTGTCTATTTCCTATTGGTTTATTGTTTTCTCCTTCAGATGATTCAATTTCTGAAGTGGTGTAATTGAAAGAATCCATTTTCTCCTGTCTAGGTTTTCTATGATTCCAGTTGAATACTTTGTTCTTTGTGAAATCATTCCTATTCCTGATTCTACTGTGTCTCAGAAGAATGGATTTTTAATCCTTATATTAATACACACTTTCTACTCTTTCAGCACTTTCTTTGTTATCTATATTTTAACAATTGCATGTGATCGTAATTGAACATTTAATAAAGGTTATATTTTAAAATCCTCAATCAAAGGGTATTTATTTCCCAAAGGCCCTGGAGTGCACCTTTGTAGCCTCACAATATTTTTTCTTTTTTGACCAGGTTTAGCCTGCTGACAGATGAATCAAACTGCGGGAGGGGAGGTCCCTACGGTGGCTACTCTGGGTCCTTGGTGACTCGGGTGATGCCCCAGTTGTTTTAGGCAGGTAGGCTCCTTCATAGCAAAACCGTGGGACCTGTAATCACATGGTGAGTTAAACAGTCTTATTCACGGAACGAATATGGTGCCGTCAGATCAGTGGAACCAGAGTTAGGCAAGACACAAGATAACCCCACACTATTACTAAACAAAGGTAACTTGGCTAAGCAAGTTCTTCCCAAAAAATGGTCAATTAATAATAGATGACTCAGGTGTTCAGTCAATAATATATATATAATTTAAAAAACACAAAATTAAAGCCATAAAATATCACATTCAGTAAGAAGTAACAAATTGTTTGATTCCCAGTACCTCTACAAATTTTATGAGCATTTTATTGCTGTTATTTAATTCAGATGTGTTATAAAATTTTACTAAACTATGAGGAGTATGGGGGTCAGCAACTAATCAAATTATTAATTAACACGTATAACTTTTTGGAAATAATATGTATCTTTCAATTGTGTATTTTCCTTTAAATGAAAATATTTCATATGTGATATTCAGACACGAGTTACTAAAACCGCAAGCTGACAGGAAAGCGAGCTAAACAGGTTACTAAATTGAAGCTACTTGCTAGCGCATTTTACAAGAAAATGAGATTATTATCAAGCATATGTACAGGTGTGGAAACCGCAAGATGGATGTTCAAAGCCCATTAGTTGAGCAGAAGAAATATCTCACCACAAGTTTTTACGAGATGTGGAAAACAAAACTTACAAAATATAAGTTGCAAAAATATTGTGAACTTATTTGAACTATATTACGATTCTCAAATGCTTGTGATTGGACATTGCTATGCTTCAAGAACGCTATGCGATTGTGTTTCCGGTGGAAACGGAAGGTTCAGGAAGACAGCAATAGAGTGATATAAATGACACAATACACACACAGTTTAAGTTAAATAATTAATTAAAATGATTTATTGATACTTAGCTTACTTTTCTCATTCCGACAATGGTCCAATACAGCACAAATCACACTCGGAGCCTCGCCCTATCACAATAGGCCGGATAGGTCCACCGGACCCAGCCCTTTCTACAGTCAGTCTGGGAGACGGGAGTTAAAGGCTCCAGACTTGCGCATTTCACACCAAATTATAGGGCTCCTAACAAACACTGGATACTATATACCTTATATGGTCATAATATTAATACAAATATTAACAATAGGGGGCAGTATTGCCTCAAATATAATTAATAGCGCAATATTATTATAACAAATTTCATTTATATGTTCAAGGCTCATTGCCATAAGCAGTTCCACTAGACATAACATATAACTACCGCACATTCCTTTGAGAATCATATCAAAAGAGCAACTTACAGACACTTCTGGACCAAGATTGGAAGATAATTTGTGGGAAGATTCCTAGGAATGTTTGTTCAGAATCTGCACCAATAGCTTGTCCCAGGATAAAGATTCCAGTTCCAAGTAGAGGTTTTAATGCAATCATTCCCTAAATATTACAAGTGAATTTCTTTCGCTACGGGGCTTGCGCATGCACGTGTGCGCAGTGCCCCACCATCAACCCGCTTGCGAGCGCATAGCGCTTGCGAGCGGGTCTGAATCAGATCCTCAGCTCCACAACAAAGACCATTGTATCCAATATTAAAAATAATGAAAGCAACATCCAGGGCAGGTAGGAAATGCTCAGTTTGTCAATTCTTAATACCACCTGCCTATAATATCTGCCCAAATTGTCACAATCAAGTTCCAGAAGGAGGGGAACCATGTGATTTAGATCCCCCTCGAATGACATCCAGAATTCCATACAGTACACCCATTACACTACTGACCCTATTCTTACAAGAAGAATAGGGTCAATCCCTTGGAACAGTTTGGCAAGTCCTTTAATATCCTTTGTGGAAATCAGGGTATCACATAGGCATAGGGTATGTAAAAAAGTTGCAAGCAAGAGGGCCACTGAACCGTGTAACTGTTCATATTTTAGAGAACCAGCAGTTTATTTTGCACAAGATACAGAACCATTCCCTACCACACAGAATCAGCAGAGATTTTTCCAATCACTGTCCAGAGGGTCCTTAAACCACACCCTGACAATGCAGATGAGCAAAGGGTATTGAGAACACAGGTCCAATAAGCCCTGGACTTCTAGGGAACTGGATGATATTGTCACTAAGGCTGCCGACCCTAGAAAGAATCCCATGGCTTACCACAGATTTATGGAGAGATTAGTAAGTGTATGGGGAGCGGTTTGGGTAGACTTGGTGGAAATCTGTAGAATGACTATAGGTACAGGTAGTTAGGGTGAAATGACAGCTTTACCAGTCCATGAACCTGAAGAAGCAGCTCTCCCTCGGGAGGCAGATAAAACAAATCCAGGACAACTTTTTGTTAACAGAGTAAGAGTATGGTGTCAGATGCAGCAATAATGTATGACTGCTGTACCAGAAACAAGACAAAGAGAAGGACAAATAGTTAAGGAGTATTATGATCAAACCCACCAATCACACCTAGGCAGGTGGCTTGAGGACGACAATGAAATGCACCAATAGATGTTGACCTCCTTTTTAGGGGAATTGTTAGAAAAATCTCAGAGTAGATTTGTATCAGAAAAGGCCTAAAGCGGGTACCATGGCATTTTCAGCAGTGCTTGATGCTTAAGAGCAATTGAAGATCACAATGAAGAAAGGAAAAGTAAAGCTAAAAATCATCCACAGAGGGTTACAGTACACATAGTACAGGAAGGGGTTACAGACCCAATAATCAGCCAAGGGTAAACAAAAAAAGTTAGCACAGAAGACATAAAAAACAAAGGTTTGTGTTTCTTTTGTCAGAAAGCAGGACGCATGAAAAGGGATTGTCAGAAGTATAAACAGTGGCTTGATAACAGGCCAGCAGAATCAGACAATGCCCAGGTGTATACTGCATAGGAAACAGGCCATACAGTGTCATGCCCTCCATTGAATACTATAAATACCCCAGGTAGTAACTTTAACTCTGCCAGAAGGAGAACAAATTGATTATTGTCAACACTGGCGCCAGTAGAGCCGTTTTGAGGGCCGCTGAAGTCCCTAAAGGATATTTAACAAAACAAACCATCCCAGGTACAGGACTTACCGGACATAGGGTCTCATTCAGACCCGCTCGCGAGCACTGTACGCTCGCAAGCGGGTCGATGTTACCCAAATGCGCATGCGCACGATGGAGGCTGCTCCATCGTGCGCATGCGCGAGACTCGGCGAGCAATGGGGAAGCCGTCGCTCGGGGTCTCGCACCAAGGGGGACGTGGTGTCGATGGTGAGTGACAGCACGCCCCCTTTGGTGGGCATGCCGGTGGCGTGGCTGCCCAGACGGAGGCGTTCCCATGGGAACGCCTACCGTCTGGGTCCGGCCCCACTGACATCACTAGTGATGTCAGTGGGAGTGTTTTTGGCTCTGATAGAGCCAAAATCACTCCGGGCTTGCGGCCATGAGACCCTACAACATGGGTCTCGTTGCAAGCCAGATGGTCGCGATGGTCTTGACCATTGCGACAATCTTTTTGGCCGCTCGCATAGCTGTGGGTGGTCACCCACAGCTATGCGAGCGGCCAGGAGGCCGCTCCAATTTTAACTAGGATGGCCCTGATTCAGAGCAAGTGCTCTAGTCAGAGTGTCCGCTCTGAATCAGGCCCATAGTGTACCTTTATATATTAGCAAACCAGTGAAGGTAACAGTAGGGTCAGAAGAAATTAAGGTCCCAGTGGAATTTTTGGCCTCCACATCTTGTCCTGTTAATCTGCTTGATGCAGATATTTTGAATGTTTTACAGGCCACGATTATAGGGACAGTAATGTTATTTTAAAAGGTAAAACGCCAAACTTTGAAAAACCAGATTGAAGCAGCAATTTGCTACAAAATACAGTTCACAAATGGTTGTCAGTAATCCCAGCCAAATTATGGTCAAAGAGAAAGACAGATATGGGATTACTAAATGTGCAGCTTTCCACATTGCATCTTAAACCAGGTACGATCCCTGTTAAGATAAATCAGTATCCCCTCACTAAAAAACAGGCTATCCAGCAACAGATAGCTGCTTATTTGCCCACAGGGTTAATAAGGGAATGCAGGCCCCCGTTGGGCACTCCATTGTTCCCTGGTAAAAATAAAATAGCGCCCCCTGGTGGCACCCAAGAATATTGTATGGTACAGAACCTGAGGGAGGTAAATAAAAAACTGGTGGTAGATTTTCCTATTGTCCCTAATTCACATACCTTGATAAATCAAATACCACCCACTGGCACAATTGACCTGGCTAATGCTTTCTTTTCAGTACCATGAACACCAGAATGTCTGTTATACTTGGCATTTACTGGTATGGGTAAACAGTATTGTTGGACCAGACTTCTGCAAGGAGGGGCCACGTCTCCTTTAGAGTTCTCAGAAGCAATGTCTCTAGTGCTGCAAGGGTGAAGGCCTCAACAACTATCCACTCAGTTATTGCAGTATGTAGATTATTTGCTTCTATGTGCAAAGACAGTGTCTTTGCTGAATTTCCTATGTGAGCAAAATTGCAGAGTGTCTAAGGACAAGTAACAGGCTGCAAAAACCTTTTTGGGTCATTGCATCTCAGAAGGTACTAGACACCTTAAGGAAGACAGGATATCTGCTATGCTATACAAAAGGTACCAGAACCCACCCACCTACTTGACAGCTAAGAGCATTTTTGGGATTAGTGGGGTACTGCAGAGAATGGATACCTAATGCATCTTGGCTAATGCAGCAATTATATGATGCTCTGACAGAGTCAAAATACAATAAGGTTAGCCTCACTGTACAACAGAAACAGGCTTTCCAAAATATCAAAACTGTGATATCCTAAGCTCTGGCTTTGGGTTTACCAAGGTATTACAGACTTTTTGTGCTGTTCTGCCATGAAAACGAGGGACATGCATAAGGAATATTAGTGCAAGAACATGGAGGTAAACATAGACCCTTTGCATATTATTCCTTGCAGCTAGATAGCATAATCTTCTGAAAGATAAAGCTGCAGATTTAGTTCTGGATCACCATTTAATAGTACAGGTTCCACATTCTGTTACAGACATTTTGAATAAGGTCAGAACTAAACACTTATCAGCAGCAAGACTAACTAAATATGAAGTGGTTCTTCTGAGCCCTGCCAAAATAAGCATAAAAATATGTACATTGTAAATACTGCTACGTTGCTTCCAGCGCATGTTTCAAAAGGGGGGAGTGCAAACATATCTGATGATAATTTTGAGACAGATTCAGATGAGTGTAATATAGAGCAGGATGAAGATACACTCACACAAATTTTTTCTTAACGCAACTGTTTGGAATTAATGAAATCTGAAATGCAGGAGCATGATAATGTTACTGATGTGCCTGTGCAAAAACCCAGATTGGAAGCTATTTGTTGATGGCACCAGGTGTTACCACAATGGGTCCCCAAGGACAGGGTATGCTGTCACCACTCTGGAAGAGGTACTGATTCAGAAACCACTCCCACCTTTTTCCGCACAGGAAGCAAAGTTGAGGGCACTCACTGAGGCATGTATAATGGCTGAACATCAAATAGCAAACATATACACTGACTCCAGGTACGCCTAGGGAGTAAGCCACGATTTTGCACCTATCTGGGATTCCATTGGGTCCGCTGGCAAGCCCATCAAACATGCTGGCCTCATTAAATCATTGCAGCTTCCCACTAGAGTGGCAATAATCAAGGTACAAGCTCATACAGGAAAAAAAATGGCTGAAGCCAGGGGAAATACCAAAGCTAATGCTGCAGCTAAGCAAGCGGCCCTTACGGAAGTACCAGCCATATATGGTATAAAAACTGACACAGCAGTGTCACAAGCCACTGCACTGCAAATGCAGGGTGAAGCAAATGCCGGGCGATCATTCACTGAACTCCTCCCCAGCAGCTGTCAATCATCCCAGGTTTGATCCGGATGGGATCCTGTGACTATTTCCTTTGGGTGCGAAGTCTGCTCCGATGCCGGTGATAGCGTTGTTTCGTGGTTCCGGTTCTGGCTTAGTCTCCTGTTTATGCAGTCAAGTACCTAGTGCTTCTGTCAGCTTTGCAGAGAAGAGAAATGGGGGACATGATAGAAAGGTTCAAATATATAAAGGGTTTTAACAAAGTACAGGAAGGAGACATTCTTCAAAGAAAGAGAAGTATTAGAACAAGAGGACATGTTCTGAGACTGGAGGGTGGTAGGTTCAGGGGAAATGTGGGAGAAAATTACTTTACAGAGGGGGTAGTGGACAAGTGGAATAGCCTCCCATCAGAGGTGGTAGAGGCTAACACAGTAAAGCAATTTCAACATTCATGGGATAGACATAAGGATATCCTTCAGAAGAAGTAAGGATCAAAAAGGGTTGAGGTAACAATATGTTTAAAAATGGGGCAGACTAGATGGGCCAAGTGGTTCTTATCTGCTGTCAAATTCTATGTTTCTTTTATTATCCTTCCATTTGTGTTATCCAGGCGGCACGGTCCGCATACCTACCTCCTGCTGTTTATGTGTTATCCAGATGGCACGTATCATGCTCCTGAGCCCAGAGTGCGCTACCTGGTGTCTAGCTGCTTATGTCAACCCGGCGGCACAGGCCACAGTCCAGAGTACACAATCCTGTGTACTGCCCCTTGTGTCAACCCAGCTATACAGGCCGCACTCCAGCGTCCAGAGTATGCAATCTTGTGTACAATCACTTATGTCAACCAGGCGGCACAGGTGGCACTCCATCATCCAGGGTACGCAATCTTTTGTACCACCACTTGTGTCAACCTGGTGGCACAGGCCGCATTCCAGAGTAAGCAATCTTGTGTACTGCCACTTGTGTCAACCCAGCGGCATCGGCCGCACTCCAGCGTCCTAAGTATGCAATCCTGTGTACCACCACTTGTGTCAACTTGGCAGCATAAGTCACATCCCAACGATTACCATCCCTCAGGGCTGCTTCACGGCCGAAAGGCCACATCTTGCTCTACGGATCATAGGCCGCTTCTAGCCAAGAGTTACCAGTCCTCAAGGCTACTTGAGGGCCCAAAGGCCGCATTTTGCTCTACGGCCCATAGGCTGCTTCTAGCAAAGAGTTACCAGCCCTCAAGGTTGCTTCATGGCCCAAAGGCCGCATCCTACTCTACGGCCCACAGGCCACTACCAGCCAAGAAAAACCAGCCCTCAAGGCTACTACACGGCCGCAGCAAGCCAAGTTGTCCAGCCGTCAAGGCTGTTGCTGGACTGTGTAATTGAGGTACCTTTATCCTTAACAAGCAGACAGTACAAAAAAAGAACAAACACATACAGTATACAGACCCTGATACAGTTTCAGGAGCAAGCACTAGCAGGTGAAAGAAAGGGCTGGAAAAAACAGGGAGCCACCTGTGAGGAAAATATATTTAGGAAAGGAGACAGGTGGTGCCTCCCCAGGGTCTTATATCCCCTTATGACTCACTTGGCACATGGACCAGTGCATAACTCGAAGAAGGCTATGGCAAACACAGTCTCCCAGCATTGGTTAGCACCAGGCTTTAATGCTGCAGCTACCACTTTTGTGGCTGCCTGCTTGGTGTGTGGAAAACACAATCCAGGACAGACAGTTAAGACACCACAGAAACATACACCCAGGCCATTGTACCCAATTCAGAGACTGCAGATTGACTACATACAGTTACCCAGGGTAGGGACATAGGAGTAAGCCCTCGTTTGTACTGACCTATTCAGTAATTGGGCGGAGGTTTTCCCTGTTGCCAAGGCTACCACCACAATGACAGCAGATAAATTAATCAGGTAAGTGATCTGTAGGTATGGGATACCAGAAACCATTGAATCAGATAGAGGATCACACGTCCCTTAACGTGCCACTATATCGCTTCCTGCTTTGCCTCTTTACCCCCTACAGACCACAGGCGAATGGGCATGTTGAGAGACTTAATGACACCCTAAACCTAAAAATTCAGAAAATGATGGTTGAAACAGGCAAAACAGGGGTTGACTGTCTACCAGTGGCATTGTATTAAGTTAGGACAACACCCAGTAAGAAACGTAAACTGATACCATATGAAATATTGTTTCACAGTACACCCAGGACAGGGTGTTACTTTCCACAGCAGCTTTAGCATATAGCATAATCATGCAGACTTAACCAAATATGTCGCCACTTTATGTAAACAAGTAGCTAACACCCATTCTCTAGTTTTCTTCTCTCTTCCAGACCCAGACAATTCCAGGTTCACACTCTCTTATACCAGGAGATTGGGTATATATGAAGAGGCATGTAAGAAAACCTTTGGAACCAAGGTTCGAAGGCCCATTTCAGGCTCTGTTGACCACACCAACTTCAGTGAAACTTAGAGGATGGGCTATGTGGATACATGCATCTCATTGCAAGAAACTCACAGTCAAACTCGAACCAGCAAAATGAATCCTTTTATATGGCTGTTAGAGCTTATGATTGTGATAATGATAAATACATGGTTCCAAACCATGTGTAGTCTCAACAGAGATGTTAGGGAATACCATAAAACACTGAATGAACCGTGGTCCAATTTATCTATCCAGATGTAGTACACAGCAGCACAGCAATTCAATATAACTAACTGTTGGATATGCACACATTCACCGCTTAAAGACCATGAACTGGGTGGCAGTACCCTGACACTAGAGGAAGTTATAACTGTCAATTTATTCTCCTTAAAGTCAGTCAAAAGAGCAAAATATGTAACTAAACCTGTACCCCTATTGGCTAGTCTGTTAGGGAAGAATATGAGTTTTTGTTTTTCAGTACCCCTTATCCCGTACCTGCAAGAAATGCATAGGTAAAAGAATGAGATGAAATTAGGGGATGGTTCTGTAGTGAAGCCGGTAAGAAGGTCTCTTGGCCAGGTTCAATGTAAAGAGGCTATATTCAGACTTAGGGACCTAGCTGATAGATTAAAGTACCCAACTTATTTTGATTCACCTGATACCTCCAGATCTCTCCTGGCATTACATAGCTGTGTCAATGGATGTATTCCATTGATAGGAGCATGGGTGCAAGGTGAGCTACCTGATTATTTGAATAGATCCACTTGTGAAGGAAGTCACACCAGAATAACTTCAAATATAACAATGGTAACACCCTTTCTCTACTTCCTGACTCAAACCATGGTAGGATTCCCTTCTATTCTTCCTGACAACATATATTATCTGTGCAGAAGGAATGCATATAAATGGATACTGTATGGAGGATTTGGAAATTGTACATTGTGCTACTTATTGCCTTCTACCTATTACATAGAACAATTACACTCCACACACTTGAAACAATGGGACTTCAAGGAACATCCCATCATAAGAAGAGAAGTTCAGCCCGTAAGTAAGGGCAATCAAGATTTAATTACATTGCCATGGGTCAATAGGTTTTGTATAAAGAAGGCATTATATAATGGATATGGCTAATCTTATCGATAATATCAC
The DNA here is from genome assembly GCA_031769625.1 of Taudactylus pleione. Taxonomy (NCBI): domain Eukaryota; kingdom Metazoa; phylum Chordata; class Amphibia; order Anura; family Myobatrachidae; genus Taudactylus; species Taudactylus pleione. Next base: position 544,354 of record JAUIMM010000434.1, read on the forward strand.
CAATTTATACATTGCAAATTTGAGACTGATGCTTAGGGAACTTCAAAAGATTAGCAAGGAAATACTGGCACATAGATTAGTGTTAGACTATCTGACAGCCCAAGAAGGAGGGATGTGCATGATAGTAAAAGAGGCCTGCTGTAATTAAATAAATCAGACATATGAAATTGAGGAAGCGATAGAACAGCAGTTTGCTAAGGAATACACAGCAACTATGGTTCAATACGTAATGGTTCTCTTGGCTAATTGGTTTAAAGGAATAGGAGGTTGGTTCATGGGAATAAAAGAACTTGTAGGTGAGGTACTTTTGGCAGGAATTGCTCTGTTCGCCATGTATAGAATAATTAGTTGCTTATTTGAAAAATGCAAGAAAAAACCTGTGACAGCAGCGTTGATGATTGTGGAAGAAATACCCTTGCATGCAGTAGTAGCCTGGTGTTCCAGATATAGGAAGAAAAACCCAATAACTGCAAACAATAGTTGCATTTATTGTAGACATGAGTTGGTTTCCAAACAAGCATTTCAGAAAGTAAATGGGTAACACACAAAGTCAAAGTTTTATTGGAGGACTTAGGATAAACTTGATATAAGATAGTAATGGCTTAGGTGATATTGAATGATCTTTGAATCTATCTACATGCGGTCCTTAAGATAGCTGTGTATGGTAAAGTAGGTACAATTGATGGTTCATTGCGATCTTATTACAAGTATAGGGTCAAGTGTCAATTAAAAGAAGGGAATATGGGGATCAGCAAATAATTAAATGATTAATTAACACATATAACTTTTAGGAATTAATATGTATCTTTCAATTGTGTATCGCAACTGCGATTGTTGCATTATGCGCATGTGTATGCATCGCAGTGTGCATGCATGAAGGCATCATTGCGGTCACAGTGACCATGCAAACCCATCGCTGAGTAATTGATAGGAAGTGAGCATTTGGGGGGTGTTGATGGGGGGATGGTCGGTGAAATGAAGGCATGTCAGTGCATTTGAATGCCTTTACAGCGGCGTACATAAATTACCCACTGCCATGGCATACACAGTGTGAGTACTCACAGCGTGTGACAGGCTTAGTTCTGAGTAAGGTCAGACCTGTTGTAATTGTGCTTGTGGGGCCTATGTTACCGATAGTTTTGCAGACTTACAGATGTGTATATGGAGAAGTGGGCGTCCTTAAGCTGGGCTGCGACAGCATTGCAATCATCAACATATTTTCACAGCGGAACTGCATGCGTAACCCCCCCTAATTGAGAGTTCCCGTTCTTGCTCTTGAACAAAGTATAAGTAAGTATGGGCGAAGCAGAGTCATACAAATTTCAGTTGCATCTCTACAGGCAACTGGAAGTAAAGTTCATTGCCAGTATGCCAACACAAAGGTGGGCTATGGAGATTTGGACATGAGTAAATATGCCTGCAGATGTAAAGTTTGTTCCAAGTATAGACTGGTGAAAGTCAGCACAGAAATTGATGATGGTATCAACATGAGTGTATGGATGAGGGGTGGGCACACTGTACAGCTCCAAATATGGGTAATCACTGTATACATTTCCATGCATGTAATGGGTCTGAGTATGAGGTAATGTCTATGCCGCACGCAAGTGGCTGATGTGATCCATCTGTGCATACATACCAATGGTTACCGCTGGGAGCCACAGAATGAATTTGGATACAAGAGCTGGGGATTTATTAGGCATTTGTGTGAGGTAACGGGGTAAAAAGACTTGGGCGTGTCATGGTCAGCAGCAGCACTAGGTGGCCATATTCAGATGGCTAAACAGCACCTCCATGGGGCTGGTGCAATGTTTGATGGTGCGAGTGTTGGTGCATCTTAATACACACTGTCGCGGACCACCGTGAATTCTCTTCCCATATACGACAATCTGATAGTCGCCGCCATGATCTTCCATCCGTACCTCAGCGCGTGTAGTTATTAGCTCCGGTATCTGCCACCAGCAGGAGACCAATTTAATGCTAAGCGTAAGGCAAGCTTCTGCTCTCCCCTGTACACACAAATTATCAATATTTAAACATAGGTAACATGCCAAACATGAGGCGTTTGGGTCATAAAAACATAGTTTCCAAGAACTAAAATTAGTTTAGTTTAATTCAAGAAATATCTTCAAAGCTTATGTATACAAATTACAAAGGATATAAGGATGTTACATAAAGTCACAAACACAGTTAATCATAATTTCGAGTACACCAAAGAAAATAATAAAATGGGAGAAAACAGACCATTCAGATCGCAACGGATTGAACACTTTGGGATGAAGCCTTTCCAATGACGAATTCAGGTGGCCTGTGTCTTGTCAACAGCCTCAAGCAGAGAATCACCTCTTCTGACCAGTGAGCCTGTATATTATCCCTATGTGCCCAGCTATTTCCCCCTCATCCCCCTTTGGGGGGATACTAACCCTCCCCACAGAGAGTGAATGATTGGCTCACCCAATTTGTTTGAAGTTGTGGGACAGCAAACTGATACCACTTATACAGGTCAAAGTAAGTTTCTTTTGATGCCCAGCTGCACATCCTGACTACAGTCTATAGATCTGGTCCCCCTATGAACAGACCCTGTACTTTGTGTTCAATACCCACAACCACAGATATTAGCAGTTGACCAAGGTTTATGATGCTATAGGAAGGAAAGCCATTCTAACAATCATCCCAGCTTCAAAGAACTAAAAACTAAGGGTTTTGACACCTCACATTAGACTTTAGCATGACATTATACAGATACATCTTCCTACAGAGAGACACATATATATTGACATTTACAAGGGAAAGTTATGGATTTGCTGATGCAATCATGTGCAGTTATGCCCATGGATGCAAAATCTGATTTTTTGCTACACACACAGTGGCGGATTAGCACCACAGCTGGTGGGCATTTACTGTATGAATGACATCAGCCCTTGCATTAGCATAAAGAGGTGGTTGTACTGCGTCAAAACATGTGGTAGCAACTGCTTCAATAGTGCGTGGCTCTGATATATGAATCATTTCCATTCCAAAATATTAAAAAGAGGAGAGGCAATATGGCTGTGAGCGCTATTACCTAATAGAGAGTGGAATCTAACAGTAGGTAGATTGGAAACCAAAGTGAAAATAAAGTAAAAAGTAGGGAAAAATTGGGATGTAGTCAGCAACCTGGTGCACATAATGCCGGCGGTCAGAATTCCAGCTCCAAAAAACCCAAAGGCTGTGATCCCAACGTTGAGCTTTAGGGTTAGGCACTAGGAGGTGGGTTAGGCTGCAGGAGGGGAGCGTTAGGCTGCGGGGGGAGATGGATAGTGTTAGGCTGCGTAATGTTAAGGGTTAGGCTGTGGGGGGGACAGGATACAAGAGGGGAGGGTTAGGCTGTAAGAGAGGAGGGTTGGAATTGTGCTGTGGAACAGTTAGGGTTAGGCTGCTAGGTGAAATAGGATGCAGGAGGGGAGGGTTAGGCTTAGGGGGGAGACGGTTACTGTTAGGCTGCGGAACGTTAAGGGTTAGGCTGTGGGGGGAACAGGATTCAAGAGGGGAGGGTTAGGCTGCGGTAAAGGAGGGCTAGGGGAAGAGTTAGAATAGTTTTCTGCATGTATCAGGATTTCCATCATTCAAGATTATGCTGCCTGGATTCTGATTTTTTTTTTCCAATTCTGTAAGGCTCCCTCTATGCGAGCTGTGGCCTTTTAATAGAAGACATTTGCCTAGTGACGGTTAGGTTGAATGTTCCTTAGCAGGTTCACCATGTTTTTTCTTGCTTTCCGGAGCTCGCATCTAAAGAATGCTAATTTTGGTCGGAAAGTCTTACGTTCAGCTTTTTCTGAGCGTACCCTTCCCTAGTGGCGGATTTTGAATGTCCCCATGGTCCAGTGTCCCCCAGATCGGATGAAGGAGAAAATTGGAGTTTTGTACTTACCATTAAATCCTTTTTTCCATCCATCTGGGGGACACAGCGTTCCCACCCTTACGCTCAGTTCTTTGTTCGTGATTGTGTTACGGTTGATATGTAAGTTTTACTACGTGATTCACCCTTGGTTTAGGGCTACTTTTGAAGTTGTACTGAGGACCATGGGTTGTAGAGGGGAGGAGCTAAAGTTAAACTAGTCTTCGGACCCTCAAGCAATCAGCAGAAAAAAAAAGGATTCGCATGAAAATTATTGGCCTGGCGCTTATTCATATATTTGCAAATTTATGTAACTAATACCTCTGAATTTCTATTATTATGCAGGATTCAAGTATTTTTGCTGATATTGCTGCAGTGTGCTGGAGGGCAAATCCCTTTTTTTCTGTAGTTCAGTGTAATCCCCGCCCTTTACAAGCACCAGTGCAAAGTCATTAAGCTGATGTGAGCGACCACCATACTTTTTGTTTGCAGTTCGGTGAGGCATGAAGGAAGCCAACATTGGGAGGATGTGCTGGTTCGTTTAGTGCCATTTGAAGGTTTCTGGGGTACCTCCTAGGTGAGTCAGCTCTCGGCTTATACATGCGCTGTTATCATGCAGTACATTAATTTGTAATTACATGACCCAGAGTGGGTGCTACTATTAGGTAGCAACAATTATTTTGGGGTGAGCGTTTGGGCGTGGGGCCCCCGGAGTTGCTCTGGCTGGGCCTTTTTCAGGGCATCACCACTTAATTCACATAGATATTTTTTCATCACTTTTATATTTGTTTGTCTATTATTTATGTAATTTTAACTCTCTCTTTAAATTAACACTTATTGATTTATCTTTACATATCTATACTTTACACTTCACTATCACTCACCAGATTCAACTTCCACCATGCTGTAAAATCCCGCAACCTCACTGCCTGACGAGCGCCAGCGTCCTGGCCCACATATGACAGGATGTCCCTTGTCGACTCCAGGGACAGCTAAGTGTTGTCTTCAGCCGTACTCGCCCACCCCATCACACAACTCCCATTATCTTTGCACATATGAAATGACAGCAAATGTGCATTGTGGAGAGATTGGATGCTGATTTATGTCATTCATAATCCTGTTGTAATAGACAGGTACACCAATCGGTAATTCTTTTTTCCAAATAGGATGGCCATACTTGGATCAGTTCTCAGCTCTTCCCTGTCCTCACAGTGAAAACTTATATGAAAAATATTAAACAATATGGCACTTCGTTAACCTGTTTTTATTATAAGAGCTCAATAAGGTGTCAATAAAGAGAAATAGTACAATAAAACAAAAAAACATTAAAATGTAACACGATAATCTTTTATTGACCACACTAGACCTAGATGACAAAATAACAAGTACATGCCTGCAGATATAACCTGGGGTCATTCCATATCAGATCACCCCAAAAAAAAAAATGTACACCACCAATCTCAGATTTAAAAAAAATAAAAATAACGAGAGGATGTTAAAAAAACTAGTTCTGCCAAATATCTCGACTGTCTGTTAGTTTCCAAAATATTGATTTTTCAATTAATTAAACTATTTACTAATCACAGCTTTTTTATTCAGTTTATTTGAAGGATCATGGGTCTTTATTAAAGGATCACCACAAAATTTGGACCCCTAAGGTAACTTTCTCTCCCTAATCCAAAAATAAAAACCAAATTACTTTATCTGCATTACGTTTCGAATTACAGCAAAAATTCAAGATTTTGGAACAGAATTAAAAACGCAAAGGTTAAATCAACATTGCATATCCCAATTTACCAACAAATGTGTTATCCTGGCCTTCAAGAGATGATAAGTATTTTGTACCTTTTATTCATGTCTTCTGTATAAAGGAAGTTCCTACAATTTAAGGAAGTATTGGATAGTACCCAGATTAGATTTCTGTTAATGCTGCCTTGAGTATTATGTAGGGTTTCTTACCAGTTGCCTGTATTTAGTCAAAGGCCATAGGTGGAGAAGATTGATGCCTGTTCATCACAATTCTCTCAGGTTTACAGCCTTTAGGATTGGATGATAAGTTTTATGTTGATAGATATCTCCTATGTGATGTACTGATGTGTTCTCTTTATGCTGTGACTTCATTTGCACCAAATAGCCCCACCAGGGATTTGGGCGTGCCGAGTGGCTTTTCGCTTAAAATGTGCATCTTATTCACATAAATAAAACTACTGGAAGCTACAAAAATGCATTGATAGTGTACGCAGCCCACTGTGATTTGCCGCATTGGTACATCTGTGTCTGAATCTGTGCAAAAGTGGTTCCAATAGAAAAAGCTGCAGCTTTCCTCATGCCAAGTTGAGTGGCGCTTAATCGGTGACTTTATACGTGTAAAACTAATTATTGCGTTGTTCAATTAGCATCATAGCATCTCTGGTACACTGAGTATTTTTTTTTTGATTCTGCAATGCATTTACGAAGCAAAATTTAAAAAAAAACTAGGGTACGCTACTCTTGTCGAAGCGTCTTTGATACATAGAGCGTCTCGTGCCTTATGGCATGTAGATGCAAGGATTATACTGATTCATCTGTACATCTGCACCTTTTTTGAGTACATCATTACTTTCCTGCACTGGAACTGGCTGCAACAGCTTGACCACAGCATGGGACAGCAGAGCTCTATAACGGCTGGGTTCCATCACCACAAAAAAGCAGGATAGACCACAGGAAATAGAGCAGGAAAAAAGCACTTTGTAAAGCTAGGCAGTACAAAGCAATGCACAGTAGCTAGCAATGTAGAGAGTTCAGCAGGGTAAAAACCAAACCTCATTAATCACAGAGCAAACAGAAGTGTGCAGAGCTAAAATGGCTGCTGCTATTTATACCCCCAGTGAAGCCCATCCCTCTATTTAAATTTAAGGCCACCCAATCGCATGATCGCATGTTTTTATTTGAGGCACGATCCGTCATATAGGGAAGAGTATTGTACAACAGATCGTATGTAAAATGTGTGTGAACTATGCACTGAAACGTATGGCAGGGCAATGGAGCTTCGGGGAGTTCAAGGGAAATCATAGGATGAATCTTATCTTATGCTGGTCATACTAGTAACATTGCTATATGTGGGACGATTTTATTATCACTTAATTGTGGCCTTAAGGTAATATACCTGAGCAGCATAATATTTTGTATGAATGTTTGTGTTTTTATTAATGCTTGTGTACATTATTAATTGCAATGATATGTAATGAAATAATTTTTTGCTTGATACAGTACTTTTAAGTGTTACATTTTTGTATTAAAAACAATATGTCAGGAATCGCCCTTACTCTTGGGGTCGTGCTGCTCTGTCCTGGTTGTGGTCAAGGCCTGGATGCTCTCAGAGTGTGCTGTTGATAGGCTTCCAGTGTGGTGGTGGTCTCAGGAGCCCAAAGCACTGGCGGCGTTCCCATCTGCTCTGGACACTGGGCACCGCTATGTTGAGAAGCAGGGTATAAATACCTTTCACTGGCAGCATTCAGTGCCTGAGCTTCATCGCTGTTAGACATCCAAGGCTCCAGCTCTCAGGCTAGTTGTCTATGGTTCACTGGACTACTCCAGTGGTTATTCCACTCCAGCTACAGTTGTGCGTCCAATCCACTCCAGCTCCAGTTGTGCTAAAGTCTGATTACACTCCGGTTCCAGTTATGCTATAGTCCGGTCCCATTATGGCTCCAGTTGTGCTGTAGTCCAGTCCCACTCTGGTTCCAGTGTGTGTTACATTCCAGTTACAGTCCATTCCCAGTTTATACGATCCAGTACAAGTCCCAGTGTCTTATCCCAGTGCGCCTTTCCTTCCAGTTCTGTTATGCCGCTTAACATCCATTACCTTTTACATCTATGAGGAAGTGTTACATACATCCCTCTGTACTCTAAACCTTCCGAGCTATCAGAGAACAGGTATATAGATCTCTCCAGAGAAGTCCAGAGTCCCCAGTCCTGGCACAATATATTTACTAATTAGTAGTTTTGAATGGATAATGATCCAGATTATCGTATGGGAGCTGCTTGTTTTTACTCTCAGCTGATTAGTGCAATTGGTCTTGGCTATTGTGCCTTAATTTTACATTTATTGAAACATATTCCTGGAGTAGTCTGAACTATCCATTTACTAACATTGACTATAATAGTGCTTCCAAGTTCCAAGTCTTCAGTGTGTTTCCATTTGTGATTTCAAGCTAATTTTTTGTTAACAACTCGCCTGCTCTTTTGTGGGTTCAAGTCAACTGATCCTGTATTAGATACTTCAGCCTGTGTTGCAGCTTTGAGAGTTCCACTTCATCTCCAGTTCTATTCTGGTCTTGACTGCTCCAAGATTGCCTCTGTGACTCTCTGCTCATCAAATCATTGGTGTGACCATCGATGATGGTTGATGTCCTCACGGTCCTCTCACTGAGAGGTTAGTCGTGGTTTGTGCTGTGTTTCCAGTGGTGTGGCTGACTCTGGGTTCTGGAGGTTGAGTACTGGATATGCATCCCTCTCTGAGAGTTTAGGCTCCAGGCACCCAGCACTGGTAGTCGAGTTTTACCACTGTCAGTGGATTCCAGGTGGGCCAATGGCTATAAGAGTTGGCTCCTGCCTAGTTCCTGAGTTCTAAACTATTAGTTCTACCTGAACAGTCCTGAGTGTCATAGCTTTGGTTGGGTTCCTCTAAAATAGTTACAGGTACTAGCTGAGAGGGGGTTCCGGTAGTCACCAACCTCCCTGATGACCATGGGGTATTTTCCATGTTGGTATCCATCCCCGATCTATGAGTAATCATTTGATATGCTCACCTGATTTCCTATTCTTATCAGGCCAGTCCATGGGTCCTAACTCAGATCTTACCCTCAAGTCTGTGACATGTATTCAATATTAGATGTGATGTGAATGGCAAAGTCAAGGGCAGAAAGTGAGGAGGAGGGAGGCAGAGGAGGGAAGAGATGACAGGGGTTGAATGACTAGGAGGAGGTAATAGTTGGGATATATGACTGTTTAGAGTGGGAGAGGGAAGTATTGTAGGTTGAGATGATTAATTTGAAATAGAGAAAGTCAGCATTGGAGATTTCCTCCACTTTTATGAATGTCGAGAAATCATACAGACAGGGCCGCCATCAGGGGGGGACTTCCGGGACTAGAATCCCTGGCCCTGACAGAAAGGGGGCCCATCTGACAGTGAAGTGGACACTGGTTAAGCACTGGGGGAGTTTCGAAAGTGGTGCTGACTGCGAGCCAATGGTAGCTCTCAGACCAGCAGCCTATCAGGAGAGGACACAGCGGCGGCTCCTGATTGGCTGTCGGTCTGCGATCTCCGAATAACTCGCGGCTGGCACCAAATTCAAAATACAGCTGCCTCCGAGAACCTGGGCCCCTCTCTCTGGGTGACACTGTGAGCAGCAGCCAGTCCGGCAACCACAAGCCGGCGGGGAGAGGCTGGGCCAAGAAGAAAACAGCCAAGGGAGAGGGAGAAGTAGCAGCAGTGGGGGAGGGGTCAGTAGCAGCGGCCACAGTGAAGAGGAAATGCTGAGTCAGCCAGGAGCAGGAGAGGCTGCGGGGGTCCCACTTCCCATACAGGTACAGAGATTCCAGCTTTCCCACTTTTATACTGTGAAACATTACATGACTCATCGTAACATTAATAATAATTAATTTCCTTCTGCTGATAAGGTACTTTCTTACTTTTCACTTATTGTTATATAATATTTTTTTTTTTAGAATTTCTGATAGTTATAATTGTAATAAGTCAGTTACAGAGCCGTGTTTATCAGGATACGTATTCTCACTACCCACCACATGGAAATCACATCTGCGTAATTATGTGTGAATTTTTTTTCCCTGAACTATAATGACCACAGATCACATCTGCAAATTGGCCTTTGAGAATGAAATAAACATAACTCATTGCGAAAAGGGAATATTACTATAAATAGAATGAACACAGCCATTTACGTATTAATTCAGGTCATTACATATAATTATAGTTATCTCTATAAAGCTGGGTGATAGCAGTGAGGGAGAAATAGAGAGACTTGTCCAATGTAAGTATAAGTAATCTATTATAATATTATTATAACTAACTTACATATAGTAATGTCATAACAGTGATCAATGTACCTTCATCACACAGTCTCACATACAGTACACACATTATCTACTGTCACTACACCTCCATCATACACCTTCACCTACTGTCTATACATCTCCATCATACACCCTCATCTATACACATCACTGTCACTACACCTCCATCATACACACTCATCTATACACATCACTGTCACTATACCTCCATCATACACCCTCATCTATACATATCACTGTCACTACACCTCCATCATACACCCTCATCTATACACATAACTGTCACTACATCTCCATCATACACCCTCATCTATACACATCACTGTCACTACACCTCCATCATACACCCTCATTTATACACATCACTGTCACTACACCTACATCATACACCCTCATCTATACATATCACTGTCACTACACCTCCATCATATACCCTCATCTATACACATCACTGTCACTACACCTCCATCATACACCCACATCTATACACATTACTGTCACTACATCTCCATCATACACCTCATCTATACACATCACTGTCACTACATCTCCATCATACACCCTCATCTATACACATCACTGTCACTACACCTCTATCATACAACCTCATCTATACACATCACTGTCACTACACCTCCATCATAAACCCTCATCTATACACATCACTGTCACTACACCTCCATCATACACCCTCATCTATACACATCACTGTCAATACACCTCCATCATACACCTCATCTATACACATCACTGTCACTACACCTCCATCATACACCCTCATCTATACACATCACTGTCACTATACCTCCATCATACACCTCATCTATACACATCACTGTCACTACACCTCCATCATACACCCTCATCTATACACATCACTGTCACCACACCTCCATCATACACCCTCATCTATACACATCACTGTCACTACACCTCCATCATACACCCTCATCTATACATATCACTGTCACTACACCTGGATCATACACCTCATCTATACCCATTACTATCACTACACCTCCATCATACACCCTCATCTATACACATCACTGTCACTACACCTCCTTCCTACACCCTCATCTATACACATCACTGTCACTACACCTCCATCCTACACCCTCATCTATACACATCATTGTCACTACACCTCCATCCTACACCCTCATCTATACACATCACTGTCACTACACCTCCATCCTACACCCTCATCTATACACATCACTGTCACTACACCTCCATCATACACCTTCATCTATACACATCAGTGTCACTACACCTCCATCATACACCCTCATCTATACACATCACTGTCACTACACCTCCATCATACATCCTCATCTATACACATCACTGTCACTACACCTCCATCATACATCCTCATCTATACACATCACTGTCACTACACCTCCATCATACACCCTCATCTATACACATCACTGTCACTACATCTCCATCATACACAACATCTATACACATCACTGTCACTACACCTCCATCATACACCCTCGTCTATACACATCACTGTCACTATACATCCATCATACACCCTCATCTATACACATCACTGTCACTATACATCCATCATACACCCTCATCTATACTCATCACTTTCACAACACCTCACTCCTACACCCTCTCCATTACTGGGTTGGCTACTGCACCAAATAACAGGAAATATCTGAGAGAAATAGTTTGACTCCTAATTAATATTTGAAATATAGAATTTGACGGCAGACAAGAACCACTTGGCCCATCTCGTCGGCCCTGTTTTACCTTTAGGTAACCTCAACCCATGTAATCCTCAGTTCTTTGTAAGGATATTCTTATGCCTATCCCAAGCATGTTTATATTTTTCTACTGTCTTAGCCTCTATTACCTCTAATGAGAGACTATTCCACATATCTACTACACTTTCTGTGAAGAAATTTTTCCTGAAATTTCCTTTGAACCTACCTCCCTCCAGTGTCAGTACAGATCCTCGTGTTTTAGTACTTTTCTTCTTTTGAAGAATGTCTCCCTTCTGCTCTTTGTTAAAGCCCATGATATATATGAAAGTTTCTATCATGTCTCCCCTTTACTTTATCTGTTCCAGATTATACATATTGAGATTTCTTAGTCTATCCTGGTACGTTTTGTGGTGTAGACCTTGCACCATTTTATTTGCCCTTTTTTGTACAGTCTCTAATGTATTTATATCCTTCTGGAGATATGGCCTCCAGAACTGAGCACAGTATTCTATATGAGGACATACCAAGGACCTATACAGTGGTATTATCACTTCTTTCTTTCTGCTACTGATTAACTTCCTTATGCAACCAAGCATCTGACTTGCCTTTCTCATTGCTTTGTTACACTGCTTACCTGCCTTTAGCTCACCGGAAAAAGTGACTACCAGATCCCTTCATCCTCTGTAGTTTCCATTAGAGTACCGTCAATACTATATTTAGCTTTTGGGTTCTTGAAGACCAACTGCATAATTTAGCATTTTTAGCATTAAACTGTAGTTGCCACATTCTTGACCATTCCTCTAGTCTAACTAGATCCTGTATAATTTGTTTTATCTTTCCAGGTATATTTTCCCTGTTGCCTATTGTTGTGTCATTTGCAAAAAGACATAGATTCCCTTTTATTCCATTTGCAATGTCACCAACAAAGATATTAAAAAGCACTGGTCCAAGTACAGATCCCTGAGGTACTCCACTTGTCACAATTCCCTCCGGAGACTTCACTCAATTTACTACAACTCTCTTTTCTCTATTCTGCAACCAAGTTCTTATCCATTTAACTATCTTCGAATCCAGTCCCAAGTTTTCAAGTTTATTCATCAGTCTGTGATGTGGTACAGTGACAAAAGCCTTACTAAAGTCTAGATAAGCTATATCTATCCCCCCCAGTCTATTACTTTAGTCACTCAGTCAAAAAAATCAATAAGATAGGTTTGACATAATCTCTCCCTAGTAAACTGATGCATTTTGGGATCCTGTAAATTGTTGTATTTGAGATGTTCTACAAGTCTTTCTTTTGATAGTGATTCCATTGCTTTCCCTACTACTGATGTAAGGCTCACTGGTTGGTAGTTAATTGCCTTTTCCATGCTTCCATTTTTGTGCAGAAGGACAAAGTTTGTTTTTCCAGTCCTCTGGAATTACTCCTATAGCTAGAGACTGGTTGTTATCAGGACCCCTTTAAGCTCTTTTGGTATCATTGGGTGTATCCCATCTGGCCCCATTGATTTATCCACTTTCAGTTTTGTCAGTTCTGTTAGGACCTTTTCCTCTGTAAGTATACCTTTATCTACCTCATGTTCATCCTTGCAACTTAACTGTAGCCCTTTTCCCTCTCCTTCTGTAGTGAATACCGAGCAAAAATAACCATTAAAATGATCTGCTATGGTCTTGTCTCCCTCCAAAAGACTTGCACTGTCTGTCTTCTTTCTTATTATTCCATAATTTGATTTTCTTCTTTAATTTACATACTTAAAAAAGTTTTGGCCCCTTTACTTACTGACTGGGCCATTTTCTCTTCAGCCTGTGCCTCTGCACATCTGATCATCCTCTTGGCCTCCCTCTTTCTGACCAGATACACCTCTCAGAACAACATTGTTTGTAGTCCCTGGTACTTTGTGCTGTATACAGCTTTGTGGAATTTTATGGCACTTAATATATAAAAGATGATAATAATAATAATAATAATAATAATAATAATAATAATAACGATTTGTATTTTCTGCTTACAGATGATATACAGACTGATTCATACATCATGGACCGTACTTACACTGTGGGTCTGAATTTCATCTTTTGCATCATTTTAGTCTCTTCCATGGATCAGAGATGTGGACTTCCCCCTCTGACAGTACTACAGGGCATAAAACAGCCTGGAGATATCATGATCGGAGTATTATTAGGCCTTCATGCTGACAAAATTTACCAAAAACTTGCATTTAATGTGAGACCACCAAAGACCTTGTGTACAATGTAAGTAAATATTACTGATGTAATTATAGAACCTAAGTTATAGCTAAGAGTAAATCCCTTTAGAAAGCTATAGGCAAAATCATGTTATGCTGCTGAAGGGCAAATAGAAAAACTTGCAGGCATTATGGGCATGGGGTGCATCCTAGTTCAACTCTAAATTGTAGTTAAGTAATTGAGTTCTGTTGTACAGTAATGGCAGAGAGCATTTGTGCTGCATCCAAAAACACAGGGCCGGCTCCAGGGGTAGACGTGCCCTGTGACAGAAAGATGCCTTGCACTCTGAAGTCGCACGTGGCAAAGCCGCACGCGAATGAAGATGGGGCATGGCCTAATTACCATAGACCATGCCCATTATGTGACGTTATTTGGGTGTGTGGCCACATGGCACGCCTCCCTTGTAACGTCAGACTGGGGGCATGCCCAGCACTTCATCACTAGCTAGGATTCTCCCAGCACTGAATGGATGCCGCACACATGCATGCTGCATCCATTCAGCTGCTACGGGGACCGGCACCCCTGCAACTAATGGGGGTTCCCAACCTCCTGAGCAGACCACCGGCAGGACTCTTTGGCCAATGGGTGGAACAGTGGGACAGTGCTGTCCTGCTGAAATTGGGATGTTGGGCAGGGGTGCGCCCCTGTTCAACAGCACTGGTCGAACAACCCAAGAGCCAGCCCTGCAAAAACACCATTGCAGCATGTGCACCACTAGCATTGAGACATTGTCTAGCCAAAGGCGGATTTATAACCTTTGCTGTTCGTTTTACCTAACTGTAATTGAGACCTTGGGATAATTCCTAAGAATCAATTTTGCTGTCTATTGTATTCCGGTAGACATTGCCATCATATTACTGTCAAAAAGTCCAGTATTTACCAACCATTGGATTTGAGCATCAGTAATGCTCGAAGGTGATGTTCATCATGTATTTTCTGTCTAAAACCCTGTCTGGTTACCCAATTTCCACAGGCAAATAGAAGCATAATTCTGAGGGAAGTCAATGAGCACATTTTATGGAAAAACATGATAGTGATCCAAATAAATTATGTTTCATAGGATTAAAGAAAATAAAGGTACCATGGAGAGGTGGGAATATGAAGATATCCTCACTAAAGAGGAAACAAAAAATATTTTTGAATTAGGTACTCTTAATCCCAAAGGATTAAATATAGACCTAGAACTTGCTCCGTTTTTAAGATTAATTTTGAATACCCCTTTTTCCCATCCCCTAAGAACTATGTCTGGTAATAAGTAGAAACATATAACACTTTCCAATATCTCTCTTCTTTTTATTCAAAAAATATTTCCGATACATATGCTTTAAATCATATGCTTTTATCTTTGTTTCAATTATACAGTATGTATTCCTAAACCTTAGGTATTCAGTAATATATCCCCCCTGTTCCTTTTAAAATAATTTTAATTTGAAATAAGGTAAGAAATGATTAATATACTTTTTTTAAACTAGTTTTATTATATTTTACTTGTTTTATGTATTGTGCATATGTGTAATACTAGTGGACTATTGGTGAACTCCTAAATAGAAAATACAAAACCTCTCTAAAGACTAACTAAGGGCGGAAATAAATACACCATTTTGGCATCAAGAGGGCAATTGTGAGAAACTCCACAGCACTGTAAGAAGGGAACCAGGCTAGCCAATCAACCATCTGTTTATCCTGAGGAAGCCACGCCAGGCGAAATGCGTAGATTACAGATTCCACCGATTGGAATCCCATTGGAGATTGTGCTATACCATCACGGCCATACAGAACAGTCTGCCGGCAGACACATAGCCATTCGGAACCCCAAGCTGACGAGAGAGAACCGGCTAACCATCCGCGGCAGTCACGAGGGACTTGCATCACACAGGTTAGTGCAATTCCAGCACATTGCACTTTTGCACCGCACATATATACCAGCCCTGAACGGGAGAGAAAATGGACTAGGGGGACCAGTTGTTCAGTTAGAACAGAGACTGATAACCTCCCACTGCACGTTGCACTTTTACAACAGAAGATCACCTTATTCAAGGCTGCATACGGCATTTTACCTTTGTCATTTATATATATGTTGGACATTTAAATTAAGAGACACCAATCCATATAGAGAAAGGGGAAGTAAAACGTATAACGTGTTCCACCGATGCTCTGATCTATTTTGGATTTGGACTGGAATAAAATTCACTTATATATGTTCGTGTTGTATTGTTATAATACCAGTATTAGGTTGCATGGGGTTTTAAATTCTACAAAGTTGTTTTTATAGATTGAAATTATTTATATTGTGAATAAATTGACATATATACATATATACAATTTGAATCATTCATTATTATTAACAATATAGATACAAAGTATGCGCTGAACTCATATATATATATATTTTTCTTACCACTGCCCACCCAAGTAGCCTATTTGCCCACATGCTCCCTCGGTGTGCCCAATTGCCCACCATCATTTCCCTGATTTGCCTCCACAAGCAGTCTGCTTCCACTGCCCTGGCATCTCCATGATCTGCTCCTCTGTCAGAAGCCTGCTTTGCCACATGACACACAGTTTCTTACCTTACTCTACGGGGGTTGTGTATCCATCAAGCACAAGCAACCTGAACACTAAGGACCTGATTCAGAGATGGACGGAAATGCAGAGTCGCACACTGTGCAACTCCATCCATTTAAAAAGCAAATGCCGAAGGAGGTGTCACACACCTCCGTGCTGCATTTCAGTGATCCCAGCACTGCTACCGAGGATGCATTAAATTAAAAGATATATAGACAGCGTAGTAGAAGCGTATATGTATAAATAATTTGAAATGTGCCCCAAACATTTGAAGATAAATAAACAATATTTATTTAACATGTTGTCCTGACCCTTGTGGTCCTAAAAAGCATATAGACATACACCATAAATAAAAATAAACATAATCATCAAAAACATATTATACACAGATAATATATAAAATATTTATAAAACATATAATGTAAATTGAGTTTCCACAACAGAAGGGAATTAATAAGAGAAATCCTTTAATTTCTGAAAGTTCCTTTGCACAAGTTGCATTGGGATCTTTAATCTAAAAATGTTAATATGAATATATAGATCCACAGTGTGAAAAAATAAAAAACATTTGTTGATATTAAAAATGTAGGTAGCTCCGTTTTAGACACAATGGCCCTCATTCAGAGCCGCTCGTTAGCGGCAGTACGCTCGTTCCGAGCGATGTTTGCACATCTGCGCATGCGTACGCTTTTTAGTACGCATGCGCGAACCAGTCAGTGCGGCCGAAAATCGTTTGTACGCTATATAGCGAGTGCCTGCTATTTTGAGTGACAGAATGAGGCGTATGTGGGTGGTAACAGGGGAAGGTGCTTGAAAATGGGGAGTGGAGATCCGAACGCAGGCGTGCTTAAAGGTCAAAACGGGCGTTTTATGGGTGTGTATATTTAAAACAGCAGCGTCATTGACCACGTCACTGGGTTATTTTAGAGCCAGAACTGCTCGCAAATTTGTGGTAGCAAACACCAACCACAAGAATAGCGAGCAGTTCATACGCTGGTCGATGTACTCGATTAATCTAATAAATAGCGGACATGACGTAGGATGCGTGCGGCCAGGAGGCATTTTTAACAAATAAACGAGCGTATGTTTTGCTCGTTCGTTCAGACTTAGAGGTGTGAACAGACTGCAATGTGCGTACGGATCATTTGAATAGCCACCCCTTGTTTTTAAACGAACGACCGCAAATAGCGAACGGCTCTGAATGAGGGCCAATGTTCCAAATGAATGTATCAATACATGGTTGTATTATTTCAACCTCATTAAGGAAATATGCCGTTCATTGGATTTGCCAAAGATGTATTAAATATCAAATAGACAGTGTAGCACAGCTGTCGGTATAAACAAGGAAAAGAGGATTGATCTTTTACCTCCTACTTCCCATGGAGGGGACGACCAGAATGGAGAACTGTGAGCGTCTCTTGTTCCTAAATAGCTGTCTCCTGCAGGAGAATGTTTAGCTGGAAAGTAGCCAAAGTCTCCGCTCCCAGTCTCCGTCTGATGGCGGGGAGTGTGCTGACAGGTGCGGGTAACGGGACGCTCAACCTCCGTATTTGGTATTTTTTCAGAGGGATGTGGCAGCTGGAGGTAAATCCTCCTTAAATACGTAGACAGATGATTGCAATGTAAAACACCTGTGTGGCTTTGAATCAGATAGCAGCACTGAGTTTAGGGTGTACCACGGAGCAGACATATACAATTTAAATGTAGGCACATATACAAATATAAAAAGGTTTTAAATAACTGTTACGATTTTAATAAATAAATAGCATGCACAGATAGCAATTAGCATGTCACAAAAAAGAACTGTTTATAAATAAATAATAATCACCCGATCAGATACGGTGAAAATTCAATAGATCTAATTCTATCGCAGTTCTAGACATATTTGATAGGTGCATTGATACATATGCATATAGAAAAAATATCTAATAGGTATAACTAAAAAATAATATTTAATATTTATGAGAATTTTTAATAATATTTTTCTAAGAAGGATGGCTTATTTAGACAAGACAAAACCAAACATATAAAAATTGATACTAACTACAAATGACAATACTATGGTATATAATTATTATAGCTAACTAAATATAAAATTACTATAACTAAACTAGATACGAAAATGGTAAGGACTAGCATGTATCTGAGAATCTATATATCTATACACAATTATCTCAGAGCCCTCTAAACATCTCTAACATATCTGTTGCTCATCCCCTTAACTGGATACAAGAATAATGTGTATATTGACAGACAGCTATTTAGGAACAAGAGACGCTCACAATTCTCCATTCCGGTCGTCCCCTCCGTGGGAAGTAGGAGGTAAAAGATCAATCTTCATTTCCTTGTTTATAACGACAGTTGTGCTACACTGTCTATTTGATATTTAATACATCTCTAGCAAATCCAATAAACGGCATATTTTCTTAATGAGGTTGAAATAATACAACCATGTATTGATACATTCATTAGGAACATTGGTCCTCATTCAGACCCGGTCACAAGCGCTGAGCGCTCGCAACCGGGTCGATGTTTATGCCCTGCACACGCACAGCGGCCGCACTGCGCGTGCGCAAGCCCTGGAGCGAGAGAGAATTTCTCTCGCTCTGGAGCTCACTACAAAAGGGCCGGCTGTCGATGTTGATCGACATCTCGCCCTGTTTTGTAGGCGGGGCGGGGGGGTGGTTTCACAAATGGAGGCAGTCCTTAAGGAATGCCTGCCGTTTTGTGGGCGGCCACACTGACATCAGCAGTGATGTCAGTGGGGAGCTTCCTGCTCGATCAGAGGAGGAAGCTCCCTGGGGCTTGCAGTTGCCGAGACCCAACCTTAGGGTCTCGTCTCAAGCCCCGATGGTCGCGATGGTCTTGACCATCGTGACCATCATCCTGGTCGGTTGCTAAAGCTGTGGGTTACCTACCAGGAGGCTGCACTGGGGTCACTATCGGAACAATTGTGATCATGGGGGGTTGCGATTGTTCGTGATGATCTATAGGCCAGCTAAAGCTTCCCGAAGCCTGGCCAGGTACTGGCAGCTTGAAAGTCCAGGAAGTCTGCAGACTCTGGCCACGTCCCTCCCGGAAACCTCCTGCACATGCGCAGTCCTCCCACCATCAGAGATGTGCACTAACCATCGGGTTCACGTACATCTCTGAATCAGGCCCTTAGCCCAGAAACAATATACCATGCTACTTGCAGCTACAGCAGGAGTCAGGGAGTTTGGCTGTAATGCGAGATAGTCACATGGTCTGATCACATGATCGGCTTACTCCTGATGATGACAGAGGGGTATATTTATGGAAGTGAAGGGGAACTATCCATTACCACATGTTCAGGGGAAGGGCGTGGCACCAGAGGCAGCTTGGCACCATAGCAGCCGCACCCCCTGCACCTATGGTAGTTGCGCCAGTGACCCCTTCTGTGACAATGTGATCTTGAAGTTTTCTTTTCTGACAGCCGATTTGCTGTTGCTTTTATAATTCATGCATGTGGCCCAAATAAACACTTTGTGTGGCCCAACAGTGTGAGCCCAACTACAATTGTTAAATGGCCCAGCCTGGTTCCCCACCCACTTATTTACTCTGCTCAGCTGGCCTAGTGTTACTAGTTAAAATAAACATGGCTGACAGGGGAGCTGCTGCGCATGCCCACCCGCAGAAGCTCCTCCCATAAGCCTTTGCGGAGCCATCAGTCACCACTGATGGTTCCGCCTCCATCTCATCCGGGGGCCTTTCTCCAGCCTGTCTGCAGCCTTCCCTGCACACACAGTAGCAGCCTGCAGCCCTACACAGATAGAAGTCAAGAACTGGAGCCAGCGCCATACCACCAATTCTGACTGTATTACAGTAGTGTTACAGTAAGTAAATTTACACTTTAATAAATCTCTCTGCCTGACTAGTGTAAAGGCAGGGGGGGGGGTTGGTGCTGCCGACATGGCAGGTGAATCTGGGGAATGGTGAAGCTTAGAGATGGTCTAAGGAATATTGAGGCTGGTAGTCAGGGGCTGGGGAATGGTGAGGCCTAGACATGGGGGGGGCACAGACTTGTTCAGTGCACATGTGTGTGGGGAGGTGAGCATGTATATAATTTTGTGGAGAGGGGTTCTGGAGCATATCATTACTGGGGGAGTGGGGCTGGTGTTTGTGGAGCGTATTATTACAAGGGGGGGTCTGAAGTATATTATATTAATATGTAATGTGAGGATGGGGTCTGGAGCATATTATTGCGGGGGGTATCTGGAGCATATTATTATATTATGGCATGTGGAGATGGGTTCTGGACTGGAGCATATTATTATATTATGTCATGTGGAGATGGGTTCTGGACTGGAGCATTTTATTATATTATGTCATGTGGAGATGGGTTCTGGACTGGAGCATATTATTATATTATGTCATGTGGAGATGGGTTCTGGACTGGAGTATATTATTATATTATGTCATGTGGAGATGGGTTCTGGACTGGAGTATATTATTGAGGGGGTGTCTGCAGCATATTATTATATTATGTCATGTTGGGATGGGGTCTGGAGCATATTATTGAGGGTGGTGTCTGGAGCATATTATTATATTATGTCATGTATGGATGGGGTCTGGAGCATACTATTGAGGGGGATCAGGAGCATTATTATATTACTTTTTCTTTTCTTGCAGCCCACACACTGTTAGACCCTAATATTCGGCCCAGGATTTTGAGTTTGACATGCCTGGTCTAGAGGGTTAGATATATCCTCTTGTTTTAAAAGTCATGCATCATCCAAATAACCATTTCCATGAACTGCTCAAGTACAATAGGCTGCATTAGCTATTCCTATTGTTTGAGGGGTGCATAAGGGGCTCTATCACTCTTAAGACATTTCCTTATAGCAGAAAAAAAACTTTAGTTAGGGCTGCCATTGAGTACTGAATGATAATAAATGACTGCCAATAATTTGCCACTTTAATTAATTGGGAGGTTTTCGTTGAAAGTTAGGTTGGACTTTCAGGTGAGACACTTATTGTTGCTTCCACACACCTGCTGAAGGAGCTCCCACGCACCTGCTGGAGGTGCTCCCACACACCTGCTGGAGTAGCTCCCACACACCTGCTGGAGGAGCTCCTACACACCTGCTGGAGAAGCTCCCACACACCTGCTGGAGTTGCTCCCACACACCTGCTGGAGAAGCTCACACACACCTGCTGGAGGAGCTCCTACACACCTGCTGGAGGAGCTCCCACACACTTGCTGGAGGAGCTCCTACACACCTGCTGGAGAAGCTCCCACACAGCTGCTGGAGGAGCTCGCAAACATCTACTGGAGGTGTTTCCACACACCTGCTGGCGGAGTTCCCACACACCAGCTGGAGGAGATCCCACACACAGGTTGAGCAGTTGAATAGCCACAGTTTACTGTATACCCCAAAAGTTATATTATCTTTGAGCACTATGTTTATTTCTGTAAGCAAAAGTATTGTTTCAAACAGTTTAATGTGATATATATTAAATTAAAACACAAAGCAAAATGTACAGTATTTCATATCATCTTTTATCAATCCTAAAGGTTCAGTTTGGACTACTATCAATTTATTCACATCATAATGTTCAGCATTGAAGAGATCAACAGGGATGCCAGTATGCTCTCAAATTTAACACTAGGGTTCCAGATGTTTGACACGTGTAACGTACCACATTATGAATTGCAAGGAGCACTACAATTCCTAAATGAGTTCACTCCAATCACCTACAACAATGATTGTAATTCTAGACAAACTTTCACTGCAGTTATTGGATCCATCCTTTCAGCAAACTCAATAATCTTGGCTCATGTTTTGGGGGGTTTTAGATTCCCACAGGTAAGAAGTTTTGAACAACATGTACTTAATAACAAATAAATGCTCCCAACTATTATAAATAAATGCCAAATAACGCTATAACAAGTAATGAGAAATACTAGAAAGGGGGAAGGGAGCGTTTGGCTTTGGTTACTCATGAATGTCTATGGCATGTACCTGTAATCCAGGAGAACTTTAGCAGAGACACCAGGGGCTATAGTTACTAGTGCGGTTTTTTAGAAGTGGAGATGTTGCCTATAGCAACCAATCAGATTCTACTTATCATTTATCTAGCACTTTCTAGATGATAATTAGTAGAATATGATTGATTGATATGAGCGACAACTACACTTTTAGCAGGGGGGCATGGCCAGGAAAGCTTATCCAGCATTTGTGGGTGGGGCAAGACATGTTGGCCCCGCCCCCGCTACACAATGGCGATATTACCAGCATTGTGAAGCAGTGGGCGGGCCAAAATGACACGCTTCAGCGTGAATCGCGTCACCAGCCTCCACATAAAGTGTATAAAGTGTATTGTAACAGAATGATACTGTAAGTAATTAGAAAGCACTTTTAAGTTGTCCATAGATGTCAGCAATAGTGGTTGAATTAAATATTGGAAAACAAACCTTCTATATTAAATATTAGTTTGCTTGTAGCGTCCAATAATTACTTACATGCAACACTCCACTCCAGCTGCCATTTTTTTGTTTGTGGTTATGAGATGCATGAATGAGCCAGCATTAGCAGGGAATGTTGGTTCTAGTAGTGCTAGTTGGAGTTCCCAGGGGTGACTCCCCGGTAAGCTGGCTCTCAATTCAGATGCATTTATGTATGTGCCTTTATCATGAGGCCTTACATTTGGCAAAATATATATGTGCCTTTATTATGAGGCTTTAATTGGCATACATTACATTTGGGGTGAGCGTTTGGGCGTAGGGCCCCTGAGGCTGTTCTGGCAGGGCCTCCTCAAGGCATCACCACTTAATACACATAGTTACTTTTCACATCACCTTTTATGTTTGTTTATTATTCATGTAATTTTTCACATATATTTTAACTCTTTCAGCACTTAATAATTACTTGCACACATCTATACTTTACACTGCCCTGCCACTCTTTTTCCATTTTTCGTGTGATGCCCTGGGGGGGGTCTGGGCTGGATGTAGTTTTGGGGTGCTCTGTGCCCCAGACGTGAACCTTTTAGTGTTAGGGACTGCTAGTGACAGAGAAGCCATGACGAGGCCAAGCAGCTTCCCATGTATTTGCAAATGCATGCAACCAATATCTCTGAAATTCTATTACCATTAAGTTTTCATATATTGTTGCTAGTATAATTCAGTGTGCTGAGGAACAATAGGGGGTTAAACCCCCCTCCCTTTTCTACTTGGTATGACCCCTCCCTTTCATGCACCTGAAAAAAGTACTACCAGATTGATTGAGCAGCTGCCATTTTTTTTTTATTTTGTTTTTGTTTTTGCAACTACTAATCAGCCTGCTCTCAGACTGAAAGGCCCAACACCTGGAATGGCCTGTGGATGGAGCCCTCCCTTCTCTTCTCACATCCACACCCCTAGGACCCATTATCCAGCTTTTACCAAAAGCCGACACTTCTGGTCTGTTTGGCATAACAGACTTTTCTTGGGGTTTTTAAAACACATATGATAGGAATCTGGGACACACATATATACCATCCCAGACTTCTCCAGTGCTTCTATCACAGTATGTATGAAATAAACCTGTACTTTCATGGTGTGTGTGTTGTGTGTTTTTATTACACATTTCTTTACAGGTGAAATACAGGTACCAGCAGGCCCTTAGTGCCCCACATGCTAGTACTTGTGGTTCTCCAAGTAACAGCATGTGGGGGAGGCTTGCTGGTACCTGTAGTTCCACTGTAAAGACAATGTTGTTAACACACTACATACACTATCAACCCATCACCCACCACCCTAGAGTGGTGGGGATAGCCCCGGGCTATCAGCCTAGACCAGGGGTGCCCTGGAGAGGGGAACCCCTTCATTGGGAAGTCCCCAACTACCCAGGGATCCCTGGCCTGGGCTGACTAGCTTTCAGGACTGCTGCTGTGGCTGGGGGCCCAGTGAAAGGGCTCTCTTGGCTGTGGCATCAGCCCCCCACTAGAAAGGGTTCCAGTGCTGGTTTTAATTATAGAGGGACACCTACGCAATTGTTTTCCACCTATAATTAAAACCAGGACTGCCCCTGCAGCCTGGTACTGGTACCTAATTTATGGTGGAACCATACACGTTTTGTTCCCCATAACTTTAGGTACCAGGACAGTCTGTCAAGTCTTGGGCTGGTTAGCCTTTTTTGGGGGGTCACATAATTTTTTTCTTTAATTAACCCTTAGAACACACCTGCCATTCACAAACATACACGAATCACAGTGATTTGTGTATGTTGAATGACAACTCGCAGCTCAGGAAGTGGTGCATTTAAAACTTCTATTGAGTCCCTGATTTGAGTGTAAAACGGGCGACTTTAGCAAAATGAATAATGGTAAATTGCTGATTTTTATTAAAAAAGTGAAAAGTACTTCCGATTTGGGCCGATGGTGATATAATTTCTATTGTTCAAAACGGACGAATTTGCGGCATTAAACCACCCCATTTCAACCTGAAAAAATGAAGAAATCATCTGACTTTAGTGATAGTAAACTCCCGATTTGCAAAAAAGTGATATTATCACCCGAAAATGCAAATCGGGACAAACATGGATCTTAGTGAATTTACCCTTATTGTCAATCACACTGCAAGTAAATAGACACTGCGAGCGACTACGATAATGCACCCTGAAGCATGCGCCATACGACACAGATTCACGGGCAGACGCTGATAATAACTCAACTGCAAAACATTGGTATAGTGTCCAACTTTGAATTAGGCCCTCTACCTATAGACCAGGGGTTCCCAGCAACAGTCCTCAAGGCACACTAACATTCCATGTATTAAGGATAGCCACACTTGAGCACAGGTGACTCAATTAGTACTTCAATTATTTTGATTTAACCACCTGTGTTGAAACATGGATATCACTAAAACCAGGACTGTTAGTGTGCCTTGAGGACCGTGGTTGGGAATCACTGCTATAGACCAAATGCTCAAACCATCCAGTTTAGGTGGTGCATTGGATATAGAGTATCTGAAAGGAAAGCAAGCAGCCCCCTCTTAAAAGCTTCAAATTGTCACTGTGAACAAGATGCTGAAATTTGGAGAAGGGTGGTGAGAGGGATGGGCAAGGGGCATGCAAAACGAGCTTCAGTTTCATTCATTAAAGACAGCAGCAGGATGAACAAAAATCTAAATATTTTTTGGTATCCTCTTAACAACTTAAC